>JAEQBH010001726.1:0-323396 GCA_016808115.1 Tetrastigma voinierianum | reverse complement strand
GACCCATTTTCTTTTGACGAGTTATAAATAGACGGTGTTAGAATAGTAAGTAACCTCTAACTTTTCCTCGACATCGAGAAGCGGGAGAGAAAGAAGGAGTTCATTGTATATAGTTTAGAGTAGATTTTCTTTGATTTTATTTTCTTTTTCTTTTCTTTATTTTCTTTTCTTTTGGATGAATCGGGCTGTGCGAGAAAGCGATTGGCAGATTTTTATTTCTTTTATTTTTTTAATTACTGCCTAAAGAACAGCGAAATCTAGACAAATTTCTAGAATTCATTTGCTTCTCGATTTAATTAAATTACGGTGGATGTACTTGATTGATACTCCATTGTTAATTATGATCTTTGATAATTAGAAACCTTGTCAGTACGGTCGATTCTTGTGAATTCTGATCATTTACGCAAAAATATGGAGAGAATTATTTGGGTTGTGATTTATTTACTTGGTGGTGTTTTTGAATCTATAAGTTCCCAATGTTAGTACCGAATACCAGTTTAAGGAGTGTATCTTGCTCTGATTTCAGGATGCCCTCTGTGTGACACAGAGTTGGAAATTCTTGAGATCTAAGAGCATTCACTTATGGGTATGTTAGACTACCATTGATGATCTGCTGAGCTTTGAAAGTTCATTTCGCTCATAATTGAAGTTGAAGGAGAGTATTTATCAATATAAATAATCAGAGATTTCACCTCAATCTAAAGGGAAGCTTCTGACCTGGCTAAGATCTAATCGAGAAAGGAAGAACGATAGATCTACGAAGGATGAGCCGCAATTAAGTGAGTAGAACTTTTGCAAAATCCTAAGAAGGAAAGCAAAAGATCTACGAATCATCGAAAAGGGTGAAGTATTGAAAGAAAAATACCCGGATCTTGCGAAGAAGCGAGAATCTGAAATGCTTGGTTCGATCTTGACTTCGAGAGAAGCAAGGGCTTCTAACCAATGAATATGGAGAATCCAAGCACATAACATTTAGGCAATCTTGGACAAATCGGATCCATCGTATAAAAAAGCGAGCAATGTACTTTACGTGTAGGAATTAGCGTTTCATTGTAATTCTTTGATAGTTTCGTTTTCTCACGGGAATAGGTCGGTCCATTAATTTGTTCTTTTTATTGGTTGTTTCATGTTATTTAGGTTATAATTTTAGTTAATAGTCTAGGATCTTTATTTTCTAGATAAAACTTTCCTTTATCAGTTTGATCGAATAGCATAGAACCGATGGATTAGGGTAGTTGATTTCAAATTCTTGTCAATCTACGTGGAATGATACCTGGACTTACATTCATATTTTACTACTTGTATGACTGTGCACTTGCGGTGTCATAGACTAGACCATTTAAAAATCTGAACACGAAAAGTTTATTTGTCGAGCAAGTTTATCAGTGACATGGGTGCAAGAGAAATTAAGGCTGCGTAACTATAATTTGAGGTTTTAATTACATATGGAAAAAGGCAAACAATTATGAAAAGCGAAATCGACTCGACACTCCTGGCCCGAACCCTCAAAACCTTCACTTCCATGGACATGGGCGACCTCTTGGAATAATCACTTTGGGCACCATGCAGCCAACATATTATCTCTACTGTTTCTCTCATGTTCTTGCATGTCCTCGCTCTCTTTATCAGTGTAATACACTTGAGATTTAACCATCTTACCTTTCTCCTGAATATGCTTAATAAATGCATGTCTTCTTACATTTGGGGCCGTCGATGTTTCTTGACCTTAAATTTCAGTACCACTACCACAAGTTGTAAACATCCACTTTTACGTAATGATTAAGGCTCAGCCATTATGGAGCTAAGTGGCCAAAATTTCCTCATTATTGTTACAACTTTGCTCACAATCCTTTAGGACCTTGACCGATCAAAATTAGAAATTTTTGCCCTCAAGTGTTAATCCAAGAGGATGTTTTGAAGCTTGATGTCCAAATGAAATATCTTCTACCTGCAATCTTCGTCGATAAAGGCCAAACCTTTGGCTATGTTAAGTATGATATTCCTTCTTGATTGCCAACAAAGTGTAAAGTCCTTGTTTATGTGGAAGATCCACTTATCCAAAGATCCATTGCACATGTACTCATAGACTAACAGCACATGTGATTTATTGGCACAAAATCTGATCAATTTTACCAAATTCACATGGTGAATGTTACCTATCGTCTTAACCTCGGTCAAAAATGACTTCTTGACTTGCCCTAAGCCTTCAACCCGCTTCACTGCAACTTTCATTCCATTGCTTAGAATCCCTTCAAACACCTGGCCAAATCCTCCTTCCCCATGCTTGCAACTAAAATTTTTGGTGCATGGTAGGCAAATGTAGTGGGCATTCCTTGTACCCCGTCTAAATAATCCTCCTAAACTTCAAGGGAGTCTCCTCTTCCATAAAGCAAAGACAAGCACAAATGCAAACAAATACACGAAAATGCTCCAGACTTGATCAAGTACCATTGGGGCATGTCACATTCTTTCAGTCTTAGTCTTGTTTAGAAGTGACCTCTGTTTTTGTTATTACGCACTTTAAGAAACGAGAGATGTCTTTGTAATTGGATGTTCCATCTATGTTTTTGAGTGAGAAGACTTTGGAGAGCGACGGCAATCCCATTGAGAAACATGAATTGTACTTAAACGGACGGCTTTTTCATGCTTGCGAAATCGTATGTATATTAGAATCATACGCCTACCAAAGAAAAAGTAATCTATGTTTGGAAACCAGCTAAAGAGTGCGACATTAGGACCAGTGTTAAGATATGGGTGGAAGTATCGGCTGACCCGGAGTTTGGTTGCTTTTCGTTCATGGGCTTAAAGTAGGATGTTCCATTAGTTAATGCTGGGGGACAGAAGCACTGCCCTTAGGAGCAGATACCATATCTCCCACATTCTAATGGGTATCAGGGTTCAAAAAATTGGCCGAGTCCGATACGACTCGGCCAGAGTTCTTAACGCCTGGAGTCCTAGCGGGGTCGATACTTGAATACCGAATCACGGTACGTATGCATTGGTCGGTGTAACTCGGTATAAATCGGCTAAAATCGGTCAACTCGGCCGAGTTCCCGAGATGACTCGGTAGACTCGGCAGAAGACAAAAAAAACGAATCCTGATTTGTGCGAACGAAAATCACCAAATCTCTTCACCTTTGGAGATTCTCACGAAAGCAAAAACGTGGGCGAAGCCGACCAACGATACAAATTGCAAAGCGAAGAACAGAAGCGAAGAGCAATCTGAACAAGAAGGTCTCTAGATCGAGACATCGAAATCTCGACTTCTCAAGAAGCGAAGAGCGAAAGAAGAGCACACCGATCGGTCGCCGTCGTCGGCTTCCGACATCCAATCGTTGATCCAAAATCTTGGATTTTCTCTTGGACGGCTGGACCTCAGTCGCGTCGAAGCAACCTCGTAGTCGCGTGCCGATCATGCGTCATTTCGTAGGTGCGGTGAGATCGACCCAGCACGCCCCTCCCCTCCCACAGCCGGTGCGAATTTGCTGATGGAGTCGAAATTGGAATTTTGAAATGAGGAACAAATTCCTCTATTGGCATTTGAGGGTGTTTGACTTGTGTCGTTCGTCTGTGAAGACCAAAGCAGCGTCGTTCGTGGCAATATTTTTTAAAATGCAAAAATCAAAACGGCGTCGTTTGATATGCGAAATTTTAAAAATTAGGCCATAAAACAATCGTTTGGCCTTAAGAAATATAAAGCGATGTCATTTATCACGAAAGCAATTTTGTCCTATCTCCAGCCAAAAAATATATTTACCATAAATATAAATATTAAATATATTTACCATAAATATAAATAAAATAAGAATACTAAATTAACAAAACCATAACAAGTATTTTTGTGAACAATATAAATTACAAATAAAAATATTATTTTATTTATTTTACGAAACACGAATAAGATTAATTTAAAATTAATAATTTATGAAAAACAAAGCAAAATTATTCTAATTGTATTAATATTAAATTAGTATGGTAATATATTATAAATAAAATAAAAATAATAAATGAACAAATCCATAAATCATATTTTTGTGAACAATATAAAATTAAATATTGTTTATTATTTATTATTTTATCAAGCATAAATAAGATTAATTCAAAAATAATTTATGAAAAACAAGCATAAATAAAGAATAATTAGAAATCTATTATGTTAATATTAAATTAGTATATTAATATTATAAATAAAATAAAATAATAAATGAACAAATCCATAAATCATATTTTTTTGAACAATATAAAAAATTTAAATTTTTATTATTTTATTTATTTACCAAAAACATAAATAAATTAATTAAAATTAATAATTTATGAAAACAACATAAATAAGAATAATTAATCTAATTGTATTAATATTAAATTAGTATGGTAATATATTATAAATAAAATAAAAATAATAAATGAACAAATCCATAAATCATATTTTTTTTTGAACAATACTAAATTTAAATTTTTTATTATTTTATTTATTTTGCCAAACATAAATAAGATTAATTCAAAATTAAAAATTTACCAAACATGCATAAATAAGAATAATTAATCTAATTGTATTAATATTAAGAAATTAGTATGGTAATATATTATAAATAAAATAAGAATAATAAATTAACAAAACCATAAATCATATTTTTAGAACAATATAAAATACAATTATTTTTATTATTTTATTTATTTGCAAACATAAATAAGATTAATTCAAAATTAATAATTTATGAAAAACAAGCATAAATAAGAATAATTAATCTAATTGCATAAATAATTTAATTGTTTGATATTTTTGTTTTACTTTTATACATAGTTAGGTGAACATTTTGGAGATGACTTCAAATCCTTGATATTGGTTGGGAGCATGCAGAACCAGTAGGTGGTAATAGAAGAACCCCTAAATGTAAGTATTGTGGAAAGGTTATTCATGGAGGTATAACAAGATTAAAGCAACACATTGCACATATCTTCGGACAAGTAGAAGGATGTCGAAGTGTACCTGCGGAAGTGTCACAAAGCATTAGATTGTATATGTCTAATGCTTCGAATGAAAAAAAAAGAAGGAACGACTTATGAGTTCTTTAAATGAAGAACATTTTCATGAAATTGATGGGGCGATTCGTGAAGTTGAGGAAGTCGAGATGGCGATTTGAAAGACAAATGGAAGCATGCAATGAGAGAAAGTAGTCGTTTTTGAAGAAGGTAGACACGGGCATGAGAGGGTGGTACTTATCACAGCCTTACGGTGTCGGGGTATCAAGTGTGGCCGATCACGAGTTTCAGCAGAGGAAAGGGCTAACATACCCCCAGGGGATTGACTCCTACATGTTTCCTTCAAACAAAAATCAATAAAGAGTATGTTTTAAAGCTGAAGGTGCAAGAAAGTGGGTAAAGCCATCTCTAATTTTTCTCTTGATGGAATATCTTTCAATCGCATTTGATAGTGGGCCTTACTATCAATCTATGATTGATACCATAGCAGAAGCAGGTCCGGGTATCAAGGGTCCAACAGGATACCAAATTGGCAATGCATATCTGGAGGAGGAGGTGCAAGAGCTTGAGGTATATATGAACACATTGAAGGCCAAATGGCCTGTATATGGATGCACCATCATGTGTGATGGTTGGAGTTCTAGAACTAGAAAGCCTATCATCAATTTCATGGTTTATTGTGATAGAAGCATGATATACCTTTCTTCAGTTGACACTACCAACATACCTAAGGCGGCCCAGTTACATCTTTTCCTTCTAGATAAGATTGTTAAGAGGAGGTTGGGAGGCGTTGTATAGTAGTCGCGATAATGGAAAGCAGTTTAAAGCGACTGGTATGTTGTTGATGGAGAAGCGAAGCATTTGTTGCGGTCTCCTTGTGGGCGCATTGTATTGATTTAATGCTTGAAGATATTGGAAACATGGAAGCATATTAAGGAGACTTTAGATAAAGCGAAGATGATCCATGACTTTATTTATAACCTTCAGTAGTTAATTTGATGAAAGTTTTCACCAAGGATAGAGATCTCTTGCGCCCCGGAATAACTTGGGTTGCCTTGAATTTATTTCACTTGATCTTATACGTTATGAGGCGGTTAAAGATGATGTACCTGACAAATGAGTGGCGTGAATTGACAAGATTGGGCAGAGAAGAGTTTAAGAGATAAGGTATCGACCTTATCTTAAGCGTCGATTTTGGAAGAAGGCAAAGGAAGTCGAATCATCATGGAACCTCTAGTCAAAGTTTTGAAATTGGTTGATCCAAGATAAAAAAGCCCCTGCTTGTCAATCATTTATGAAGCAATGGATAGAGCTAAACTGGCTATAAAGGCATCGGTGAAACATTGAAAGGTATTGGGAAAGTCATTGACATAAGGTGGGCAAATCAATTGCATAGACATTTGCATGACTGGAAGTTAATACAAAAAATTCCTTATCTGATTATTATTATCATTTTAAGAAAAGTATTATAAACTAATAATTTTTTTACTTGTCAGCTTATTTTTAAATCGATGCTTCAATATTCAGACGATTCTCCTGTCAGGAAGTTAAGCTTGGACTAAAGGAGGTTATCAAGAGAGATTGGAGCGATTTGGATAAACAGAGGCAAAGCTATGAGCAGAGACATAGATAACTTGTGTTATTTTATAATATATTTTGTATTTATAATGTGCATTAATAAAGTGAAGAACATTACAATGTAGGTGAAATTATTTGTTGAAGGCCAAGGAGAATTTGGAAGTGCACTAACCAGAAAAGCAATAAATCACTCTCTTCCAAGTACTCACTATATTTATTTATTTATTTTTTAAATACAAATTGTCATCATTTTCTGTAAATATATATTTGTGTGCCTAATATGTTTTTTAATAATAGCTGAATGGTGGAACAATTATGGTGATGAGGAGTCCACATCTTCAAAGATTCTTCATCAAAGTTCTAAGTCGAACATGTTCTTCATGCGGTTGTGAAAGAAATTGGAGCAGCACATGGTCATTGATTCACACAAGGATTCTTAATCGTTTAGCAATGGCAGTTGCATAAGTTAGTTTATGTCCATTACAGTAATGAGCTTCGAGTTAAGAATTTGATCTGCGAGGCAGAGCGATGAAGATTTGTACAATCCAATTGACCTGAATCATATTTTTAATGACGATGATATATTAGATGAGTGGATACGAGAAGGAGAAGAACCTATTTTATCATCTGATAATTTGGATTGGTTGGATCAAGACCTTCCCTCTAGAGAAGGTAGGGAAGCAGCTCGTGCTGATGATGGTGGCACAAGTAACAGGGTAAGTAGGCGTGGAAGCAGTATTGCGCAAGGAAGAGAAATTGGTTCTTCTCATAAAGGTAAGGCTCCTCAAATAATTGTTTCAAATACTAGTAGTGATGAAGGTGACGATAGAGCCAATAGAGGGGGTAACAACATTGTTGGTGACAGTGAAGATGGTAAGAGAAGACACCCGGTGGGACAATGGAGGCCAGTGGTTAACATTAGACAGCGGTCTTGTTGATAGTGGATTATGTTAATAAAGTTGATCATGGTATGTCGTGGGCGCGAGTAAGAAAATTATTATGCCACCTGAATCACAGTGTGGATATAGGCCCCGGGCATATGGGAACAACGAGAAGCGCGAAGGATCGGCTACATTTCCTAGTGATGATGACCATTTCGGTGGGCATGATTATAGATCGAATTGTAACGATTGATGAGCACTTCCCGATCCTTGGCTCACAGGAGGCGATACCTCATTCGGGAGGGAATGAATCTATCATAACTTTGGAAGTAGTGATAAATTCTTCGATGCTTTTAGTGGGTATGATTTTGATCGGTATTCAACCAACAGGAACAAGATCTAGTGGTTCCTATGGATACTTGGTAATCTTCGATGCGGTGGCGTTGCTTATTGAGGTTTTGGATACTATCGACGTAGTGTTTATGTCTGACCTCCAAGGCCATATTTTCCTAATTATGGATGTCCAATACGATAAATACCGGTAAAGCCGCGTTAGTGATGAACAATTCTTTACGGCGCGTGCCATTTATCACGAATTATCGTCTTGATTTGTATCTTTCATTAAATGGGGTAATGATGATGATAATGATTTGAGCCCCTCGGCATTGACATGGTGATGATTGATGTATTTGGTGACATTTTGTTATATTTGAAACCAAATAATTTCTTTTTTGTTAACATTAGCATACATATCTTTCACTTTGAATGCTTCATTAACTATTTAATGAATTTTAAATATAAAAAAAATTTTTTATTAAAATTTTAGCTTCCTTAATTATATATATTTTCTAATAATTTATATAATATTTTAATAATTTTAAATATTTTAATTAATTTTATTTTGCGTATCGACGATCTGTGACCGATCTGGCCGCGACCGTTCGTCTGGGGACGTCAGTCGACCCGATCTGTGACTTTGAATATGATGGGTATCCACGCTCGTCTATTTTTCCTTTCAGAAGATCAGCCACCTCGTTCCAGGTTGATGCAGATTCTTGCCACTGATAAACCCGCAAATGACCATCATCCCCCAACTTCATGTATTGAGCAGATACTGACTCCGGAATAGAAGTAAGTAAATTGTTTTAGGAATCGTCATTATTGAACACGGCGAGGCCTCCATTATATTACCAAAAATAGGCTTCATCTGCTACAGTGTTAACAGATACAGAATCTCCACTCTTGAATTCATAATAGAGCTGCGAAGGATTGGAATCTAAATGAGCAGCAAATCCATAAGGTGTGAACAAAATTGAAAACAAACCTTCAGTCCAATTTGAATATGATATACTAGCCCTCATCTTCATCCCACCAGACAACCATTGACCCACAAGCATAGAGTCAGTTGGTTGATTGAAAGAATCCCACACGTAAGAGTTTTCTGTGTTGAAGAGCATAATCTCTCCCAAAATGAGTCAAGTTTTAAGCCTAAAACATTCTTGTCAGGTGTGTTTGTGGACCAAACCAGAGTGCCATCAGCATCAGACAAGATCAAATCCCCTTGTCCAGTGAGTTCAACAGTAGCATTAAGTCTGACCGGATCGTTTCTATTTGTAGACCACACAAGTTGAGGGTAGTCTTCGTCTTGGTAGATGAGAACTGCAAAGAGGCATGAATTGCTATCATACTGGCAGTAGAAGCCATAGATGAATCCTGGAGCCCACTGGTTTTGTCCTAGCTGAGATAGGACTCTGATTTACCCACTCTGAGGATTTCGTCCGCTGTCCCACGCTGTTAGCCCATGACCTGGAGACGTTTGCATAACTTGGATATTGGTGGGAAAGTTGGGTTTCCGCGTTTATTGAGGAAAATGAAGAGATTATGAGAAAAGAGAATACAAGAGAACTACAACACTCCATCCATTTTTACCATGTTGTTTTGATCACAAAAAGGTTTATACACAACCAACAGTCAAAGGTGGAGAATTTAGTTTGAATATCTCGATCAACAGTCCTTTAAGATGAACTTGATGAGACCAGTCAACATACTACATTGATCTTTGCTGTGGCTATAGTGTTTTGGTTTTTCAAATCAACATCTCTGAAAGTCAATTTCTTTGAAATGACAATTCAGATAAGTGCCGAAGGACACTGGATACCAAATGAACCTTCAAGAAAGAACTGCCACATTCTCCCTTTTCGTCTCTTTCTCTTACACCATATCCTTAAACCACGAAAGGTTGATTTTTATTAAATTCTTGACACGAAATCCTCGTCTATCTATTTATATCATTTTCTTTTGAAATAAAGTAGTTCTTTCATACATCCGGGTTTTTAATTTGCTTTTTTTTTTTTTTTTTGTGATTTTGTCATTATTTTGTTGTGACGTGTGGTTTTGTGTGACTGTTGGTTTTTTGTCGTCATCGTGTTACGGCGTTTACTTGTTGTGTGAAGGATTAAGACGATAAAGCACATTCGATCAAACAGAGATATAACAAATCAAATCATAGTCATCAATATGTTGCAAAACTGTGTTTTTTTTAAAAATGAAAAAAGGTTTTAAAAAGGAAAAGGAACTTAACAAAATCTCATTATAAGTACAAAAAACTACAATTTATTGTTTTGTTAATTTATGATGAAATTTGTGCGTACAACTTCCACAAAATCAACCTATAAAGAAATATTATCAAATTTTAATACTTTATGAGAGAAAGAAGAGAAAAGGTGATAAATGATATTATAGATGTGATAATTAACAATAAATATTAGAAACAAAGAATGTAGATCAATATTTAGCAAATATCAATAGAATATATTGTATTAGAAGGTATAAGAAATATGTAAAAAGTTCCTTGTGTATAACAATGAAGATGAAAACATAGGTTATATTTAAATAGTCTTAAGAGGATGTATTAACAATAAGGTGGAGAATAGACAATTATAATAATCTTTTAAAAGTTAAAATGATAATTTAAATTTGTTCTATACATTTCATTTTTTAGAAATAGAAACTAAAATTAGCACTCCTTTTCTTGAAATATTTGTAATAATATCAAACTTTTCATATTAAATTAGCTAATTAAATTATTGTCATTGTTTGTAAAACCAGTAAATTTGAATTTTCTTAAAAATGAGTAAAGCAGTAAGTGTCGTTAGTGTACAGGATTCTGTTGGAAATTTCTAGATCTTGGATGATGAAGCGGATATACGCCCCATTAGTTAAGTCACCATGAAATCTGATACCATACAAATTTAGTTAAATTCCAAGACAATCAGTTTTCCACGATTTTTGGCTTATCGATGGGCCCCAAACAAGATTTTTGAGAAAAAAAAATTGAAAATGGAAAATAAATTGAGAAAGTTCATTTAAAATAAATAGAACTTGAACTGGGACGAAATAAATTATTTCGGGACAGAAACGGACTTGGACCCGGACCAATCGCGGACACGTGGCACAATGTGAGCCAAGTCTTTAAGTCTTAAGTCAAAAGTAGAAAATCATATTGGAGGGGGGAAAGAAGCAGATTTTCTGCTTGGGAAAAAAAATCGTAGAGAGAGAGGGAGAGAAAATAAAGAAATTCAAACTTCTATCTTCGATCTATGGAGTTCCGTCGGTCAGAATTCATCGATCGGAATTTGTCGGGCCAAGAACAAAAGTTCATCTACTCGACGAGGGCTACGCGTGGGTATCAAAAACACGGGATTTCGTCGGATTCAAGTAAGGAGTTCAGGAAATCAAAGGTTTCGAGTTTAGGAAGTGTCAACGGGACTTCCTAGAGTTTCTTCTACACTCCAAGAGGTAGAGATTCTTCCTATTTTAGTTTATTTTCCGCTCTAAGGACTGTTTGGTTGTATTTTTCCCTAAGGGCTGTTTGGGTTAAAAAAAAAAATTAGTTTTTATAGCTCCTTAGGGGTTGTTTGGACTGAAAAATGGGTTTCTACGACTCCTTAGAAATTTCATTTGATTTGAAAAATTGCAGTTTTGGGCTCTTGAGGTTGTTGGACCCCGATGTCCAGGTTCTATAGCTCGCAAGGGGTTGTGGCTGGGTTGAAAAGATCGGGTTTTACAGCTCCTTAAAGGGTTGTTTGGCTGAATTTTTGGGTTGTGGGAATGCTGCCTGTTTGGCCCTATGAAACATCTAGATTTTGGGTGATTTTTGGTTCGGAAAAATGGGGAATTTGGACTAGTGTGCTTCATAGATATTGTACCTTCAATTGTGAACTTGATGTTAAGATTTTGATTCACCCAAATTGAACCCTTATAGCTCAAGTTATGGTCCATTTTAAGGTTCACCATGGTATCCTATTTTGACCATATACACTGTCCAGATTTTGGGACATATTTTCGGTTGGGAAAAAGAGGGAATTTGGGCTAGTGTTCTTCATGGAAATTATATTTCCATCTGTAAAATTGATGTAGGCTTTTGAACCACCCAATTTGGACCTCTATAGCTCAAGTTGATCCATTTCACGGGGCCGCTATAACAAGGCTGTTAATGGTTTATCGGATTTTTGGACCATTAGGGGACTAATTTCTGAACTGAGTTCGCAACTATTCTGTGGTCTATTATGGCTTGTCGTGTGGAATGTTTTATAGGCATCTCTATTCCACAACTGGTCTTGAGGATCAAGTTGTCATTGCTTGAGTTTGAATGACATGCTTGGTGGTAATTGATTGGAGGTCAATATGTGTATCCTAATGTATTGACATGTGATGAGTTTGTGTATGGAAGGCCATTGCACGCCTTGTTTATAGGCTATTTGTGGACATATTATGTCACAATTTAGGTTAGAGGATACAATATGTCATTGCTTGATCGATGATGACTTGTTGATGTTGATGTATGTGTGTGAAAATATATTGACATGAAATGTGTGATCGTTTGGAAATTTTATACTGGTTGATATAATTGTCCATAATGCATGGGTGATATGCATGAGTAGAATTGTCCATATAGCATTCATCATATATGTGACATGGTATAGGCATGAAATGACACATCGCATTGCATATGAACTGGGACATCGCATGAAATGGGTGTGAGTGCGTGGTTATAATCAACACTGCGTTTGGTGTTTGATTAAGTGGGCTTGGTACGGTGGGACAACGTCCAATAGGGTCGCACGGTTGTATACATGAAAATGAAAATATGTGTCAGCTAATAGCAAGTAGAGATATATACCCCCTCAGGTGAAAGGCCCGATATTTTTGGTAATACATATGTGTCCAACGAGGAAAGCTCGTGAAAGTATAGGAAAATTGTAGAAGCTGTGGTGAGACCTCAGTCGCTACCACAAAGACACATGGTTTTGAATATAAATGATCATTGAGGTATAATATCCAAAAAGCTTTTGGTTTGAAAACAAATGAATTTTTTTTTTAAAATGATCATTGGATGTAATCCAGAAATGAGGGATTTTATCACGCATAGGCTTTGGCATTGTGTGATAGGTTCAGTAAGGACTCGGGGTGTGATGGGAGTGTTAGTGATATGCCCTAGGGCAATAGTGTAATTGTTATTACTTTCATATTTCAATAATAAAGAGGCATTTTCATTATCATCTTACATTTCTAATTTGGGGATTTACTCCATGAATAGTTGATTAGTTTATGGTCATCGGTTGTGTGACTTGATAGTAGAGACCACGGACTTTAAATGGAGATACTATTCTAAATTGTCCCTGATGGATTTCATTATTGGTGGAGCAATAGTGAATTAAGACTGAGCTCGCGGAGTTTATTTGATGATCATGTTCTACTAATCATGCATATATGATATTAAGTTAGCTCATAAGTACATGTTGGTGATCATTGTACTGGATCGACCCATCATGAGAGTACTACATGGATTATAAGTCACAAGTACTTCTCATCATAATAATGTCTTCTTTTGTCTTGACCCCAACACCACCATAGGTCCCTACATAGGAGCTTTATGTATTGATACGGAGTTCAACATCATTTGTAATAGGGTGATATCTGATTTGTAGTTGGACATAGAGATAAATCATGTAAAGGGACAGTAGTGGATGAAAGAGATTCGTCCCTCATTTTAGAGAGATATCCAGGGGCCCTTGACATGTGAGACTGCAAATTGCATGGCCATGCTCAAATGAAATAATAAGGGTTATTAATGTCATTTGTATTATCAGTTTACATGGAGGTTGAGAAAATTGCATGATTGAACTTTACAAGGGAGACATAGTCCATGCCTTGTGTTCAATTAGGATATCGTGAGACCAAGGGACTATGACATTTATTATGGATTAGGTTATGTTGGGCTATTGATATCCACATAATTTAGGTAGTCATAATACTTCTTTAGGGACGCTTATGATCAGTGGGCTCGAAATGGGCTTTTGAGCCCATTGCCAACATTATGTGGACCTATAGGGTACCGCATAGAATGGGCCGAAAACTAGGCTAAAATTGGTATCTAAGCCCGAGATCCTTTATGCGGATTGAATTCATTCGTTTTTCACAATTGAGAGAGGTGGCTAGGGGTTTTCGTGAGACTCAAACCGGTGCTAACACACTCGTTTCTCGCAGTTTCCGAAAAAGGCTCGTTCGTGTGGATAGTTGTAGGGTGGAAGCGTCATTGCATGCTTCCCGGTTGACAAGGAGGATTGGCGCACACATGGCCGGCTGCGGCAAAGGATCTTCCGGTGAATAAGGTATTAACCACATCCTTGAATCATCGATCGGATCACATGTGATCCTTGGTCGGGTTAGAAAGGAAGCGAAATTTTAATTTTTCCGCTCCGTATGTATATGTCCTTGATAGAAGCAGCCAGTCGGTAAGGACTCGGGGCATGGTACATGGTTGATTCTCATCTCATCTCATGGTATGTAGAATTCCAACCTAGGATTGCATAATCTTGTTTGGAATGTGTGAATTGTGGAACATGACCATTGCATGTGCACTTAGGTGGGGAGTAGCCCTTGTAGGAAGTTTACTTTACTGGGCGTGGCTCACTCTATATGGGAAACATTTCAGGTGCAGGACAGACAGTAGTGGACGGCGCTCATTCGAGGTCGCAATGGTAAAGAAGGTCGACATGTGGCCTTGTTACCATTTTGTAAAATATTTTGGAATAATGTTGTTCTAATGTGTAATATTTGTAAGAGTGTTGTAATTAAACTCACGCGCAGATTGTTTAAATATAATTTTGTATGTTTTAAATGAACATGGATAAATGGACCCTATGTGGTCATTTTTTACTCGTAAGTGGACCCGGTGAGGTCATTGTATTATATTGGGCCTTGGATGGGTTATGTTACTATGTTTTGTGTAGGTTGGATTTTGGATAGATCTCCTTGTATAAAGACTACATCCCGATTTTATTAAAATTATGGATCATTAAATGGGACATATGATCTGATGTCGGGTCACCAGATGTCGAGTTTTAGCGGGTTGACGGTGGGTCAGCGGACCGAGTTTTGGCATCATGGCTTGGCATTAGGCTTAGGTATATGAGTACCTAGGAGCGGGGGCATGGGCCTAGGCTGGGACATTTATGGTACATCTAATGCCAGCGTCACGACGGTATCCAGAAACTGGAGTATCACAGATTCCTAGGGCTTGGTGGGCGTGGGTCTGGGGCGTGCGGTTATGATGCAGTGCCTGGGTTTATGATTGCACAGTTGCACGATATGTACGAGTGCCCGGCTTCGCGACTTGATGCGAGGGTGGGTATCACGATTACCTAGGACTTGATGGACATGGGTTTAAACCATTGCATTCATTGTGCATTTCATGTTTTGTACTGCGTGATTGTGTGTTACATATTGCGTGAATTATATACATGGTAGAATGTATATAGGAAAAGATGAACACTAGGGTTAGAAAACATAACCTTAGGGGTTCGGGAAAAAAGCGATCGAAAAAGTTCGGAATGTTGAGGTATATTAGTGGTTAACACATGTGCTACTAGTTATCTGAGGAGAATGTCTAGCCTTTGTTCCATCTAGAGGTAAGTACCTAGTATGGTGGGATCGGGTCAAAGCCTCGGAACTTGGAGGTAATGATGGAAGGGTTTTGTGAGATCTTCATGGGCAAATGTTTCCACAAAATGCGCTCGGCATGCAAAAAAGCTGGGAGTTCCTAGAGGTGAAACAAGGAGCGATGACGGTGCTCCAAATGCATAGATAAGTTCAGATTAGCAACGTTTCTTGATGATTATGTGGCCACGGACATGGCCAAAGTGAGAAAGTTTGAGGATGGTCTGAAATTGTCTATCCGAGGTAAAAAAAAATTGTGGGACTCTTCCTACAAGACATGGACTTGATGGTGAATTAACTATGGTCATTGGGAGGTGGATGAAGCCTGGCGTGCGGGATGCGGGTGTTAAAGATAAGGTAAAGAATATAGCATACAAGAAAATACCTAATAGTTTTATAACATGTTCAGGGTGTAAAATAAATTAAATTATATTTTTCCAGAGTCTAAATAGCTAAAACGAAAATTGATAAAAACCAAGAAAAATTTTACAAGAGCCAAATAATTTAATAAAAATGTCAAATGAGGACTAAAGGGTCATAAATGAGTAATGTAAGTACTTAGAGTATACATTAAATGAAATGAAGTGGAAATGAAATTGAAATTAAGCTTTAAAGTGAGAAAAATGAGAAAAATGATAATTAGTGTGTAGCCAAACAAGGCTTAGTGAAGGACTTTGATAAAAAGACCAAATATTGGTCTTTGAGAGACATTTCTCTCATTCCCTCGTTCTCTCAATCTGCTCATCTCTCTCTCTCTCTCTCTCTCTCTCTCTCTCTCTCTCTCTCTCCTCTCTCTCTCTCGCACAAATCTCTCTATCTCGACTCTCATCGTCGCACCTTCCACTTTGAGAAGCAGAAAATCACTTGGATTACCCTCATTCTTCAAGCCGTTTTGTCTTAGTCTAAACCCTAGTCTGATCTTGCCTAAGCTGAGAAATCGAAGGACGATACGTGGTAATTGAGGAGTTACGGCTAGGTCAAGAAGAAAACTAGGGTTTTCACTCATTCTTTGCAAAGTAGAGTGTAAATCCGGCCTATGCTCCCATGGAAAAGTTAGTGTATTGGGGTAGAAATCAACCTGTAGAAACCCTAGAATGACAAACTAATTTTCGTTTGTTCTTCCTATACTCTTCTTGAATTTATGTTTTTTGTGTTTGATTTGTCAAAACTGAAATGTTGAGATGAAATATGTTTATGTGTTTTTGTTTTGAACCTCAGCTTGAATTGATTTGAGTGTTTAGTAGCTTGTTTTCAAGTGGATTAAATATGACAAGGAAAAAGCAAGCAGAGAATCTGAGGAAAATTTTCGCAAACTTGCAAAAAACTTTTGCAAGGGTTGTGAATTTTACAACCTTGTGAAAAAAATTTCGCACGACTGCGAAATTTCGCAAACTCTTAGCCGGGTGATACCAAATTTCAATCGGTCATTACTTTTTCATCCGAACTCCGATTCACGCGTTCTTGGACTTTACGAAAAGCTCTTGAAGTCTAGAATCTAACCATATGTCATTAAATGGCATTTGGTTCTCAAATATTTTCTAAAAATTTGATTGTAGCACCAAGTGTACTAATTGCTTGGTTGTGTTGTTAAGTTAAGTCTTTCTTTTCCTGAATCCTTAAGTATAAGTGAACCATGTGAAAGTACAGCACCGCAAATAAGTTAAAATGAGGCATAACAATGCCTAAAACAAATGTTAAGGATTTTCTAAGGAGGGGAATTAGGGAAAAAGAAAGAAACAATGTATGGAAAAGGGGAGTTGGGTAGAAAGTAAACCTAAATAGAACTCTTAGAATACCTGACTAATAATATGATTGTTAATTGTATTGGAATAGGGGTTGACGAGGAGGAAATCTGGGTGTCGGGTCAGGATTAAATCAGTGTAAGCTTTTTGGTTTGTTCTCCACGTCTCTCTATGTTCCAAAGTGTTTGAATGATTACAAAATGACTTGAATTGTTGAAGTATTTATAAGAAAAGCATATTGATTTGTTTAATTGATTTGAGGCAATTGATTATGAAATGATTTGCATGAAAAAATTGCATGAGTATTGAAAATGAATTGGTTGTAGAAATGTACATCTTATAATGTATTTTGCTATGAATGATTTGAATACCCTTAATAGAATATTAGCGGTGATCAAGTTGAGGATAGATTGGTATATCGATAAGGGTCATGCGATCTTGCAAGCGAGCGTAATGATGTGCCACTTCTATCCGTAGCTTAGCTGGAAGTATCGGTAGTGTTCACGAATTGATTTTTAATAATCAGCCAGCAGCCCAGCGGGACCGTGTTGGTGATTTCGTTATCCTGTGCACCGAAAGCAAAGGTTAAATTTGTTTAAGGGCAAATTGATAAGGAAATTTACGAAGTGCATGATTTGTATTTTGAATGATTTATTGCATATGAAAGTGCATATTTGGAATGATCAATAAAATGTAAATGAATGTATATGAAATGAATATGTAGTGTATTGCATTGATCATTCAGGTTCAAAAGCATTGTTTTAGAAAAATGACATGATTTGACTATTGAAATGGAGATCTTATATGGAACCATTAAGCATGAAAATGCTTAGCCGTTACTTTATCATCCTACGCAGAGTGCCCGGTGAATAGGTGCGAAGGCGTAGACCCTTGATGAATCAGAGTCATCGTCAAAGTCACACGGAGGATAAGCATAGTTCCGTCACATGCATACATGAAATTATTCGACTCATTTTGTTCAAACACTATTATGAAAATTGAACTCTAATTATGTTTTGTAAATATTTGGATATTGAAAGCAGTAATAATTCGCACATTGTATAAAAGGTGGGAAATGGGCGAATGGGCATGAAATGCCATATCGTGAAAAAGAGTTTTGTGGTCAAATGATGGGCCCCTTTATGTTAAAGTGGTATTTACTTGTATATATATATATATATATATATATATATATATATATATATATATATATTCATTGAGTATTTGAAATGTGTTTAGAAAATGGTGTATTTGGGTTTATTTGAAATGATTAAAAGAAAAAGAAAAAAAAAGAAGTGAGGGCCCAGCGTCCACGGGTCCAAGTTAAGATCTCGGGTCGAGATTCGATATGGCGGTGCGGGCCATCACATAAAGGATTTGAGCTTAGAGGTTGAAACCTTGGAAGAGCCATTACATATGAGTTCTCCCCTAGGAGCTAAGGTGAACGTTGATAAGATATGTCGAGATTGTGAGTTAGAGATCTTAGTGGTTCTACTCACTGTGGACCTTAGGGTCATGGCCATGTCAGAGTTTGATGTCATCCTTGGGGTGGACTGGTTGAGGGCACACCAAGTCATCATTGATTGTGATCGTAAGAGTTACCACCTACACGTTAGGTGATGCTTGTTTTATGTTTCAGAGGGGATAAACACGATGCTACACTTGAGCGTGCGACTCTAGGTGACACGAGCGGGTTGATGGGTTGGGTTTGTGAGCTCACCACAGAGGATGAGGAGACATGGCTTGATCACCTCAAGTGGTTTGTGAGTACGAGGACGTTTTTTCGAATGAACTACCAAGATTACCTACGCAGAGGGATGTAGACTTCACCATTGAGTTACACCCTGGTACATCGCCTATTTCTATTACTCTACATAGAATGGCGCCTGTTGAATTGCAAGAACTCAAGGTCAAGTTACAAGAATTGTTGGACAAGAGCTTTATTAGACCGAGCACTTCACCTTATGGCGCCCCGATACTGTTTTCCAAGAAGAAGGACAAGACCCTTCGGCTTTGTATAGACTATCAGCAGTTGAATAGGGTTACTATCAAGAATAAGTACCCTTTACCAAGGATTGATGATTTATTTGATCAATTGAGAGGAGCACGGGTTTACTCGAAGATAGATCTCTGCAACGGTTACCATCAATTGAGGGTTAGGGAGGCAGATATCCCTAAGACAACGTTTAGGACGAGATCTAGGCATTTCGAGTTCATAGTGATGCCATTCGGATTGACGAATGCCTAACAGCATTCATGGATCTCATGCATAAGTGTTCCGATACTATCGATCAATTTGTTGTGGTCTTCTGGAGCTACATCTTAATGCACTCAGTTTGGGAGGAGCATGAGGAGCGCAGGGAATGGATTACGCGGACTTTGGGGAGACCATCAGTTGTATGTCAAATTCAATGAGTATGAATTTTGGCTTATTGAGGTAAGACTCTTGGGGCACGTGATATTGGCTTCAGGGGTATCCGTGGATCCGAAGAAGGTTGAAGTAGTTATGAGTTGGGAGAGACAAAGTCGAGTCTTGAGATACGGTTTCTTGGGATTAGTAGGAGTACTACGAGTTCATTGAGGACTTCTCCGGTTAGCTACACCACCTATGTGAGATTGACTGGAATGAGGTCAAGCTTAGGTGGAATGACACAATGTGAAAAGGCATTCTAGGAATTGAAAAGGAGGCTTACTTTAACTCCTGTCGATAGTCTGAAGGAGACCCAGTACCACGGTGTATTGTGAGAATGGTGGATTTTTATGTAGTTTGGAAGGGTAGTGGCTTATGGTTCTTAGAAATTAAAGAACCACGAGAAGAGTTATCCCATACATGACATGGAGTTGGTGGCCGGTCTTTGCCTTGAAGATTTGGTGCCACTACCTATATGGTGAACAATTCGAGGTGTTTTAGTACAACAAGAGTCTGAAGTACATCTTTACACAGCGGGACCTCAACATGAGGCAACGCAGGTGGATGAATTATACGGAAGTTAAAGATTTCACTTTGCGTACCAGCCGGTAAGAGGCAAAGCGTGGTGGCTGATGCGCTCAGTCGAAAATCATGGGGAGTGTTAGCTAGTGTGGCTTCCCGGGAGTGGTAGATGCTCGAGATTATGGGACAGTTCGGGTTACAATACAATAATCAGGCTCAAGGTACCTTGGGGAGTTTAGTGGCTACGCCTTCCTTATTGAGCAGAGTGATCGAGTCCTAAGGACAGGACATAGAGTTATTGTCTATCAGGGACCGGATACAGTCAGATATAGGTGACGAAGGCTGGGCCATTCACATGGATGGTAATCTTCGGTATAGGGGAAGAGTTGTGGATTGGAAGATCTGAGAGAGGAGATCCTCAGAGAGTTCCATTGCTCTCGTTTTTCTGTGCATCTAAGTGGCATGAAGATGTACCATGATCTTCATCACTAATATTATTGGAGTAGGATGAAGAAACACGTTGGAGATTTGTTCGACGATGTCTCACATGTCGACGGGTAAAGCGAGCACCGGTGATAGAGTTACTCCATTATAGAGGTAGTTGAGTGGGCGTGGAGCATGTCACGATGAACTTTGTGACTCACTTACCAGCTGACGCATCTTAATGCATGACGATTATTGGTGTCGTGGGCCAGGCTTACTAAGTCGGCCCACACTTTCTAGGCGTGCGGATGACCTTCCGCGATGCAAGATTTCGACGAGGTTGTATATCACGGGAATGGTCAGGTTACATGGAGTGCTAGTATCGTAGTATTGGATCGGGATCAAGGATTCTGACTAATTTTTGGAAGAGTTTCCAGAGAGCCATGGGGACACAATTGATGATGAGCACAACCTTTCATCCCCAAACGGATGGTTAGTCAGAGATGACTATCCAAACTTTTGAGGACATGCTAAGGGCATGCGTCCTAGATCTTAAGGGTAGCTGGGAAGAGCATTTACCCTTAGTGGAATACGCCTACAATAACAGTTATCAGGCGAGTATATGGATGGCACCCTATAAGGCACTATATGGGAAGCAATGTCAATCTCCGGTTTGTTGGACGGAGGTAGGGGAAGGACCCTCCACGGGTCCGGATTTGGTTAGAGACACCTCCGAGAAGGTGGACTTGATACGGAAGCGTCTGCTCATAGCTCAGAGCCAGTAAAAGAGCTATGCCTACAGACGGAAATGACCTTTAGAGTTTGAGGTGGGTGATCATGTCTTCTTGAAGGTAAAGTTTAAGAGAGGAGTAGTAAGATTTGGCAAGCGGGGAAAGCTATCGCCAAGGTATATCGGGCCCTTCGAGATACACGAGAGGGGGGGTACAGTTGCATATCGGTTGGCACTACCGCTGAGTTTATCGAGTGTTCATGCGGTGTTCCATGTCTCCATGCTTCGGAAGTACACTCCAGATTCGACTCATGTAATGGATTAGGCGAGCTTGTTGTTGATGTTGATGGGACCTTTGAGGAGGGACAGATGTGTATCATGGATGATTAGTGCCCAAAAAGTGCTATTTTGAACCCTATTTATTATAGGTTTTGAGTGCTTTTTGTGTTCTAATCATTGTAATTAACCCAATTTACACATTAAGGTCCCTATTATCCTACTGATCGCATTTTGTGGCAAATTTTGCGGTTTTGCGACTAATAGTGCCAAAATTGTTGAGTCGATCAAACACGAAGAATTGAGTCAAGCTTCGACATTGCGGTCAGAGCCAGGAAGGAAGAAGCGAAAATGCAAGAAAATGGAGCGTGCGAAATTTGGTTCTTACAAACCCATTCATGACTCGGCCTTTATTCATCGTACGACCCTGTTCTCACTGCATTTCAGCTTTTGTTGTTTTTATTCTGAGTTTTGTTTCTTCCCATTTTCTCCCCTTGTAATAGTGTTTTATTTTATATAGTTTTTGGTAATTTTGCTTGTCTTTAGCGATTTAAGCCATTTGTAAGCTCTTGTAAGGAAGGCGTTTTTGGTACGTGAATAAAATTTAGGGCCTGGGTTCTCCTTTCCCATTTTCTTCCCCTTTTCTCTCCTTTCTCGGGTGCGAACACCCTCTCAGGATAATGACTCGAAGGATGGCGGCTAAAGCCCTTTTTCCTTGGGTGAAGGCTATTGGGTGGGGATCGAGAGCAGGCGGGGTTTTCCATGTTTAACGGAGGTATTTTCTACCATTTATGGTTTAGGTCAAACGTAAGCTTTAATCCCTTCGGTGCTTTGAATGATCAATATTTGATAAGCTTTTGGGTTCATGGATGCTTATCGTTAGATCCATTGACACCAGATTGGTTACCATCTATGGGTTGCATTGAAAGGCGATTCAAGGATATTTTATTTTCTCCAAATTTTAGGTTTGATCCCTTCGGATCAACATGTGACCAATGCCCGAAGTGGCTTTGGGGTTCATTGTATACTTATTGTTAGATCTGATGACATTCATTAGTTATCATTTATTAGTTGTTGGAGGTAGTCAAGGTGATGTTATTCAATAATGAGAGACCATCGATGGGAGGCAAATACCAATTTTTCAAAAGATAGTTATTTAGAGATTGAGTTTTTTACGAGTTAAATGAAGAAGCAGGTTTGGGAGATGACTATATGTCATCCTCCCAATAGCGAAAGAAAAAGACCACTGGAGAACCTCGGTGCCCAATTACCCTAATGATGACCTAACACTACAAGGAATTCTATTTACAATTTTTTAACTTGTTTTTATTTTCGAGTTTCGAAACGATCGCTCACATTTTACCAAAACCCCAAAAATCCAAATTGAAATTCACCATTTTTGAACCCGTTGTAAATCATTTGTGCAGAAAGCCCCATCCTAGAAGTTTCGACCACCAGAGCGCTATCTGTGATAGCTTTGCTACGTGTAGAAAATTAGGATATAAATATTGTTGATTTCGAGGATCACCTAACGTAGGCGCGAATCAGGCAAGCGCCGTTAACAGGGGATGGTGCCTAAGTACATTTGACGAGTAATGGAACACTTGTGATCCTCATCGCAAGCTCTGGTGAATTTTCTTTATTCCCGATTGCCGGTTTCACGGTAGTTTTAATTTTCTCTCTGTTTTCCTTTTTCCCTTATTTGGTGTGCCTTTATATTTATTGCGGAGAACACGTTCTGATGGATTAAAGTGCGAAGGCAAGTAGTTCGATCACGAGTTAAGTGGAAAAATTGGCGTGATCGAATGGAAGAGGGAGGAAACGATATAGTGGATATTTAGTGGGGAGAAACCACTAGAGCATACATGATGAGTTACAAGAACCTTTCATAGCGTGTGATAGCACAGTGAGAGAAATCGAACCCATGAGTGCATGAGGAATATAGAGACCAATGGACAGTACCTCCCTGCAGTGTTTACTGACTTATGCACCTCCTCCCACATCCACGAGTATATCTTTGTCCACGAC
The DNA here is from genome assembly GCA_016808115.1 of Tetrastigma voinierianum. Lineage (NCBI taxonomy): Eukaryota > Viridiplantae > Streptophyta > Magnoliopsida > Vitales > Vitaceae > Tetrastigma > Tetrastigma voinierianum. The sequence continues at coordinate 299,825 of JAEQBH010001726.1, read as the reverse complement.
CCTCCCGACCACCTGACAATCTCCCGAGTTAAACAGCAATTCTAGACCTTACCAAACTGGTGGGTGACTTTGTGGGAGCAGAAGATGATTAATGCACACTGGAATCAAAGAATTGATAATGTGGAAAGCTCTCTGAGCAAAAGATTAGATTGCTTCAGAGTAACCTTGAAAAAGTGACATCATGCGACATTCTATTTAGGCTCACCATTCGGTATGGTCATTAAGAGGAGGAGAACACAGAGAGGGAGAGTGGCTGGCGACCGGAGGAATTGATCACCGGGGAACCGAGTGGAGCTCCTGAGTACTGACGAGACGGGGAGGTAGAGGAAAGAAGCAGGAAGAGGCAGAACCTATCCTTCAACCAATCCGTGATTTGGATCTAGATTACCCTTTACTTGACGAAATAGCCTTTGCCCGGTGTACATACGCCCACACAACGTGAGCTCAAAACACACGGCACACACTCCCAAGCTCATGCCAGTCCATCACTGCTTGTACAAAATATTAGGAAGTTAGTGGCCACTGTTAGAGCCTTTGCCACTACATCAAAGACACAAGCAGCTGCCCACATTGCATGGCACAGTGGATGGTTCGGGTGCTGGTTCGAATTTGGAGCACCCGAACCCCGGCATTTCTAAGCTCCGTCGGTTCCAACAACCTCCAAAGGCTTAAGGAATTGGTTTGGGGGGAGCACAGTCTCCCCCACTTTTTGTTTTAATTTTTCTTGTTTTATTTCATTTTATTTTATTTATTTGGATTTCTATAATTTGTCTTCTTAGATTTTCCTAATTTTTAGAGTTAATCTTTGTTCTAGCTTGTTTTTCACTTTTCTGTTTCTTGTATTAATTTTGTGGATTTGAGTGAAATTTTGAAACTGGATTGAAGGTGACAAGCGGCGGCTCACGACGAGGACAATTTCGCTATACGTAGCGAAATTTTCCGCTAGAGGCTCATGAAATTTTCGCGATAATAGCTAAATTTTCGCTATTATAATAAATAAATTTTCTCTACATGCGAATTTTATTATGTAGTGAAAAATGCAATATGGTATCCTATAAAAGAAAAATGAACGATCAAAATTTTTTTTTATTTTTATTTTTTTCTTTATAAAAAAAATCGTATATCACCATAAAATTAAATATATTTTTTGTTTTGTTTTTTTATTTGTATTTATAAAAAAAATTTATTTTATTTTTATTTTCTTTTTATAAAAAAAAATTTGTCTCTCTAAAAAAAATGTTTTTATTTTTATTATTATTATTATTATTATTATTTTATTAATTATTTTCTTTTATTAAAAAAATCGCAAATATGTGAGAATTTTCTTTCTTATTTCACTCTTGTTTTCTTATACGATTTTGTTTTTAGTCCATAACTTTTTTTTCATCAGAAGCTCCGTTTTAGGCGTTTTGGTACCGTTAAATCTTAGAGTGTAGAATCTAAATCTAACCAGAAAGAACAGTTTTGGAATTTTATGATGGTGAAATTCTTCAAAATGCTCCAACTAGTCACTTTTTTCTCTCTTTTCTTCTTAGCAACTTGTTTTATTGAAGCCCAAGCGAATTGAATGAGGTGTCGATGGAAAGCTTGTGAAGTCTCCTATCCAAAAATGATCACATATCATCAAGGAGGTAACACTTCCTTCCCTAACTTTTCAATCCGAGCCCCATTGCGGACAATGAGACATTTGGTTGGGGGAGGATTAGCGAAGAAGTGGCTTTACATTATGTTTTGTTACTATTTTGAGCAAGCCCATTTGTTATGATTCGGTGAAACTGTGGTTTTCTTTTCATGGAAACGTATGCTATACATCTTACTATTTCAAAATTTGACCCATTTTGCACGATTTTTTGTGTTACGCAACTTTTGTAGTTTGAAAAAAATTGAAACTTTGTCCCAATTCTATTGATGTTAGATTGGTTCCATGCACGGTAGTGGATAATAAGTTGAACTCTTGTTGCTTTAGAGCCATTTTCTTCCACCTTTAGCTAACCACACAAGGCATATTAGGTTTCAATGATAAATTTGAAAAGCGTGCAACCTCCTTTACTTTACCAACCTACCTAGTTTAGATTGACCACCTTTAATAGGACCCTGTGGAAAGAGGCCAATCGTCTTCAAAAGAAATAAAGAAAAGAAAAGAAAAAGAGAGAGAAAGAAAAAAATAAGGAAAATTGCAACGCTTTTGCCTTGAAACAGAGCACGGTCAGGGGTTTATGGTAAGCAACTAAAGCACAGTCTTTAAGCCCGGCTGGTTGGGAGCCGCAGGCTTAGTGTTCGCTACACGGGTGGATAGGTGAAGTTTAGCGAGGTTGTAGGTGCTGGGTCTCGAAATCATTCGGATGCGGGGTGGGGCTTTGAAGAGTTAGTGGTCGAAAGATTCTCTCATGACTTGGTGCCACACAAGCCTTAATTAGTTAAGGAGTCATCGGTAGATCCCCATTACATGGACTTTGGTGAGGTCGATTCCTCGGCATTGCACCCCTACAACACAAAAAGAGTTATGGAATAAGAGTGGGTCCTGATCTATTTGGGTTGGTTAGCATGCTAGGTTGTGGCAATAGCCTGGTTGGGGGGAGAGTGCAGTTTGGCAGTTTATTGTTGAGAACTGATCAAACAAACACTTAGATTTTTGTGGAGGTCTCTGGTTGATTCAGCAAGAAGGAGGCTCTTTTGATACTCAATTTTATATGGCATTCATTCTCTCAAGATAGTTATTGGGCAAGGGTTTGATGATTCTTACTTAGGGTTAGGCATTACTATTCACAACCTTTTTGAAATACCAATTTTGTGAACATTATTTTGTTATCGTTTTGTATGCTCTCTCTTTCTTTCTTTCTTTCATTGCTAAGGGACTAGCAATGTGTAGGTTGGGGTGTGATTAGTGCCCAAAAAGTGCTATTTTGAACCCTAGCCCCATTATAGGTTTTGGTGCTTTTTGTGTACTAATCATTATATTGACCAAATTTACACATTAAGGTCCTGATATCCTCTTGATCGCATTTTGTGGAAAATTTTGCAGTTTTTGCAAGCTAATAGTGCCAAAATTGTTGAGTCGATCCAAGCACGAAGAATTCGAGTCAAGTTCAGCATTTGTAGATCAGAGACCAGAAGGAAAGAAGAGCAGAAAATGCAAGAAAAATGGAGCATTGCGAAATTTAGTTCCTCCAGCACTGTTCATAGCTCTAGCACTGTTCATCCTGCAGCCCCTGTTCTCCTGCATTTCACGCTTTTGTTTTTTTCAGTTTTTGTTTCTTCCCATTTTCTCCTTGTAATAGTGTTTATTTTATATAGTTTTTGGTAATTTTGCTTGTCTTTGGCTTCTTCGCCATTTATAAGCTCTTGTGAAGGGACGTTTTGGCTATGAATAAATTTGGGAGCTCAGGTTCTCAGTTCTCACAGTTTTCCATTTTCTTCCCTTTTCTCTCCCTTTCTCGACTGCCAAACACCCTTCGAGGATGACAACTCGGAGGATGAGAGGCTAACGCCCTTTTTCCTTGGAGTGAAAGGTTATTGGGCAGGGGATCAAAGGCAACTGAGGGTTTTTCCATGTTTTAACGGAGGTATTTTCTACCATTTATGGTTTCGATCCGACGTAGGCTTTAATCCCGCCGGTTGCTTTGAATGATCAATATTTGATAAGCTTTTGGGTTCCTTGGAAGCTTATCGTTAGATCACATTGACACCGTTAGTTACCTCTATGGGTTATTGAAGGCGATTGAGATATTTTATTTTCTCAGGTACAGGTTTGATCCCTTGGATCCTTTATGTAACCGATTACTTAGTAGCTTTAGGGTTCATTGTATACTTATTGTTGAATCTGATGACATTCATTAGATTATCATTTATTAAATTTGTTGGAAAGTGAGTCAAGGTGATGTTATTCAATCGAGACCATCAATGGGAAGCAAATACCAATTTTTCCAAGATAGTTATTTAGTGTCAGTTTTTACAGTTAAGTGAAGAACCGGTTCGGGAGATGACTATAGGTCATCCTCCCCAGTGTGAAAAAAGACCTGAAACCTCGTTTTGATACCCAGCCTAGTGACCAAACACTACAAGGAATTCTATTTTACAATTTTTTAACTTGTTTTTATTTTCAGATTTAAACAATCAACTCCTGTTTTACGAAGCGAAAATCAAATTGAAATTCACCATTTTTTGAACCCCATTGTAAATCATTTGTCTGAAGAAAACCAATCACGAGTTCGACCCTAGAACCTTGCAGCTATCTTGTGATAGCTTTGCTCTGACGGTAGGAAAATTTAGGATATAAATATTGTTGATTTCGGATCACCCAAATGTGGCTGCGAATCGATGGATATTTGGATCGATCTTTTGAGAAAATACCATGAGTCTAGTGAAGGTGTTGTGGCAACACCGAGGAGTGGAGGAGGCAGCATAGGAACGAGAGGACACGATACGTGTCGGTTATCATTTCTTGTTTGAGGATGAAGGTGCGTTTTCTTAGTCATTTGATATTAAAATGATTGTTGCATGTGCATGTGATTGGATGTGTATGTGTATGTGAATTTCGAGAACGAAATTCTTTTAAGGGGGGAAGAATGTAAAACTCGAGTAAATTTGAAGTTTTTCGAAAAAGGGCAAAACGATAAATTGTTGCTAGTGTACAAATTGCAAATTTAGAATTTTTCTAGATCTCGGATCACAAAATAGACCTCACCATTGGATTCGTCTCGCGAAATCTAGTTATCAGGCAATTTAGTTAAATTAAAGACGGTCGGATTTTCCACGCGATTTTTGAAATCAAGTGCCTAGTGGACCCCAAAAACAGGATTTTTGAGAAAAATCTTAAAAATGAAAATAAATTAAATAAAGTTCATTTAAAATAAATTAAACTTTAACCGGGGCCGAAATAAATTGTTTTGGGAAAGAAAAGGATACGGTAGTCGCAGACACGTGGCGCGATGTGGGCCAAGTCTTTAAGACTTAAGTCAAAAGTAGAAAATCATATTGGAGGGGGGAAAGGAGTAGATTTTCTGCTGGGGGAAAAAAACAGTAGAGAGAGAGCGAGAGAAAAGAAAGAAATTCAAACTTCTATCTTTGATCTACGGAGTTCCATCGATTGGAATTCGTCGAGCCAAGAATGAAAGTTCATCTACTCGACGAGGGCTACGTGTGAGTACCAAAAACATGGGATTTCACCGAGGATTCAAGCAAGGATTTTGGGAAATCAAAGGTTTCGAGTTTAGGAAGTGTCCACGGGACTTCCTAGAGTTTCTTCTACGCTCCAAGAGGTAGGGATTCTTCCTACTTTGGTTTTATTTTTAAATGCAGGGCTGTTTGGTTGTGTTTTCTTGCCACTGGGTGTGGGTTAAAAAAAAGAAGAAGTTTTTATTGCTCCTTATGGGTAGTTTGGTGAAAAAAATCGGGTTCTGGCTCCTTGAGTACATTTAGTTTGAAAATCGGGTTTAAGGCTCCTTAGGGCTGTTTAATTTGATAATCAATTCTATAGCTCCTTAGGAATTTGGGTTGAAAAATCAGGTTTTATGAAAATCTCCTTAAGGGGCGTTGGCTTAATTTTTTTGAGGTGTGGAATGCCTTGTTTTGGCCCTATGAAACTTCAGTTTTGGGACTGATTTTTCGGTTGAGAAAAAAGAGTGAATTTGGGTGATGTGCCTGTGAAACTATAGAAACGCGATTGTAGACTTGATGTTAGGCATTTGAATCTTAAATTAGACCATATACCTCAAAGTTATGGTCCATTTTTGGGGCCCGCCATAGGTTGTCTGTTTATTCTATACCTTTGTCCAAATATTGGGATAGATTTTCGGTTGGGAAAAAAAATGGAATTTGGGCTAGTGTTCTTCATGGAAATTATATTTGCATCTGTAAACTTGATGTAGGCTTTTGAATCACCCAATTGGGACCTCTACAACTCAAGTTATGGTCTATTTCCCGGGACTGCTATAGCCTAGGATGTTTAATGGTTTGTGTCCAGATTTTGGGACTGTTAGGGGACTAGTTTACGCGAACTAAGTTCCCCAACTATCCACATGGTCTATTGTGACTTTGTCGGTATTGGAATGTTTTATGGGCATCTCTATGCCACAACTAGTCTTGAGGATCAAGTTGTCATTGCTTGAGTTTGAATGACATTCTTGGTGGTAACTGATTGGTGGTTAATATGTGTGTCCTAATTTATTGACATGTGATGAGTTTGTGTATGGATAAGGCCATTGCATGCCTTGTTTGTAGGCTATTTGTGGACATGTTATGTCACAAGTTGGCTTAGAGAATAAAGTATGTCATTGCTTGATTGGTGATGACTTGGTGATGACTTGTTGATGTTGATGTATGTGTGTGCAAATATATTGACATGAAATGTGTGATCCTTTGGAAATTTTACGGTAATTGATATAATAATCCATGATGCATGAGTGATACGCATGAGTAGAATTGTCCATATAGCATTCATCATATATGTGACATGGTATAGGCATAAAATGACACATCGCATTGCATATGCACGGGGACATCGCATGAAATGGGTGTGAGTGCGTGGTTATAATCAACACTGCATTTGGTGTTTGATTAGGTGGGCTCGGTATGGTGGGACAACGTCCAACAGGGCCGCACGGTTGTATACATGAAAATGAAAATATGTGTCAGGTAATAGCAAGTAGGGATAGATACCCACTCAGGTGAAAGCCCCGATAATTTTGGTTATACATATATGTCCAACGGTGAAAGCTCGAGAAAGTGTAGGAAGGGACGAGAAGCCTGCGGTGAGACCTTGAAAATTCGCTACCCACAAAAAGACACATGGTTTTGAATATAAATGATCATTGAGGTATAACATCCAAAAAGCTTTTGGTTTGAAAACAAATGAATTTGTTTTGTAAAATGATCATTTGATGCAATCGAAGCCAGTGGATTTTTTTTATCACGCATGGGCCTTTAAGTTATGTAATACTGAAAATGCCACTAACAGTTTATAACATGTTTAGGGTATAAAAATAAAATAAATTTTATTTTTCGGCATTTAAAATTTCTTAAACGAAAAATGATAAAATAAAATAAATAACCCAGAAAATTTTATAGGAGTCGGATAAATTTGGTAAAAAATGTCGAATGAGGACCCAAAGGTGTAAATAAAAGAATAAATGCTAAAGTGAGAATATTGAAGTGAATGTCAAATAGGGAGAATAGGAGGTCTTTAATGCAAAAATGAGAAAAGATGATTAAAATGTGCTAGCCAAACATGGCCTTACACATAAAATGGGATAAGACCAAAAATTGGTCTTAGAATGAGCTCATTTTGGGCACTCACATTTGAGAGCTAGGGCTCTCACGTTTTGAGAAGGGAGAAACCTTGTTGGGTTGATTGTCCCCTATTTGGTCCAAGGTTTTGCAAGTAAAGTGAAGGAAAAGAAGAGAATGAAGGAAGAAGAGAAGGTAAAAGGGGAGCTAGGTTTCAAGTTGTAAGAGAATTAAGGTTAGAAACCCTTTATAATTCCATATTTGTTTGTTTTGGGGTTGTATTGGGTTAGTTTTCAAGGTGTATTGCTGTTTGGATTGGTGTTGAGGAATTTTTGTATAAAGGAAATGTTAGGTTTTTAGGGGAGATGCTGTCAAAATTTTCCAAAACCCATGTTTTTGTTTTGGCCATAACTTGTCCATCACTCATCCAAATTGAGTGATTAAAATTTCTGGGTAAATTATACTTCTAGGAGAACAAATATCCATGAAATAAGTGTATCCAAATTTGGACCCCATTTGACCAAGAAAATTCTTCAAAGTGAGGCTTTGTTTTCTGGTCAATTCTGGTTTAGTTCTGATATAGTTTTGGTGTTTCAAAACAGTTTTGGTTTTTAGACCATAAGTTGAGTTTCACTCATCCAAATTGAGTTATTCAAATTTTTGAGTAAACTAGACTTCTAGGAGAACAAATTTCCATGAAATAAGTATATTCAAATTTGGACCCCCATTAGACCTAGAAATTCGTCTAAAGAGAGCTCTGTTTTTGGGCAAATTCTGGTTATGTGTTGAAAATATAATAGTCCCGGATGTTTAGGACATATCTGGAGCTTCGGTGCTCCGAATTGGATGATTCCAATTTATGAATAAAATAAATTTATAAAGGAATAATGGACTTAAAGGAAGTTGGGTAAAATATGGCTTATTTGTTCCTATAAAAATTTTACAAGTGAAGGTGTGTTGGGTAGAAAACAACCCTAACTAGAAACTTAAATAAGCCAACTGATATTGTTCTCTAATTGTGATGGATTAGAGGTTGACGACGAGGAGAACCCGAATTGAAGTCTAGATTCCGAGGATAGGAATCGAAATGCGACAACCTTTTTGGTTCGTTCTCTATTATTCTCTTCTTATTTCAAGTATCAAAATTGTTTGCGCAACTATTGAAATGATTTTCAATAAAACTGCATATTGATTTATTTTAAGTGATTTGAGAAAATTGATTGTGAAATGATTGTCATGAAAAAAAATTGCATAAGTATTGAAATGTGCTATTTGAGTATAAATGTATATACCTGTGTAAATTTCTTTGACTTATTTTAATGCCCTTAATGAAGTTATCGTCATATTCGCGTTAAGGATAGATTGAGTATACCAATAAGGGTCAAACTAGCGATGTGTGTGAGCAGAGAGCGTAATGTAGTGTCGACCACGATCCGTAGCCTAAGCGAGACAATATCGATAGTGTTCACAAAATGATTTTTTATAACGATCGGCAGCAGTAGGACCGTCTTTGTGTTATAAAACCTTTATCTTGGCTGCGATCCGGTGAGATCGTCGCCGTGGTCTGGTATCCTACGCATCAAAACATTGGCTAAATTCGTTTAAGGGAAAAATGATAAGAATATTTGTGAAATGCATGATTTGAGTTTTGAATGAGTTATTGCATATGAAAGTACATATTTGGAATGATCAATGAATTGTAAATGAATGTATATGAAATGAATATATATACGTATTGTATTGCATTGATCATTCAATAAGGTTCAAAAGCATTGCTTTAGAAAAGTCTCATGATTTGTGTTAAAATAAAATGAAGAGAGAATTGTATAGAACCGCTAAGCATGAAATGCTTAGCGTGTGTTATTATCGTGAGTATCAGTGAGCAATTTCGAAACCAAAAGGCAGGTGTGCAAGCGCGGAATGTCGTCAAAAGCGCCTGGAGTAAAGTAAAGCTCAGGTATGCATTACATTGTGACCCCAAATCCGGGTCTGTTGACAGCACATCGACTTGAGAATACCTTGTGAACACGGGGTAACTCGATGTCACATCACTGCATCCCATTTCTTGGGATTGTAACCTGAGCAGACATATATTAACCTGCATACCTTTTCGGGCATAAGCAATCATTTCCATATAAAATACACTAGACTATCTCACAAACAGTCTATACGAGTTTGATTACAACTCTTTTATACAAAATATACATGTCATAAGTGTGCTCAAAATAAAATACAAAAAATATAACCAAAGCCCTGGCCAGATTTCTTCATGCTTGCGGTCGGATGAGGTCGACTACACGCACAACTTTGAAAGGGTCCCACAGCCCGAGGTAAACAAAGCCAGTGAGTAAACTCTACAAGGGTTACTCCCCATCTAAGTACATGCAATGCGTGTTCACCTGATAATACACACATTCAAGTAAAACTTGCAAGTCTATACAAAAATTCTACATGCTATGAATGAGATGTGACTTATCATGCCCATGTCTAGAGTCTTCAGAGCTCCCTCACATGCATATGCCAAATGTGAAACTAGTCATTAATGTTTCACCTAATGACTCTTTTTAAACAAAATATATTTTTGTTTATAAAACAAAACCCATTGGATATACCTCCGATGTCCATTGTTAATCAAATCAGTGTGTTTATGCATTTGTGAGCCACAAATTTTAGGTTCTCCTTATGAGCGTCACCTTCTTTCAATGCTTTTGGACTTTCACCGTTGGTTGTCAATAGAACCGAGTCAGGGTTTTTTCACCCGAGGAATTATCTATCGAATTCTTACATGCTTTCGACCGCAGCTTATTTTTAATGTTACTGCAATGTAGAACTCATTTTGGACATTGTCTCATTACCGAGCTCACCGCCCATTCACCATGAATGATGAATGATCATAACCATGCACACACACCCAATACAATGCGATGTCCCATGCATATGCAATGCAAAATGGCAATGCATGTATGTCATGTTACATGTACAATGAACACTACATGGAACAATTTATAAATCGTACTTCATGCCAAGTACCATGGATAACTATATCGAAAACATATAATTTACATCCATTTATGCTAATATATATTACACACATATATCAACATATTTACAACACATTCAATATGTTATTTAATTTCCAGCAATAACAAAAAAAAAAAAAAAAGTCTACACAAACTAGCCATTCCCCGCCATAAATATGGCCATACTCGAATCTTAGAGCAATATAAAGCTTCGATCAGGAAATTTCGACTTTTGTTCCATTTTATTTATTTATTTATTTATTTTGTCAACTTTCAAAGTTTGTCGTGCGACCTATAAATTCAGCCATTAAGGAGTCTTGAAACTTATTGGCTTGTTTCAAAAAAGCAGTTCACAACAAAATCGATCCTTGCATTTCAGCGAATCTGGGACCAAACTCAGCTTGAATCACAGGCCAAAACCCAGTCTGGACTATCCAGAAAACAGTCCCGTGTTTAGAATTTTGAACCACATAAGCCATTCGACTCTTAAATAAAGAGGAACCAGTATAAGAGAAAACCCCTACCTCTTGGAGCTTCGACGAAAAATTCGGATTTCGGTACCCACATGTAGCTCTCGTTGCTTGCACCAACTTTAGTTCTCGGACTATCGAGCTCCGACCGTCGATACATCGGGAAAATCTTCTCTTTCCCTCTCTTCCTTTTCTTTTTTCTCTCCCACGCATTTTTTTTCCCTTTCGGTTTCCTGGCAGAAGCTTTCTCTTCTTTTTTTTTCACTCCTCCTCCACTGAGTGGTTCTCTACCAATTTGGTCTTCCTGCAGATATTTCTCTCCTCTCATTATTAACTGACAATGGGTAAGATGAGCCATGTGTTTTAATCACACAAATCAAGTGTCATGTGTCACATGGACACATGAACTAAGTGTCATTTGTTACACCACATAGCTATCATGCCATGTGTCCTTCTCCTAAAGTTCCATGTGGCATCCACATGGTCATACCATATGGTACCACTCAGTGTGTCACAGGCACGTGCCTCGGCATTGAAATTCCAACCATCTTAGAGAATTCAACGAATTCGTGGATAAGCAGATTTCGCGAGGCAATTCAATTATTGAAGTCCGTTTCATCACCCGTGATCTAGAAAATTATAAGTTTCAGCACATACTATTGTAACATTGTTTTACCATTTTTTAGAAAAAATTGAATTTTCTTGGGTTTGCTACATGAAACATAATCTCTTTTTGATACTTTTTGTATTAAAACTATGTTGTGAAAATTGAACTCTAATAAATGTTTGTAAATGTTTTTTATATTTAAAACGACTTATAATGTCGTAATGTATAAAGTTGGGAAATTAAGCAAATGGGCTATAATGCCATATTGAATGAAAATGTGTATTGAAAACAAAATGATGGGCCCCCTTTAAGTTAACGTGATATATACGTATATATTTTCATAAGGATAATTATTCTTTACAAATGAGTATTTGAAATGTGTTTTATTGAAAAAATGAATTGTATCGGGATTCGTAAAAGAGAGGACCGCGTCTCGGATTCGGTTCGGCCTCCGGGTCAGGTCGGGTACTGGGGCGCGAGCACCTGACATTGGCATTGTGTAATAGGAGTGGATAAGGACTCAGGTGTGATGAGAGTCGGTAAGGATTCGGGACATGGTATATGGTCTCATCTCATCTCATCTCATGGCATGTAGAATTCTAACCTAGGATTGCATAATCTTGTTTGGAATGTGTGAGTTGTGGAACATGAGCGTTGTATGTGCACTTAGGTGGGGAGTAGCCCTTGTAGGAAGTTTACTCTATTGGGCGTGACTCACCCTATATGGGAAACATTTCAGGTGTAGGACAGACACCGATGGACGGCGCTTATTTGAGGCCGCAATTGTGAAGAAGGCCAACATGCTGCCTTGTTACCATTTTGTAAAATATTTGGAACAATCTTGTTCTAATGTATTATATTTGTAAGAGTGTTGCAATTAAACTCTTATGAATTGCTTTAAATATAATTTTGTATGTTTTAAATGAACATGTAAATGATTGTGTGATCATTTTTTTACTTATAAGTGGACCGTGAGGTGTTGTATTATATTAGGCCTTGGATTAGGACATGTTACTATGCTTTATGCAGGTTGGATTTTGGATGAGTTAAACATGCAAAAAGGAAGTATATCGATTTTGCTAAAATTATGGATCCTATTAAATAGGACATAATAGTCATGTATCAGATCACCCAATATTCACGAGTTTTTCGTAGATTGACGATTAGTCAACGAATCTCGGGGTTTTAGGACGTCACAAATTTCAAAGAGAAATATTATCTTATCCATTTTTAAGTTGTCCTTTAAAAAAGAGATTGATTAAATAAAATAAAAATAATAATATTATCGTAGGATGAGGGTATATAGATGAGCTGTAAAGAGGTATTAAGGAGAAAGAAAAAAAGGACAAATACTTCTAACACTTTTAATGATTAAACCTTTTTTTATTTTACATTCACTTTTGCATAATGCATTGTTACTCTCTTTTGGATTCAATTATGTTTTCCGGCTTGAGCCCAGATCTATTTCTTTTTACTACTTGAGTCGGATCTCAAGGGCTTAATGATTGAACTTTTTAATTCTGGTAATGGATTTATGATTGAACTATTTAATTCCTGAGATGATAATAGTTTTAATTAGTAGGGGTTGTTGATTTGAAAGAAGTAAATGATGATTATTTGAATTAATTATACATAATAATAATATAATATTTGAATTAGTTAAAATATAATAATGATAAGTATGAGCACTTCCAATAGGAACGGTAAAACTTTTTTTTTATTAGAAAAGTCAAACAGTCCATACTTTTATACAGTATTCATATTATTGATATTGACATGTAAAAAATTTAAATTTATAAAAGAAATGTTCCAACATTTATAATGATCTTACTATTTTATTTCATATTTTGATCTTCCTTTACATTTCTATTGATAATTAATTGTGTTTTTGTGGAAAATGAAAGTTCAATTGAAGATAAAATTAATTTTAATTGAGAACCAATCAAAATTTTCACTGGTTGTTGGTTATTTCAATTATGGTTACAATGCTATGGTTTCCTCCGATACAAATTTTGATAGTCATGCAAATTTACAGGACGATTAGGAATTCATTCGAAGAAATCATACCAATTTCTTTCTTTGTTTCATTCATATCTCAAAATAAATTTAGAAAATAATTTTCATTTATGTTGCCAAACATAGCAAAAGGGTTTTGACTTAATTCATTTATATTTCCGATATTAAAATCAGTGTATTGAAAATTTGAAAATTTCAAATTAATGGTAGAAAAGAAAATTGAATAGTTAAATAACATTCTTTTGTTTTTGTTTTTATTTATTTTTTGTCTTACATTTGTTAAATCATCTTTTATATTTGTTTTTTTTTTTACATTCATTTACTTTATATATCATGTATCCAATCTGAACATAACCTTATTCAACATCTTTTATCATTTGAGTTAAGCGTTAGGCATCTTTACAATTTTTTTTATTTCTATTTATTTTACATGATATTATTGTAATAATCTATTTTTAGATTCATATGTAAGACATAGAAATCCGTCCCTACCTTTTCACACTTGAATCAAGCTATGGGCTTACTTTTATTAAAGAACATCTTTTGTTTTTTATTTTTTATTTTTATATGGTCGTCATATTCTCGGTAGTGAGCATTATAAGGTCAACATAAAAATTAAAATAGATAGTTGGGTGTGGTTGGGGGTGGTTGGGGAAGGCATAAATGGGATAGAATCTGTGGGGGCATTGAGATTAATGAGTTAGTTGATCAAATCAGGTTTACTTTGTCAAATGTTTAGACCAATAATTGCTACACAAATTATTGGTGCTAGACTCTTTCAGATACGGAATAAGGATGTTTTCAAAAACTTTTTTTTTAATTTTTATTTTTGAAAAGAATATAATTTTATTGATTTAAACTAGTAACATATTGATAAAAACACATATATCAAATTGCTAAAAACAATAGAAGATGAAACAATACTTAGATTAATAGAACGGTTTAAAGCCTATAAATTTAATAATACTATAATGATTAGAATATCTATAACTTTCTACAATATAATGATGATCATAATATGATTTGTTGATAAAATATGCTAAGATAAAAGTAATTTTTTATTCTTAGAAATAGAAAAAGTACGTTTTGGGATAATATCTCTTGGTTGTTTCTTTTGTTTAAATGGAGTTTGGATTTTAAAAATAAATATAAAAAAATGATTATAAACAAACATTTTTTTCTGAATTAAAAAATAATTTAACAAAATTAAAATTATTTTGAAAAAAAAGTTATCTTGCTGATTTTAATAATTCATCAATGTTTTACAAATTGAATCGAAGTTCAAACTAGAAAATTTATTGATCAGCTGGTTGATCGATGGTCAAACCACAGTTGAGCTGGCCAATGAAATAAATATATAATTATATATTATTAAAATTAAAAAGAATTAAAAAATATATAAAAATAAATTAAAGTGTATGATATTTATCTTCTATTATTTGATGTTATTTAATATAAGTATGAATATAGTATTTTAAATTTTATAAAATAAAATATATTTAATATTTAAACCTAAAAATGTCTAAAGTATTTAATCCCAACTATTACTTTTTCATGCGTTTAAAATGCAGGTATAACTTAATTTGATTTTGATGCGAAGAAACAATGCCATCTAGGTCCATTTTTATCCACGAGGTCCGCGGATCAAGACCTCTAGGCTACAAGTTTTTCCTTTGTTTTTTGGAACTTAAAAACTTCCCCTAATTTTTACAAGAAAACAAATCCCTTTGTAACTTCAATTCTCCATACATTTAGGCTTCCCAAGTATAAATGGTTGGGTTGCCAAACGTGGATATGAAGTCATTGGAAACTCCTGGGCTGGGATCTATTCGAATAAATGATACATAGGTGTTTGGGTTAGAGCTTGAGCCGTCGGTTTCAATTTAGACACCAATCGGTTTTTGCTTCCTTAACTTTATGTCCTGTCTAGTTTTTAAAACATTATAATTCATTCAATTTGGTCCGATTTTCAAAACATTCTAATTCATTCAATCAAAATAGTTTTATCCCTTCTATTGAATAACTTAGGACCTCTTTGGTAACTATTCCAAAAACTGTTTTTAAAATAGTTATTGAAAATTGCTTTTCATGTTTTATACGACAAAAATGTGTTTGAAATTTAAAATATTTTTAATAGTTTTAAGTATGCTTTAAAAATAATTTTTAGATCTAATATTTATTTGTATCATTTTACATATTTAGAAATAAGTGAAAATAGTTTAAGAAAACAACTAAAGAGGTTAATTAGAAATACTTCATTTTCTGTCTTTAAAAATAAAAACAAAATTAGTTTGTGATTTTAAAATGTATTTTTATCATTTTTTTTTGTTTTAGGCAAGGAACAAAAAATTGGAAAAATCGGCCGATATTTCGTCGAAACGATATACTCCATCGATAGTCGATCAACGATTTTTTTTTTTGATATTTTATCACCAATTACGGCGAAATCGATTTTCAATGCACCTCTTATAAACTTGAAAATTGTTGTATGGTCGAACCTGCAAAAAGTGGTTTTACTAACTCCACCAAACTATGACTATTACTATTAATTTTAAGTGCAATTTGTTTATTTATATTCCTTTTTTTTATTATTTATGAAATTTTTAACAAATAAATATTTTGTAAAATCATAAAAATAATTTATTTCTTATTTTATATATGATGAAATTTGTTTTAACAAAAATAATTGAAGTAATAAAATAAAAATAATTTATTTGTTAATAAATAAATAAAATAAGTTTAGGAATGATATTATCATTTTTTATACTTATAAAAATAATTTTAATATGTATATTCTCTTAGGCCATAGAACAAATGAAATGAAAAACAAGAGAAGAAGAGGAGAAAAAATTACAAAGACAAAAAAAAAAAAAAGACAATGTCAGATCTAGTCTTGTGTAGCACAATCTCCTTAAAGCATATTCGGTAACAACCCGAGGGTGATTAGAGCTTGAGGGCGTGCGCTTCTAGGATAAAACAACTTTTCGAATGGCAATAACATGCAATCACTTTATGAATTGGGCGCAATGTTTGTAATTTATCACTTTCTGATAAACCAAAGAAGCGGAATTTGACAAAAGAAAGGTTTTATTTTTTTTCGTTCATGATTTCTCAAAGAGGTTTGAAACTCCAAATAACGGTGATTAGATTAAAGACTTGTCGTCCGACCGTTCTAGAAAATGGAAGAAAAGAGATTCAATATGTGACGCCCTAAAACCCTGGGGTTCGTATACTTAAATACTATGTTGTGACACTCTAAAATCCGAGGGTCCGACTGACAACTTGTCAACCCGCGAAATATTCGTAGTCGCACTACGTATATTTTCTTTAAATATACAATATTTTACAAAGTTTGATGTCTGACTCTTTTACGCTTACATGCGAAATATATTGAAAGACTAAATTGTTCTAATATATTTTACAATGCTATCGAGGCCACAGCAGGCCTTCTTTGGCACTCATGGCCTCGAAGGAGCGCGGAGTCTTCTCGGCTCAATACTGAAGGGTGGTCCCACAGCGAGTGAAAAGCCAGTAGATATTTCTCTACGAGGCTACTCCCACTTGAAGCTGACATACGTCTTGAAATACATATAATCACACGCATTCAAGTACCTATACTCTGTTGTACCTAAATATGCATTAGCATCGCCCAGATACGAGTATCTACTAATGACTCAAATCCTAAGTCACTCAGAAATCCTACAGCGCTTTGCATATTCCAAGTGTGAAAAACCCATCGGGGCGTCCACACCCACGACTCTTTCCAAAAAAGCTTCTTGTTTGTAATTCTAAACACATTAGATACCCACAATACCCCTACTTATTTCCTTACCAGTCTTGTATTATTTATGCATTTATGGGCCCGCGGTACGGGTTCTCGCTCACAGGATCTTGCACGCCTATACAACATTTTTCGAGCTTTCAGCGCGGTTTCATGTCTAAACCATATGCCAAGTTTTCACCTGAGAGGTGTCTATCCTACTTGCTTCACCCATTTACCGCATTACTTTTCATGCAATGCAACAGTGAGCCTCAATTTGGACGTTGTCCCATTTTACTGAGCTTACCATCGAACACCAAACACAGTGTCGATTAACCATGTCTTCATGACATACATCGAACACTAAACACAGTGTCGATTTACCATGGTCGAACACCAAGCACAGTGTCGACCCCAACCATGCACTCACACACGAATCGACATGATGTCCGTGCGTACAATGCAAATGTCATTGCACCATTTCGGCTGCCCTACATATGCGCGGTAAGTGTCACATCGACATATCTATTACACTACATGTCAAGTGTCATGGATAAATTATATTTAATACATATAATTATTTCCATTTTTTGTCACACATATATCACATAATTTCACACATTTATCACGTTATTCAATTTATAGCAATAACACACATTAACCATTATCGGCCATAAATCCGGCCATGCTTGGCCTCGAAAATAATCTGGACTTAGTCCAGAAAGTCCAAATTTTATCAATACCACACAAAACATTCAACACCCAATTCCCTGCTTAGACCATATGCAGCCCCAAGCATTTAAGATACAAATCGGTTCCGAAAACAGAAGTTCCAGAAACTAGAAAGGACCATTCCTCAATTTTCCGTGACCCACCCTAATGTTCAGCCCACTTTTGGCTGAGCACTTCATCTTATTAAATTCTAGACTCAATGAGCTTTTCTTAGAGTCCAGAGCGATCTTGAATGTCAGGAGTTCGGACGAGAAGTTATGGGTATCGGTTGGAAACGGCCAGATTCACAAGGGTGTGCGGGGGTAGGCACGCCCAGTTTGCCGTGCACTCGAGTTTTGTCATCCTGGAACACAGTGTTTGGTCTAAGACAGTCCTGAAACCCCATGAAACCGGTCTTTGACCGTCACACAACAACAACCAAACCACACACATATTAAATTTGCCTTGAAATGGGGCGAAATCGTTACGCCATTACGTGACTCCTAGGCGTAAAATAACCGGAGTAGGAGAAACCTGCAATCGTGGCATAGTTCAGTCCTTTCTTGTCGATTCTGCTACGGCGATGTTGGTTCAGTTCCCTTCCTCATTTCCTTTCTTCCTTCTTTCCTTTCTCTTTTTCTTTCTTCTCTTTCCTTCCTTTCTTTCCCTTTACTTTTTCTCTTTCCTTTCTTCTCTTTCCTTCCTTTCTCTCCCTTTCCTTTCTTTCTTTCCTTTCTTTTATCTCCACTTGTTGTGAACCCCCTATTTATAACATTTCAAACCCTTAACATGTTGACACATGGCTTGCCGTGTGTAGAAGGACATGCATTTTTACACATGGCTTGCCATGTGTCATCTGACACCCGATGCCTTGAAAAATGTGAAATTCCTACTATTTAGTCCATCAAATTTAGTGGTAGCTAGATTTCGCGAACGGTCGACGGTGATAGTTTCGTCGTTGAGACTAGAAAAATCAAAGCACTCTCTAGGACTATTCAGGAAAATTACGTTTTCCTTTTCTAAAAAATTTAAATTTAAAATTTTCACGGGTTTTACACAATATCCTTAAATGTTAGTTAAGGATTTTAATGGCATAACCGTTTAGGAATAAAAATCAACCCAGAAACAATATCCTTAAATGGATTTTAAGGATTTTAATGGCATAACCGTTGCCATGTTAATTTCATTCACTAAAATGGAAAACTCCAACAATTCCCCACATGAATGAAATTGACACCTAAAGATAAGACCTAGGAACCCTCACGGTGTGATAGAGTACAACGGTTGAAACCTGCATAGGAGAGGTAGGTGTTAACCTTTGAACCTTCCCTTATAGAAGTATGTTTACTCTACTAACTAAACATTGGACATTATGTCCTTGAACTGTTATGTCATTTGTGTAGAGGATGACATACGTCACACAGGAATCATCCTAACATTTTCCAATTCTCACTTTTATGTTCGTTTTGGCCATGAACATGCGCTTGGTTCTATAAGAGTTTAATAGGAATTATGCCCTATTCAATTCCCTTTGAAGTAGCCCCACTTCACTCTTACATAGGTGATCTCCTAAGAGTAGCTTAGTTTACTCTTTCTGACTCTCCATTGCATAGGGATCATTAAAATCATAGCTTAACCTTCCTTTTCCAAATATCACTATTTCATCATAGGAACGGACAAGCGAATATTCCCATAGTGATTGTATCCAAGTTCTTACAATTTAGTTGTCCCTTTGAACCTAGATCTTAGGATATCTAGTCAGATAGGTTGGGTATCCATTGTATCGACTTCTTCTTTTACGGGCTTTAGTCTCATTCCCTTCAATGACTTTTCAACCAACTCTCTGTTTAACCCTTTCGTTAGCGGATCCACAATGTTATCCTCAGATTTTACATAATCTAAAGAGATAATCCTAGTTGAGAGTAGTTGTTTAATGGTATTGTGTCTATGATGAATATGTCTAGACTTACCATTATACATACTGCTGTGTGCTTTACCAATAGAAGATTGACTATCATAATGTATGCATATTGGAGGCACAAGCTTTGGCCATCTTGGTGTATCCTTTAAGAAATGGTGTAACCATTCAGCCTCTTCCCCACATTTGTCTAGTGCTATAAACTCATATTCCATTGTGGATCTGGCAATAACCATTTGTTTTGAGGATTTCCATGAGACTGCTCCACCTCCTAGTGTAAACACATAACCACTATGGGATTTGGAGTCTTTAACATTGGATATCCAATTGGCATCACTATATCCTTCAAGTACCACGAGGTATCTTGTATAGTGCAACCCATAATCACGAGTAAAACGTAAGTATTTTAAAACCCTTGTAATTCCTTGCAAATGCATGACCCTAAGACTACTTGTGTATCTGCTCAATTTATTGACTACATAGGCTATGTCTGGTCTTGTACAACTCATTAAGTACATTAGACTACCTATCTCCTTTATTCTTAGATAAATGTAGAGTTACATCTACTGGTGTTCTGGCTAGATCAGAGTTATCCTTATCAAACTTCCCAAAAATATTGTCAACATAATGTGACTGACTTAGAATGAGTCCTTATGATGTTCTTTTGATTTTTATTCCCAAAATTACATCAGCAAGTCCCATGTCTTTCATGTCAAACCATAAGTACAACATGTTCTTGGTAGATGCAATCATCAATATCGCTACCAACAATAAGCATGTCATTTACATGTGAGCACACAATGACATATCGAGTTAAAATTATCTTTGACATACACACACTTGTCACATTCTTTATTTTGAATCCATGACATCATAACGTGTCAAATTTCGTAGCATTGTCAAATTTCTCATGCCATTGTTTTGGTGCCTTTAATCCATATAAGGATTTCACCGGTTCTAAACTTTCTTTCTTGTCGACCCGAGAAAAACCCTCGAGCTGACTCCATGTAGATTTCTTCTTAAATCTCCATTAAGAAAGGTTGTTTTCACATCCATCTGATGTACTTCAAGGTTTCTCAATGCAGCAGCTACCAACACCATCCTTATAGAATTTATTCTCGTTATAGGAGAATATGTGTCAAAATAATCTAGGCCCTCAGTTTATTTGTAGCCTTTGATCATAAGTCTTTCTTTGTACTTGTTAATTGATCCATCTACTTTCCTTTTCCTCTTGAAAACCTACAACTCAAAGGTTTACAACACAATTGGAAAGATCATTAGTTCCCAAGTATGGTTGTAGTATGGATTCAATTTCACTGTGTGGCCTCTTTCCACGTGAGATACATGTAGAATTCACTGCCTCTTTATAAGTTTGAGGTTCCCCTTCAAGCATATAAGTTGAAAATGCGGACCAAAAGTTTTCTGCCCTTGCTCTCTTAGTATGCAGGTTTAACCTCACCGTTATCATTTTCATCTTGACTATTTTCATTAGCCAGTGCAGCAGCTCATTTGATGGTGGATACACTTTGGATTTACTGCAATACATCTTCAGGGCTGATTCATTCATGAGCTCGAATTATCGTGTTCTTGTGAATATCCCGGGATATTCTGCTCATGAACAAAGAAATTGATAAAGCGACCTTGTTATGTGCATAACCTATGAACCTGTCCGATAGTTTTAGGTCATATTTTCACCTTTTTGGGTGGAGGAACTGCCACTTTAGCCGCACATCCCCACACTCGTAAGTATTTATAGGATGGCTTTATTCATTTCCTTAACTCATATGGAGCCTTTTCTTCTTTCTTTTAGGTACCGCCCATTCAAGGTAATTAGAATAAAATGGCTTCTCCCACATGTTTTAGTGGTAAAGGCGAACTTATCGGCATTGCATTCATCATTTCCTTTAAGTAGATTCTTTTTCATTTCTGACTACTCAGTTGGATTAGGCGAATAAGGGTCGGTATGGTTTCAAGCTTGGCATAATCCCATGTTGAGCACAAAAGTAAAAAAATGGCGATTCATACTCACCACCTCGATAACTTCTCAACACTTTAATTTTCTTGTTGAGTTGATTCTCAACTTCATTTTTATAGAGAACAAATTTCTCTATCGCCTCATCCTTACTTTGATTAATTACATAACGATCTTGATACTATAGATTAAGTCGAGAGGTTGATTATTGTCTCAGCACTTTGAAAATATGACTGGTTAGTTTGCCTCAACACAAGTTTCACACTTATGCTTCATAAAATTTGGAAAGGATTGGTATATGATTTAAGTTAATTAATTTGCAATGTCTCATAATTAACATATCCTAATCTACATGCCATAGATTAAATGACTTCGAATATAAGAACTAGCTTTATTCATTTGCTGACTTAATGATAGTGTACATTACATTAAGCTTCTACATACTGCCACTCATATAACCTTTTCTTACATACATGCCGCTCTTTGATAGAACAAATTTATCTGACTCAAACACCAATCAAAATCAATGACTATTCAGGAAAGAACTAGACACCAAGTTCTTGCGGATTTCAAGTACATATAAGACATTTTTCAGAGTCAGCTCTTTCCTAGAAGTCATGTCGCGCCCCCGAGCCCGACCCAACAGTGAACCGGATCCGGAGATGTGGACTGCATGAAATCGTTTTTCAAAACACATTTCATATAAACATACATATATATGAATATACGATATTATTACTAATACATTCATTAGTATGAGAAATATACATCATATCATTTCAAGATGGTCCATATCTATTCTTTAGTACAACATATTGATACAAAATGGCATTCCATGCCTTTCCAAAACATTCACAAAATATTATTGGAGGTTGCCTTGCTATCCATGAAGACTTAAACATCTTTGATTTCCACGAATAATCCGCATGACATCATGAAATGAAGTGGTATGCATGAAGCCAGACATTTTGTATACTCCAAACTGTATAGCGGTGACTCTATGGCACCGGCGGTCTTCGGTCTTGCTAGCTATCTACGATTTTCCTTGGCGTGAGAAATCAGCAGCGCTAAGCATTTCATGCTTAGTGGTTCTTCACGTTTCTATTCTCATGGCCAAACAATCAACACAACATATATATGTACATATAAATAATATTCGGCTATAGGCATACATTGCTAAATCATAACTACATTCAACATATTTTTCCAGGCATTGACTATCTTTGCTTATGTGATCGATGCAATATTTATATATATAACATTTTATACTAGTTTAACATTCATTCATTTGATCTTTCATATAAAAACACGATAATTCACATCTTTCATGCTCTCATACACTAAAATGTTTTCATCACAACACAATTCACACAGTTATTAATAATTTGCCCTTAAAACGAATCTAACTGAAATTTTTGGTGCAGAGGATAACAGAATCATCGACATGTTCCCACTGGGCTATTGGCCAGTTTAACACTTTTAATAACTCGGTCTTGTCCGTTGGAGCTCTGGTGGTTATGTTTACATTACATTTTAAATGCATACTTGTCGATATTGTCTAGTTAGACTCTGGTCCAGTATGTCATTATAAACATATCATTCGTAGTACTCTTTGCATTTATTCTTATTGGTATCTGAGTCTATCCACTAACTTTCGAATGAAGGCTAACATTCTCTTAAGGCATTAATAATTAGTCATAGTAAAGTTACTAGATTATATTCACAAGAATTCATAATACTTCAAGTTTACAGCTAATATGCTTACTTTACCACTATGTTAACTATCAGATTAACCCATTTTAAAACCAATTTATTCCAAGTCAATGATTCTACACATAAATTCATAATCTATGAGACCTTCTCTCGCGTTTGGCCGCAAAATCCACTCACTTTTCTTCATTTTAACTCCTTAACACATGAGTTTCACACAGCACTTTTAATTACACAAACCTTTAACAGATTTGGAAACATAATTTAAACACATACATGCAATAATTTTGCACAAAACCAGACCATACACACCAATACATTGACTACATGATTCATGCATTAGCACATTACCTTCCCTTTTTCATAATCCCACTTGAGATAAATTAACTTAACACCCAAACAATTTATTTATGGTTCAAACCAGAAGCACACATGCAGATTTTATATCAAACTTTAGGTTTGATGACAAAATAAACACAACACTAAAACAAGAAGAGAAATGTGAAGAACAAACCAAAAGAGTTGCTGATTCTTGTCTCATTTTCTTTGAATCCCGATTTTTGCTCATGTTTTATCATCACCAGCCCCTAATCCATCACAAATATGTCACAATCAGAGAAAAAACAAAGAAAAATCAGTCGTTCATGCTAGGGTTTCTGGTTAGGGTTGATTTCTACCCAATACACCTTCACTTGCAAAATTTTCAAGGAACAAATGAGCCATATTTTACCCAAACTTCCTTCAAGAAAATAATAGATCTATGAGTTTATTTTCATTATAAATTGGAATCATATCATTTGGATCATTAAAACTTAACTTCTTATGGCGAACACCAAAAGCGTACTAAAGCAGGAGGATAACCTAGCGACTTGTATTTTCCTTGGTGTCAAAACAAGGGACTTAGGGTAAGGTTTGCTTCTTGGTACCTTCTATAATTTTGTAGGTTTACCTCTTTTGGTTCTTTAACAACTAGAATCACTCAATTTGGATGACTAATGGCGAAGTTATGGCAAAAAAAAAAACATGACACAACCTACAAATTTTCCTGTTTCTAGACTTTGTTTTGGTCCATCTAGGAAACACCAACATAGCTGCTCTTTCTGGACTGCTTTAGGTCTCTATTTCTTTTAGAAATTTTCAGCCATGATTATTATGCACCATCTCAAATTGGAATCCCAATTTGGAGTTAAGAGCCAAGTTATGTCAAGCAGAAAACATGGGTTTTAGAAAAAAAAAACTTTGACAACAAATCCCTTAAAAACCTATACATCTCTTTTTACACTTGTTGGTCTTTAAGACCCCACAAGACAAACAAAAACAATCCAAAGCAATACAACTCCAATTCAAGAACAAATTACCCAAAGATGGAAAGTTAGAGGTTCTCCTAAAAGCACAAAAATGAAAATGAGTTAAGACTCACAACAATCAAAAGGAGAATCATACCTTGCTTTCTTCTTAAAACCTTCAATCACTTCTTTTCTTCTCTTTTTTGCAAAACTTTGAACAAATGGAGAACAATCACCAACAATGGCTCTTCTCAAGAACCTAACCTAGCTCTCCCTTTTCCAAAACATGAAAAATACCCATTCTAAGACCAATTTTTGGTCTTATCCTCTAATCCATTACAAGGCCTTGTTTGGTTATCTCATTTTGGCTTTTTTTTAATACATTTTTGCATTTTAGTCCTTCTACTTATTCTAATTACATTTCACTTATCAACATTTCTATCACCCCTAAAACCAATAACATAACAAATAGAATAATAAAAAAGAAAAATAATAATAATAATAATGGCATAAAACACTATAAAGTAAAATAATAAAACAAGAAGGCTATTTTTGGGACGTTACAACTCCTACCCATTTAGGAGATTTCGTCCTCGAAATTACCTTTAGTGTATAGTTTCGGATATTGTTGACGCATATTTTCTTCACTTTCCCACGTGGCTAACCTATATGCCACTAGACCCACTTTCTTGATCACTTCATACGACCCAATGAACCTAGGGCTCAACTTGCCCTTTCACCCAAATCTTATGATTTTCTTCCAAGGAGAAACTTTTAAGAACCCTTTCTCGCCGATCTCATGTT
The DNA here is from genome assembly GCA_016808115.1 of Tetrastigma voinierianum. NCBI lineage: Eukaryota > Viridiplantae > Streptophyta > Magnoliopsida > Vitales > Vitaceae > Tetrastigma > Tetrastigma voinierianum. Next base: position 274,327 of record JAEQBH010001726.1, on the reverse strand, counting down.
GAATGTCCTTTATTTTCAAGTCGGCGTAAGACTATTGTCTATCCGCGGCTACCTTTAATATTTCTTTGATCATTTTCACCTTCTCCTTGGTCTCTTGGATCAAATCGGGGTCGGTTACTTTCTTCTCACTTAGCTTTGTCCAACACAGTGGGGTCTTACATTTCCTTCATAAAAGAGCCTCGTAAGGCGCCTGTTCAGATGCTAGGCTGAAGCTATTTTTATACACAAATTCAACTAGAGGAATGTGTCTATCCCGGCTTCTCTCTGGTCGATCACCATGACTTCTTAGCATATCCTCTAAAACTTGAATAACTCTCTCAGATTGTCCATCCGTCTGCAGGGTGGAAAGTCGTGTTGAAATTTAGTCGAGTGCTTAAAGCCTCTTGCAATTTTCCCTAAAATATCAAAGTGAGCCTCGAATCTACATGCGAAATGATAGACACTGGAATCCCATGCTTAGGAACTATTTCCTCTATGCTTAGAGCTCGCCAGCTTATCAGAAGTGATAGTCGGTTCTTGCTATTAGGAAGTGGTGACTTTGTCAATCGGTCTACCACGACCCAAAATGAATCATGCTTCCTCCCTGTCAATGGTAACCCGATCACAAAATCCACTGTGATTCGGTCCCATTTCCACTTGGGTATTCTAATAGGCTACAACAAACTCGAAGGAATTTGATGTTCCGTCTTCACCTTCTAGCACACCATACATTTGGTTACAAAATCCGAAACATCTTTCTTCATTCCAGACCACTAGTACTGATCTTCAAATCTGATACGCTTTTGTGCTGGGATGTATAGCATAGGATCCACAGTGTGCTTCTTCAAGAATGGATTTCTTCAACTCATTATCATTGGGTACACAAACCCGATCTCTATAATACAAGAATCCATCCTCATTCACTGAAAACTCAGTTTCTTTCTCCATTCTATTTTGACTTACAATGGCGCCAAATTTTCTCATCACTCTTTTGTGCCTTTTGCTTGATTTAACATATTCGGTCTTGCCATTAATTCGAGCACTATTGCCGTCGTCTGATAATGACAAATGAGCTTTCAGCTGGATAGTGTATTTCTTAATATACTTGATAGTATGTTTGCACCAGTTGAAAATGAATTACAACTCTTTTGTTTTCCTCAACATTTGAAAGTGCAATAGACCTCGGGGATAGACCATGTAATGACCCAACTAATGGTCACAAGATTAGGGAACTTTTTTTCATTAAATTCTAATTGGATTTTTTTATAGAAACAAGATTTGAAGGAGTTATTTTTCATGAAAACTAAATGCTACTCTTAAAGCGTTGATCGAAGGCCCCCCCAGTGGTAAGGGTGGTGATTAGGCGCTCGTAGTTACGAGGTTCAATTATCAAAATAAAACAAAGGAAAAAAAAAAAAACTTATAAAAAAAAAAGGTAACTTGAAAATCCACAATGTTGTCATTTGAAATGCTAGGGAACATAGCACATCAATCCAATTTATGAGGTATTTTTTGGAGTATGTCTTATATATTCGTCTGTTTTAAGTAATTTGAAGTTGGATTAGTTCCATGAAATTACTTAAGTTTTGTAATTTTAATGAGATTCAATTATGAGATGAATTTAAATGCTATGAGATCACCATTGGCTCATTCTAAACACCCATCAATATTGTTGATAGATTTAAATAAGTTTTTGCTTCAAGCTTTCGGACTCCTCTAGACTCTCTTTGAGGATACCATTATGGTGAATATCTAAATATTTGAGTGCTTGTGTTTGTATCTTTTCTTTATTGTAAACTTTGTTTGTTGTTTATTAAACTTGGATTGGATTGGATGGCTTGCTCCTCTAGGAATAGGAAACTGTAGAACTAGCAAAATGGGCGGTGTTAAATGGCCGGGATCCTCGTCATCAAAAGGTTTAGCGGGGAGAGTCATTTGTTGGGATCAATGTACAATGAAAGCTTGGATCATGATTGAATAAGATGTGTGATAAACTAACATCATCATCGATCCATAGGGTTTAATAACCTCTTGGCTTGAGACCTTCCAAGTTATTCTAGTCGCAACAAATCTACGTGTGGGCACGCCTAATTGCCAGAGACCAGAGAAGAGAACACCTGCATATGCGTGTAATGGCCACACAGGGAGAATGTGGAAGGTCGAGGGAGAGGTTTTGTTGCGAACTCCAAATTCTAACCTTATCAAGTCACTTGTTTGACAAGCAACCAATCTCTGCCTTATAGGGTTTCTTGCATATCAAGTAACCTAACTCCTGTCTTATTAGGTTTCTTGCCTCTTAAGCAATTATTAATGGGCTCTGTCACTAATAGGTAGTTTGGGGATCCAACGACCCATTATTAATTTTGGCTCTTAATCAACGACTCAGATTGTTTCTAGAGCATAAATCAATAAATCTCGCTTGCTTGAGCCTTGATATAGGACAAGATATCTTATCAGGTCTTTATTCCACTAAAAGCCCATATGTGAACTCCAAGATTAATAATGTACACATTAAATGTATTTTTCCTTTATAAAATATCGATAAGGGTTTCTGTCAATTGATTAATTATTTATTCTCTTAACTTATCAATTTCTCTAATGGATCCAATGCACTGGCCAATGTCTTTCTGCATTCGAGCACCAAAACATATTAAGAGGATATCGAATTCAAATTCCATTTTGTATATCTCATAAACTCACGGTGGTCAGTGATCATTATTCCAAAATCATCAAGGTATTAGTCTTTAAAAGGAGACCTCGCTTAATAATAACTCAAAGAATGATAATTACTTAATTACAATTATATTATCACTCGGGATTAAGAAAAATAGCATAACTAACATTTGCCTTAAGTTTAATTCCTTTTTACAAAATATTACCTTTAATTAAATCTCTCTTGACCCTCTCAACATGAGTACAACATAACTCACTTTGAGATTCTATAATAACCAAAACAGATTATTTAATAGAATATTATAATCTAAATAAAGTGCCCACCTTTATTTATCAGCTGTGAGACAATTCATTAATAATTATGAGAACCTATGACCATGTCTTCTATGAATGTATCCATATGATCATATCTTTACATAGTAATTTGGACCTTATACGTGAAACAATGTCTGTGTATAAGAATTTAAGAAATTCATACTATTAAAATCAGAAAATGAAATTACAAATAGTCTTGCTTTTAGAGCATAAATGTAACGAACTCCCACTTACTCTAAAGTAAGCCTAGGTCACTCCTAAGACCCAACACACGTTTAGGAAGGGACTTAGTAAAAGGGTCTACAAGGTTTTCCTCGGATGCTATCTTAGTAACCACTGTGTCTCCTCTATCAATGAAGTCATTGATCAAGTGGTACTTTCTCAATATGTGTTTCTGCCTTTTGTGAGACTCGGGTTCTTTGCAAATTTGTGCACTACATTTACTATTATCACAGTAAAGGGTAATATGCCAATTTTCACTTGGCATCACATGGAAATCCAAAAGGAATTTTTTAAGCCACACAACTTCTTTTGCAGCTTTGGATGCAGCCACATATTCAGCTTCAGTTATGGAATCCGCAACACAAGTCTATTTGAAACTCCTCCAACAAATGGCTCCTCCATTTAATGTAAACACATATCTGATGTTGATTTACTAGAGTCAATGTTCCCTTGGAAATCAGAATCTGTATAACCAAGTGTTTCAAGTCTCCCACTAGAATACACCAACATATAATGCCTCGTTCTTTTCAAATACTTAAGTATATGTTTCACTGTAGTCTAGTGTTCCACTCTAGGATATGTTTGGTATCGACTTACGATTCCTACTGCATATCAGATATCCAGCCTGGTGCATAGCATGGCATACATGAGACTACCTACAGCCGAAGCATAAGGTTTCTTACTCATGAGTTCTTTCTCTTCAGAAGTTTTTGGTGATTGTCCCTTAGAAAGACGAATTCCATGTTTGAAGAGAATAAGTCCTTTCTTGGAATTCTCCATGCCAAATCTGGCCATTATTTTGGCAATGTAGGACACTTGGGATAGAGCTAACACCCTATTCTTTCAGTCTTGTAAAAGTTTGATTCCTAGAATATAGTTAGCTTCACCCAAATCCTTCATATCAAATTGCTTTTTTAGGTAACCCTTCACGCCTAACAGCACCTTCTGCTGACAGTGGTAAGTTTCATCTACGTAAGAACAAGGAAAATTACTGTACCTTGAATCCGTTTGTACACACATGGTACATCAGAACTTTTCTCAAAATCGTATGATTTGAGAACTTGATCAAACTTGATTTTCCATGACCTGGATGCTTGCTTAAGTCCATAAATAGACCTATGCAACACAAACTATATGTTCTTGACCTTTTGCTATGATCCCACTTCGATTTGTTGCATGTAGATGTCCTCTTCTGACTCACATTTAAGAAAGTTGTTTTGACATCCATTTGCCAAATCTCATAATTAAGAGTTTTCGCTACAGTTAAGAGAATCTGGATAAAATTAAGCATGGCTATTGGCAAAAGGATTTCATCATAATATATCCCCTCTTTTTGGGTATAACCTTTTGCCACCAATCCAACTTTGAAGGTTTCAATCTTCCGATATTGTCCTCTCTTTCTCTTGTAGATCCACTTGCACCCAATGGGTTTTACCCCTCTAGGAGCTTCTACAAGAGACCATACTAAGTTTGAACCCATAGATTCTATCTCATGATCCATCGCCTTTTTCTACTCTTGCACATCGACATCCTTCAATGCTTCTTCGTATGTGGTAGGGTCATCATCAATTATCAAAATGCTTGATAAGTTTATCTAACAAGGCATACCTTGTTAGTTTTTATGTATTAATCCTCAGAGTTTTTTGCATTGGCTGTTGTTGTACATGAACAAGAGGATCCAAGTTTGGTGGTTCAGGTGAATTTTCAATCTCTTCTTCAGGTTCTTGTTCTTAAGTTTCTTGAATTTGGTCCTATGCCATTTCCTGTGTTTGTTCACCTTAGAGTACATGTTGAATATATTCCCCTCTTTGAACATTAACAGGAAACATAGATGGAAAATTAGGAGTTTCTTGTGGATCTGGAACTGAGTTAAGCTAGTCAAGAACCACTTTGCTCCTAGGTTTAAAATTGTTCATATAATCCTCACACAAAAAATTAGGCGTGAGTGATCACTATTACCTTATTTTCCTTTGGATTATAAAATATTCCACCTCTCGTTCCCTTAGGATAGCCAATAAACATACACATTTTTGTACGAGATTCAAATTTTTGTGATTTCTGTGCTATGACATGTGTCAGGCACCCCAAATTCGAATATGGTTAAAACTGGATTTGCGCCCTTTCCATAACTCTATGGGTGTCTTTGAAACAGATTTAGATGGAACCAAGTTTAATATGTAAATAGCTGTTTCTAAGGCATATCCCTAAAAGTTTCAGGGAATGATAAGTAATTGAGCATCGACCTTACCATATCTAAAAGGGTTCTATTTCTCCTTTCAAAGACTCTATTTTGCTAGGGCATTCCAGGAGATGATAATTGAGAAATTATCCCCTCTTTAGCCAAGTAAGCCTTGAACTCTTTAGATAGGTATTCACCGCCTCGGTCAGACCGTAGCTGCTTGATATGGATGCCTAACTGCTTTTTTACCTTAGTCTTATATTCTCGAAACTTTTCAAAAGCTTTAGACTTGTGGTGGATTAGGTAAACATATCCATATCTTAGTGGTAGTAAAGGTGATGAAATACTCCTTGCCTCACAACCCGAATGCTCATTGGTCCACACACATTAGTGTGTATCAATTCCAACTGCTTAGTAGCACGATTTCCTTTGGCCTTGAAGGGCCTCTTTGTCATTTTACCTTCCAAACATGATTCGCATACTGATATAGGTTTAAAGATCAAGGAATTTAAAATTCCACTTTTAACCAAAACGTGAATTTTGTTAGGATTAATATGACCTAATTGCAAGTGCTATAAATAGGTTTCATTTTAAACCTTTATTTTCTTAGATAAGGGAAGTTGTTCATCATCAATATGTTCAATGGCATTAATACTATAGGACAAAGGAGTTAAGAAATACAAACCATTCATCAATATTTCGGAGCAAATAAAAGTATTATTACTCTTAATTAAAATTGAGGAATTAAATTTTCTGTTAAACCCCATTCAACTAAACAGCTAACATAGACCAAATTCCTCTTAAAATCCTAGAACAAGCAAACAGTTTGATAAACGTAAAGTTTTATTATCAAAACATAACTCCATAAGTCCCTCTTTGCCACTATGAAGACATATTGCCCGTTCCCAATTTCTAAGCTTCCTTTGTCCTTTATTAGTGGAATACTTTGTTTGAACCACTCCAAAGAGTAGCAAACATGGTTGGTAGCTCTTGAATCAATGATCAATTTATCATTGTAATTCTTCACTAAACAAGCTTGAAGAACATTTAGATTACCTATCTTTCCATCAGTACTAATGTAATTATTTCTAACCAATGACTTTTGACTCAAAATTGTAGCTAGAGGATTACATGGCGTAATTTTGAAAAAAAAAAAAAAAAGTAGGTTTTATTTATTGCAGCAATATCCTTGTTTCCAGCCATAAGCACTCGTTGGGCAAGTTAGCAACGCCCGTCCGAGAGAGTGCAGTACATGAAAGCGTAGGGCGTATCTGACACCAGTGAAATTGAAATACTTTTGGGAGTTATTATTAGGGATGAAAATATGAAATGATAATTTAGTGAACCCGGAATTGTGGTACTAGAACAAGGATAAAATTGTAATTGACATAAGGGATAAGAAAATCATAAAATGAGTAGAGATGGGATATAATAGAAATAACAAGAAGTGAAATTTCAATATTTAAAGAATTTAGAAGTTGACTTACCAAATTAGAAAATTTTGAGGCTATAAATAGCCAGAACTGAACCAAATGTATTTTTGGTCTCATTTGGTTAGGGCAACCGTGGAGAAGAGAGGAGAATAGAGAAAAGAAGAGGAGGAAGAAGAAGGAGAAGTCTAATATCAGGTATGGAATCAAGTATATTTTGATGTCTAAGGTTTTTGGTATGAAATTCCATGGAGATTTGTTCTTCCTTTGTCAAGGGTTTTGGAAGAGGTCACCCAAACCCTAGATTTTTGTTGAGGTTATGTGGGTAAAACCCCAATTGGTAGAAAATAAACATGGAATCATCATAATTATTTGGTTTATTGAAGAATTGGTGTACCTTTGGTTGAATTCGTAAGATTTTTACCTAGGGTTTTGTGGTATGAGTTCCAAATCACCAATTCAAGTGTTATGAAGTTGTTTTAGATGAATTCCATGTTGGTTCTTGAGGTATTAAGGAATGGGGAAGTTGTATGAAGAGAATTGGTACAAAGTGGCAAAAGAAGCAGTGCAGGCCCAGAATTTCGGGTGTGCCGGTGCGAGTGCGGGGCTCGGTGCGACCCGCGGAGGCGACACAGTCAGGTGCGGGTTTAGTGCAGGCTTTCGATTACCGGCCCACGGAGGCCCGAGCTACGCTTGTGCCGTGCGAGGTCCAACTGTGCCGTGCAGGTCGAGCTGTGTCGGTCACGGACCCGACGGAATGCGGCTGTGCCGATCACGGTCGAGGTGTGCCGGTATGGAGTGAGCCGAAATGCCCAGTTGTGTAGTTTTGCGTGAGTGGCTTAAATTCATACACACGTTAGTATGAGACCTTACTAAATGATTAGAGGTTCAAATAAGATTAGAACTCGACGAACGTAGTGATACCTCGTAGCCTCGTGATATTCGTTGAGTGTGACTAAGTCTTGGAAGTAAGTTAAGTTATGTGATTTCGTAGGCAATTAATATTTGCCGTATTCGGTTGAGTGAGTAGGTTAAAAAGCAAAGGCGGGAAAAGTGTGGAATCGTGCTCAAGTTTAGTAGCGAGAAAAGGTGAGTGTTCTAAAACCTGTTTTCTCAAATACTAGTGTATTATTATTATAAATTGTTTTTTACAGCGGTATTTAATGGTTTTGAGTTAATAAACCATTTTTCAAGCAGAAATGTAAGCGGTTTTGAATTATTAAGCTACATTTTTCAAGCAGCGAAGCAAGTAAGAAAATGGTTTTGAATTAATAAACCATTTTGGCCAATGAGCAAGTAAGTAAACAAACAATGGTTTTGAATTATTAAACCATGTTTCAAGCAAGTAAGCAAGCAATCGTTTTAAATTGTAAAACCATTTTTCAAAGAGCAAGCAAGCAAGAAAGCAAGCAAAGAGAATATTTGTGAAAACATGCCTAACTAAAATCCATAGTTCTAAGCAAGCAAACTAGTCAGAGGTACTCCGTACGTGCATGGTGGTGTTAGGATCTCATACATGCATCTTAGTTTTTGCTTGGTCGGAAAACTTAGGTCATGCATCATGGCATTTAAAGGAGAGGCAGATTAAGCGCGTCTGGGGAGTATAAGGTTAAGAGCTCTAACTAAATTATGGTGATGGAGACCGGTCGATTCCGCCCATATTTCTGGAAGGTGATGCGGACACGAGGTCCTTCCAGGCCTTGCGGTCGTGCGTGCTCCCATGTTCACTAGGGTACAACAAGCAAGTATAGGCCTCAAGTGGTTGATGATTTATAAGCATGATCATTCAGTTTTGAAAAATCAACCATTGGTGCACGGTTGAGCACAGGCTCCCATAGAGATTTTAATGCACGGTTGAGCCCAGTCTCTCGTAGAGATTTAAAAGCAAAAGGTTGAGCACAGGCTCCCGTTTATATTTCAAAACGATCGGTTGAGCCCAGTCTCCCGTGGTGATTTTAAGCAAACGGTTGAGCCCGAGCTCCGTTTTATAAAGTTTTGAGAAACTTTTAAAGCAAAGGACTGTGAAAGGTTTTAGAAACTTTCAAGCAAGCAAGAAATTTTGAGAAAGTTTTATAAACTTTCAAGCAAGCAAGTAGTAAAAGTTTTATAAGCTTTTAAAGAAAAGCAAAGCAAAGCAAGCAAGCAAGTATTAAAAGTTTTATAAACTTTTAAAAGCAAGCAAGTGCAGAAAAGTTTTAGAAATTTTTAAAGCAAGCAAAGCAAAGTAAGCAAGCAAGGATTCACAGAAAATGTTGTAAAGAGAGTTTCTGATTTTGAGATGTTTCTAGAAAGGCAAAATATTTTATAAAGCACATGTACACTCATTTGAGCTCGTTTAGCTCATTATTTTACATTTTAAAAACTATTTTCCGAATAAGTCTGTGAGGCTAGAGCACAATAGGATTTGCCCTGACATCAGTATAATTGCTGTGTATTAATAATATTTTGTAAGAATATACTTTGAATTTGTATAATGGAACATATGTATGTACATAGTATAGTTGTGAAAATGATTGGGGTTGCTGGTTGCCATAATTGGAAAAATGTGTAAGATGTGTATACAGGATTTGGAATTATACTATATACGGTAGATCATGCTGCTTGGGGTTTTACATTTGCGAGATTTTACACCAAATCTTGAGTTGGAAAAAAGAAAGAAAATTTTATCGAGGTTTAAGCAAGCAATACGGCTTAGCTTCACGGGAATTTCCTAGTCGTTAGAGTGGCAATTTGGGATTTATTGAAGTATGCATTTACCCACTTATTGGTAGGGGTGGGGGTGTGTCAAAGATATTTATAACAAACTAAAATTTTGACTATGATACGGAAAGTCTCCTACCAAGTTAGCTTCTCGGAAACTCAAATAGTAACTTGTTGGAATATGTATCAAATTCCTAATTAGTATTAATTCCTATTTGTAAGGAATATTTTATAGGATAATTCTTAAGTCATTATATTATTGTAATATTAGGTTTCCTTATAGAATAAGGAAAGTAGTTAATCATATCTCTCACTCTTCCCAGATCTTATGATGAGTTATGAGAGAGATGGGCTTGTAAAGGCTATAAGAGGTGTGTAGAGATGTGAGAAAGAATGGGGATACCCGGTGGAGCGAGGGATTTCGCATGGGGAAACATGAGATGTTTCGGGAACCAAATTGTATGTTGTTCTACCTATGTAATATTTTCTATCGCATAGTGGAAAGATTCTCTCTCATCCATGGATGTAGGCATGGTTGGCCGAACCACGTTAAAACCTCATGCATCATTGTGTTTTTTTTTTGTTCTTGAATTATTATCATCTACATTAAAGCTTCCGTAGGCACAACAATTGGTATCAGATCCAAGGTTCAAACTTGGTCATGGTTATGCTCTATCGAATAGGCGGTGTGCTACGGATCTTCATATAGGTGTTGCTATTCCACGATGAAGAGGAGTTGTTATAGATAAGAGAAAGCTCTCAAGGTAGGTGGTGCTTCATGTAAGGCATGTGGTAGAATGCAATAGAAGGGAAAGAAAACTCTAGGGTGTAGAGAATGGATGTATGGATGATCGTTTGAGAGGAGATTCAGTGGTACTAGTTCGAGGGGAGAATTGTTCGAGCTTCGAATTGAAGATCTCTAAAAGAACAAAATGTTTAAAGCACACAGATGAAGACAAAGGAATTTCAGTTCAGGTGGGTCGATGATGGAATTTGATCGGGTGGAGATTGTTGGAATATGTCTCAAATTCCTAATTAGTATTAATTCCTATTTGTAAGAATACATAGGATAATTCTGAAGTCGTTATATTATTGTATTATTAGGTTTCCTTATAAAATAAGGAAAGTAGTTAGGAATATCACTATAAATATTCTAGATCATGAGGGGAAAAAGTTATGAGAGAGAGAAGGGCTTGTAAAAATTTCTGTGAGTGTGCAGATGTGAGGAAGAATGGGGATACCCGGTGGAGCAAGCGATTTCGCGGTTCAGGGTATGGATACAAGGAATGAGGAAACATGGGATGTTTCGGGAATCCAATTGAATGTTGTTCTACCTCTGTAATATTTCCTATCGTAAAGTGGAAAGATTCTCTCTTATTCTTGGATATAGGCATTGTTGGCCGAACCACGTTATAAAACCTCATACATCTTTGTGTGAGTTTTTTTTTTTGTTCTTGAATTATTATCATCACATTCAGCTTCAGTTGACCACGAAACATAACCCATGACAGTAGTGAGTTTCTATGTTAATACACCAGAAAAGTCCCTAAGTAAGTCGTGGGAGTCACAATGGTCTCTCTGAAAAACTTCTTACCTTAGGCTCTTATCGCCCTTGCGACAGGACTTTCCTAGACATGTACCAACAAGTCATTATCCATGGGAAATTGATTTGGAACCTTCTTAGATAACACGTACATGTATCAATCTAAACTTTGTTTGATAAGCTTTGGGCTTTCAATAACACTAACAGAGCCTCATTGAGAGAATTATTAATGTTACTAAAATTGAATGTAATAACCATTAATTTAATTTCAAAATTATCTTTAGTATCCAAGTGTTGTCGACATTGGGTAGTACAACCTCATTAAAAATTTGAAATTATTTTAAATCCAATCCAATAACATTCAATCATGTTTATTTGTTGGGGCATCTCATAACCATTTGTGGACCCATGGCGAGATTGTAGGTTTTAAATTAATTAAATTAATTTTAACCTTCACCCATTCAATATTTTACATTAATTTTTTAGGTTTTCCATTATAATATTATCTAGACATTAATGTTACTAAAATTGAATGTGATAACCATAAATTTAATTTCAAAATTATCTTTAATACTTGAGTATTGTCGACATTGGGCCGTACATTAGACTTGTAATTTTTTTTCTAGGAAACCATGGATTAAGGGTCGTACAAGCCTAATAGGGCCAAGAATCCTAACTTGATATCTGGCCTGTAATCCATCTTTCCATCAAGTCTTGAAATTCTTTGAATTGTGGGCGAGTTAAAGTGGTTTCTAGGTTTTTAACCGCCAAAATCCATAATTCTAAGCTAGTCCCCCTCATAAGCGAGCACGAAAATCACCTTCGTGCCATACATAACTCGAGATCATCACGAAAGCTTCGCGGGGAAGGTAGATCACCACATGAGAAACCAATTGTAAAATTTATCTAAATTTGATGTTGCATGCGTGATGTCTTGAGAAATCGAAGCAAAATGCGCCTCCCGATCGTGAAACAAAGCTTAGATCATCATGAAATTTTATAGAGGGGTAGAAAACCACATAAGAAATGTCTTTAGTTATTCATTAAATTTGAATTATCTTTATTAGCAAATCTAAAGCCAAAGCTAAAATCATTGTCAATCACTACCGGACCATAATTTCCCGACATTTTTATGAAGGTAAATCCGCAAAGAGGGATAGCTAGCCAAATTTGGGCCCAATCCAAGATAGCATGCATCCCCACGTACCCTTGGAAGCCAGGCACGTGAGTCCTAGTCTAGACCGCTTTAGAAGGCGTGTGTGGGTGCGTGTCGGGTCTTCCGGAAACCCTCTTCTTCATTGACCCTCTTGTTTCCCCTACGTGATTACGGTGTTGGTCGAGTCAAGTGGAGCTTGATCGACACAAATAAGTGAATAGTAACATGTAGTAGTTCTTCTTTGGGTACTTATTACATAATTATCCAATAAAACTGAATTTACATAAAATTATCCAATAAATAAATAAATAAATAAATAAATCAAGGAAGAATAACTAATCTTATGATTAGCCTCCAAGTTACATCCCAAAAAAAAAAAAAAAAAAAAAAATCAAGTTTTACCATGGATTAAGAAGCGAAAAATAAAACATTCATTCATACAAAAATATAAATAACATGAAACATAGAACTATATTGCCATGTATCTAATTATATCAAATATATGTAAAAAAAATAATGATTTGGTTTACCACAGTCAAATCTAGGCTTTGATACCAATTGTTGGGATCAATGTCTGTGAGCTTCAGATCATGATTGAATAAGATGTGTGATAAAATGCGTCATCATCCTTAGGGTTTAACCTCTTGGCATGTGGGATCTTCAAAAATTTATTCTAGTCGCGATAGATCTGCAATGTGTAGGGCGCCCTAATTGCTAGAGACAGGAGGAACATAGCGTGTAATGTATAAGGCCATAGGGAGAATGTATGAAGGTTAAGGAAGGGGTCTATTTATAGATTCAAAATCCCTAACATATAAGTTATATCGACAAGCAAACAATCCTTGTCTTATAGGGTTTCTTGCCTATCAAGTGACCTAACTCCTTCTCTTAGTTTCTTGTCTCTTAAGTAATTATTATTGGGCTCTGTCACTAATTAGCTAGCCTAGGGATCCAACGGCCCATTATTTATTTTGGCTCTTGATCAACAGCTCAGATTGTTTCTAGAGCATAAATCATACACTATTATCGTTGATCATGGAACAATATTTGTTTCTTTTATTTACAATAAGGATGTTGTTCCTAGCCCTCTGACCATATCCTCGACCAATCATGTCTTGGAGCAATAACTTTATGCTTGATTGTTTGAGGATTTAGTGATTTCAATCTTCGTGAGCGTGCATGAACTAAGCCAGACCATGATGATGGTCTATTTTGAGATGATTACATACTATCATTACATTCTTTTAATTGTTCTTTCGATTTTTGTTCAGGCTTGTTATTTTGAATTATATATTTGTTAATGATTTTTTATTTGAAATAGGTCTCTTTATTCCATTGAACATACTTGTTTGAGGGTCTATATAATTGAAAGTTCTCTAAATATACTACGTTGGGGTTGTTTACAACATTCTAAATTGATTTGATCTCATTTCTAGTTTGTTCAACAATATCACCTTCAATGATCTTATTAATTTGAATAAGGCTGAAACATTTTTCATTGAGTAATCTCTTTAATGTGTCCTTTTGTTACACGAGCAAGCCCATTTAGCTTCTCCAAAATGCATGCCAAAGAAAAGAATAGACATTGCAAAAGAAAAAAAGGAAAAAAAAGAAAAGAAAGAACAGAAAAAATAAAGAAAATTCCCTGTGGGTATGGTTGGGCGCTTGTTCTTCTTTGCTTCTTTTCATCCCATGTATTTAAATGTGACGCCTCAAAACTCGGGGGTCCGTTGACCAACCACCAACCTGCAGAAAACTTGTAGATGTCGGGTAACCCGATACCACACTATTGTGTCCCCTTTATCGGGACCCATAATTTAGTAAAGTGGAATGAGTCTCCTTTATGCAGGAGCTCTACCCCGAAAATACAACTGTCTGATAGATAATAGCATGGCCCGTCAGGAGCGAAATATCATATCATGACCTCTCGGGTCCATCTCACAGTGAAAATCCATTTATCCATACTCAAACATAATGCACAAGGCTATAATACCATAGTCCTTAAGAGTTTAATTACAATACCCTTTACATAAAAACATATATCAAAACAATTTGTTCTAATATATTTTACAAAAGTAGGAACCAAAGCCACAACCCGACTTTCTTCACAATGGCGGCCTCGAGTGAGCGCCATCTCCCTACACATTCCCTGTTCCTAAAAGGGGGTCCCACAACGCGGTGAGCAATGCCCGATAAGTAAACTCCCCATAGAGGCTTTTTCAGCAAGTGCACATGCAATGTTCATTCTCGACATTTCACATTCATTGACAAGAGCATGTCAGTGCATATGGAATCACATGCCATGCAATGAAATGAGGCGCGACTCATCATGTACCATGCGCGAGTCCTCATAGAGCTCTCCCTCACACAAGCAGCAAGCGGAGTGTGTGATAAGCAGATTATTCTGGATGACGTCCAATGATCATTCTTTTCAAAACAAATTTCATTTGTTTATAAACCAAAATCTTTTTGGATGATATCTCACAATAACATTTTATATTCAAAATCATGCGCCTTTATGTGGGTAGTGGATTTTGAGGTGTGCTTTCCATAGACTCCACAAACCCGGACACTTTTCTGACCTTTCACCTTAGTTGGGGGACTATGTCACGACCATAATTGTGGGTTTTTCACCCACAGGAGGGAATCTACCCGCGCTGGCGTGCAGAGCACATATTTTCTTTACCATTTACAAACCCATGCGACTCTGCGGCGTTGTCCCAATGCACCGAGCCCACCATCAAACACCAAACACAGTGTCGATTCACTAACCATGCACCCACACCCATTTAATGCGATGTCCCCGTGCATATACAATGCAAGATGCCATTGCATGTATATCATGTCGCATGCATAATGAATGCTACATGTACAATGCATTCCACACCACTACGGTGTCATGGACCACATTACCTGCATATGATTTCCATGCATCATTCCATTCATGTCAATATTTCATGCAAGCATATATTAACATTCACATTCAACATGTCATTACATTAGAACATACATATTGACATCCAATCAATTACTACCAAGCATGTCATTCAAACTCAAGCAAGGACAACCTCATCCTCAAAACCAATTGTGGCATAGAGATGCTTACAAAACATTCCACACAACAAGCCATAACAGACCACAGGATAGTTTTTAACTTGGTTCAGAAAACTAGCCCCCTAACAGTCTCAAAATCTGGACACAAACCATTAAACTTCCTAAGCTATAGTAGTCCCGAAAAATTGACCATAACTTGAGTTATAGAGGTCCAATTTGGGTGATTCAAAAGCCTAACATCAAGTTCTCAAATAGATATACTATTTCCTTAAAGGATACTAGTCCAAATTCTCACTTTTTCCCAGAAAAATTTTAGTCCAAAAAATATGGACAGTAGGTTCGGCCAAAAGAGGGTAGCCTGTGGCAGTCCCTGACAACGGACCATAACTTGGGTTATAGAGGTCCACTTTCGGTGATTAAAATCCTAACATCAAGTTCTCAGATAGAGATACAATTTCCTTGAAGGAAACTAGTCCAATTTCCCATTTTTCCCAACTGAAAATCAGTCCCAACTTAGGGCTTAGTGGAGGGTCATTTTCACACCACATGTCAACACTTGGTACAAAAATCAAGTTTTCAGTAAATATATGAGCACCAAATGCCATACACAGGCATATGGTCAGATTCTAGACTCAAATATCTTTCCATAGAGTCTAAGAACGTGCGAATCGTGCGAATCGAGTCCGAACGAGAAAGATATGACCGTCCAAAGTTGGGGCTTAAAGGGGTGCACGACTACGCAGTTGCGTGCCAAAGAGCTCCTTGGGAGCTCTAGTACACGCCATTTTGACCTGAAACCATCCCGGAATAGCCCTTTTCCACCAGCCACAATATCCTCCCAATTGAGGCCACAAAACATGCCATAAACATGGCATAAAACCATCCTGATCAATCCCCAATCATTGAAAGTAGGAACAAACCAAAGTAGGAAGAATCCCTACCTCTTGGAACATAGAAGAAACTCTAGGAAGTCCCGTGGACACTTCCTAAACCCGAAATATTTGATTTCCCAAACTCCATGTTTGAATTCTCAGCTAAATCCCGTGTTTTCGGTACCTACACGTAGCCCTCGTCGAGTAGATGAATTTTAGTTCTTGGCAGAAGCCAATTCGGGCGGCGAAATCATGAATCACAAAGGAACCTTCCTCTCTCTCACATCCTCTCTCTCTCTACGCTAAAAAATATCAGGAAATGGGAGATCTCTCCCTCAAATGAGGTATTTTCCCTTTTTATACTTTGGATACGTGGCTCACGTCGTGCCACATGTCCCCCTTTGCTCGGGTCCTTTTTTGCCACGAAACAATTTATTTCATCTTGATTTAAGTTCAAATTATCTTATATGATCTTTTTTAATTAACCCCAAGATTTTCTTCAAAAATCTCGTTTTGAGTCCATCGGACCTGAATTCTGAAAAACATGAAAATTCCATTTGTTTTAGAATTAAGTGAAATTCACGGGGTAAGTAGATTTCCTGAGGCAGATCAACGGTGAGGTCCGTTCCGTCATCTAAGATCTATAAATTTTCAGGTTTGCAACCTATACTATCACGGCAATTTACCGTTTTGCCATTTTAAAAAATTGAAATTTACCAGTTACATATTAAATGGAAGTATATCCCAATTTTCTGCGGCCCCAAATCCGGTCCCGTTGACAACCGTCTCGACTACGGAAGATTCGTGGATGTCGGGTGTAGGACAACTACACCGTTTAGTCCACAGCATTACTCACGGAATTCGGGGTTTACTTGAAAATCGGGCGAGTCATAACGTCTTGGGAGCTCTACCCAGAAATACAGCTTTGTGCATTTTCATGGCAACTGTCCCGATATTATAAACGACCACAGGAGTCCACATACGAGTAAAAATGGCCACGTGGGGCCCGTTTATCCATATAAATACAATCTATATCCAAGAAGCCACCAAGAGTTATTACATCCTCTTAATACAAAACAATATATTAAAACTAACATGTTCTAATATAATATACAAAATATGGATCAAAGGCCGCAATTAGGCAGCTTCATGATGTTGTGTGATGTTTTGGGCAATTCCAAGATGAATTGTCGGATTGTATGTTAGCCCATGTGAGCTAAGTTTATGTTATTGCTATGAATAAATAACATGTGGTTAGTATGTAAATTTTGTTAACATATGCATGATTGATATATTAGCATGTGTTGTATGAAAATGGAATATTGCATTTCATATGCATTGAGATAACCTAGAATAATAGGTGTGAGTGCATGACATGAAAAACGTGGTTGATAAACGGATTTCAAAGGAAGATTTTCGGATGAATTGACTGGGAGGGTTGTCCAACAGTTCATCTCGGAGGAAGACCCATGACTGTTTCGGAGAGTTATCCGGCAATTCACCTCGGAGGGTTATCCAATAGATTTACCGAAACTCGGTATTATGTTTTCAAGAACAAAAACCTTTCGTTTTGAAAATGATGTTTTCTCACACTTGGTTTGGGCATGCGTGAGGGAGTCAGTGAGGGCTCGAGAAGTGGGAAAGGGTGAGTCACATTCTCATCCATTTTATGTAGACATTTGAGTAAGAACATATGTTTTCTTGAATGTTTGGTTTGCCATTGCATGAGCACTTAAGGTGGGGAGTAACCTTGTGTAGGACAATTCCACTAGGCATTGCTTTATGATCGAGAGAAAAAATTATTCGGAATTAGAGGAGTGTTCGGAAGAATGTCTTCCCATTTAGGCGACTTTTGAAAGTAGTGTTTGATCACTTATATTTTTGTAAATGTATTAGAATGATTAATTTTGAAACATGTTTGTATTAAAAGTGTAACAACTCTTGAAATATTGTATCTATAGTTAATTATATTTTGATGAGTATGAATATATGGGCCCGATGCTTGTGGCTTTTGCTCATATATGGGTCTCATGATATGAGACACGCGAGGTTTCCTTGAGGTTGACGGTGGTCGGCAAGGACCTTACTGGGATTTGAGGCGTCACATTATCTGCTTCTAAAAAGAGATAAATTTATTGAAATACCATGAGATGGAGTCTTATCCTAGTTAGAGATCTAGTTAAAGGCCGGCTGATGTTTCTAACGGAATGGAGTTGTTGTTACCATAGGGGTTCCTTTTATTGCTGTCTTAGAGAGGCAATGGGAATAGGAGGAAATAGACAAAGAAAATTTTCATTCATCTTTAGTAAAAGCATGATTTTAAAAAGCATGATTTAAGTGCGCGCCAAGGCTTGAAGTGCAACCACTCCCTATGCCTCTTATTGAAGAGCTGGGTGTAGACTCTACTTTTTCTTTTTAAACAATTAAACTCTTCAAAGTTTTAATTTTTATATAAATTTTATGTATTTTTTACTTATTTTTATTGCATGTTTCTTTTAAATGGTAGGAATCCTTGTTGTATTGTTTAATTAATTAGATTAGTTTCCGGATCATATGTGAAACTGATATGCGTGAAGGTCACATTTTACTTCAGTACTCAAATACACATTATGTTGCGTTTTCTACCTAAGATGGAGGAGATTTAAGTAGACCTTACGCTTTTTACTAATAAAAAATAAAAAGTAAATCTTGGGCTTTTTAAAACTATGATAACAAGTTACGCATGAAGGCACCTGACGTCTGCTTCGGATGGCTAGCATTCTCTCAAGTGCTGTGTCATGGGTGAATCTTTATCTGCCGAATAGGTGAAGAAGGCGCTTTATCGAACACGAGATCAGAAATCAAGCCTTCCCATAAAAAGACTTTTCTTTATTAGGTACATCATTGTAAACTATTCCTGCAAATAAGGTATGCCAAATATTTATTTGCTGTAAACCAAGGGAGCATTTGGAATTCGTTTGCCGCATGAAGGACTATATGCCAAGGTCGGTTTTCATTGATAGAACTATCAAGGCACTTGAGATCCATTTTTCGGTGAGACTCGTAAAGTGGAGCGTGGAGACTTCAGCTTGAATTTCGAGTTTGCGCACCACAAGCTTCTACTGACAGGCAAGACGGTGGCAGTACATCAGGATTTCAATCTCATTCCAAGAAATCCCTTGCCCATTCACTATAGTAAGTGATTTTTGTTTCTTTATTTTTGGTGATTTTTACCATACCTAAAGGTGCTGGTTTGTAATCACAATTATTCAATATGGCATGAGATGTTGTTCAATGTTCTGGCTTATTTCCATTAATTTGCATGGAAGGTAGGCTAGCTTCTATCACGGGGATATTTATTTTAACTTTGCAAGAATAGAAAATACATATTTCAAACCGTAAATTAAGAGGATGGGTGATGGGTGTCCAGGAATTAAAGATATTATAAGAGCAAATCTCTTATCATAAAGTAAATGAATGACGAAAAATGTCACAATTTGGAGAAGATGTCGGTCTGGCGTCTGAAATTGACATCTTCTCCATATTTGGAGATGATGGCGCATTTTTTGGAGTTCATTTCACGTGAATCTTAATTTTAGCTGAATCATTTGATAGTTTTTCGAATTTTTTTTATTAAATTAGAATACTTTTAGGAATATGATATATGAAATATTTTTATTTTTATTTAAACATAAATATGAAATTATATTAAAAATCTAAAAATGCATTTTAAATTAATAAATATCATATTATAGAGCATCATATTACATTAGAAAATAAACGACATTTAATAAAAGCTACATAATAAAAATTACATTAGCAAATAATAAAAATACAAATTAAAAACTAATACGATTGGTATAACCTTCACTAATTTTACATATAGTCATATTCATTAAATTACTAAAATTACATGATATACTTCACTTGATCCACTTGCTTGCAGGATTCTAAGTCATTTTTCAATAATCTCAATTTTGTTCACCTTGAAATCTCATGCTCGAATGGATAAGATATAGATCAAGATTTTTTCATTATTTTTTTTTCTTGTCTTTCACGTTGCATCATCAACCGGTAACATTTCTCTGACTCCTAAGTTATTTCAGTAGCTACGTGCATCCTGCTGCCTCATTTTTTTTAATATTTAAATTATTTTATTATTTCCCTCGTACATTTTGGCAAGGAGATGACTCTTTCAGCTTCTAAGCATTTTGGCAAGGAAATTATTGAATTAGTTAATTATAATCTTAATGCCTTATATTTACAATATAAATAAAAATGCATTATATCATTATCAAAAAATAAATTGAATAAAAAATTTAAATTATTCAAATTTATTAAAATCTTTTTACTATATTATATATGGAAAATAATTCAAAATTAATAAAATAATAAATAATAAAAATGAATGTATCTTAAAAATAAAAATGTTATAAAAATATTATTAAAATAATTATTACATTATTTTAAGAATAAAATAATGAGAAAATAATAGTATAATATTAAAATAATAGGGGAATAGTAATTACTATTCACATCTTCAAATAAGGAGATGGAAATAAAGGATGGTTGGAGTGCATTTTTTGGGTCCAAATATCCAAATATGGAGATGAAGTTAAAAATGAAGAATGGTTGGAGATCCTCTTGTAAGAACAAAGTACTACTGCAAAGTAAATAGATGACAAAACAAATGTCTAGGGGAAATTTCCTGATTAGCTTAAAATAATGAATTATTAAGGATAAAATCTCTGGTTGTTTCCATTTTGGTATGTTTCTGTGGAACTGCTTCAATGACTACCAGTGCCAGTGGACTCATTTTTACATTTTTTGGTACGGTACAGGGTTTTGAATGTGATCAATGAATCAGCTTTGGTTGAGCAAAAAACCTCAATACTGACAAATATTTACTATTTTGTTTGGTACCCCACTTGTGTGTTTCTTATACAAATAGATAAAGAATTTTTTTTTTTTATAAGAAAAAAGTAAAAATATTCTTGTTGAAATAGATTTAGAAATTAATTTATAAAATGAGGCGCTATTTCATCTTCAAAACAATTCAACCACGATCTATTAAGAAGTAAGGATGAAAAGATTTTTCCTGAATTTTTATACCTATAATTCAATCTCAATTATCACCAAAAAAGAAAGTTGACCAAGAAATGGGTATTTATTGAAGAACCTGGAGTATCATAAAGATCATATTTTATAAGAAATAGGTATTCATTGAAAAGCTAGGTGTACCATCACTATAAGAAATATGAGGTATAGTAACATAGTTTTAGTAGGGGTTATTATATTTTCTTACTAAAAATTAATATAGTCGCATTAATTGAATTGATGCGAACAAAGAAAATTTTATCAATCTTTTAGCCATAAAATTAGTGGCCCTATTATATACGTTCCTTTAGTTGCATAAAAAATATATCCCCTACTATACATTGGCTCAATCGATGCAGCTAACTTTAGGCCGTTGCTATCGCTAATTAGACGTGTCAACATTTGACTGCTACCATATAACTAGAGCTGGTAATATGGGTTGAGTTCGATGGGTCAACCCACTTTAGTTCGATTTTTTGGAAGGTTGAGTTATAAAATTTAAGGCCCGAATAAAATCAGCCTAATTTGGCTCGACCCGTTTTTGCCCGTGGCCCATGTGGGTTTGGCCCGGGTTAGATCGAAATTTTTATTTAATTTTTTTTTAAATAACTAGCTTAGTAAATGAGATTTTCAAGGATTTATCTATAAAATTTGATATTTTGGTTATTTTTTTTGCAACAGGGGTTTTAAAAATAATAATAATTATCACATATAATTAATATATTAAACTTTATTATTTTAACTATTTTATTTTCAATTTCTAAATGTATATTTTTAATATAATTTATATGATAATTTAATATTTAAAAAATCTTGTATGAAAATTTACGGAATGCATTTGAATTAAATAAATTACAGTTTTAATATTAAATATATTTTTATTTATCTCATTAATCCTATTTTAAATATTTACAATTTCATTTCTTTATTTATCCTTTAGAATTTTATTTAATCATTATATGTTTTTTTGATAATGATTTGTGCTGATTTATAAATTAAATTGATTTAATAACTAAATTATCAATATATTTTAAATAATTTTATTACTTAAACTAGTTTTAATAACAAAATCATGTTATTTTTAAAATAATTAATAAAAATTATACACTAATTTCTTTTTTAATATGATTATATCTTCTAGCAAAATGAATTTCCAAACAAATATAATATTTCATTATTATACGGTTGAGCTGCATTTTTGGAAAAATTATTTTTTTATTCCAAACATAAATGAAATTTATGTTGTTAACATTCAAATTAATAATTAATAGATGATGATAACTCAATCACCATCGATAATGTACATCTTTCTAATGATGGATCACATGTTATTATTGGATATAATGAGGATAAGTATGCAGATAAGAGGCATATGAGATCTCATTTGATATTTTGAAGTTGTTACTTTATTGTTTTAGTACTATTTAGGTAGTTAGTTTGGTACTTATAACAATGTTCTAGTATTATTTATTTATTTAAGTTTGTTTATTATTATTATATTATTTAAACTCAATCATTTTATATATTAATTATTATTCCACATTTTGGAGAGGGGAATAAGAATAACAATGTTTGGCTTCCACTAGTTGTTTGACATAGAGATATAAGATATTGGCTTATCTTGGTGTATATATTCTTTGAAACTTAAAAAAAATTGAGAATGTAGAAGTGAATAAGTGAGAAGATTTATTGAGAAGTAGATCTTGTGATGAGTTGAATAAAGAAGGCTTATTTGAGAGATGGTTCATTATTCTCGTGTCTTTTTTATCACTTTATCATTTTTTAGACGATCCTTACAATTATTATCATTTTTTTGATGATTGCATGTCCACAGTTGTTCATTCAAGCACCGCTACTCCCAATATGCAGCCAAATTTGATCTCATTTGAGAATTGGAAAATTACAAAAGGGACTTGTAAGAATTATAGAGTCAGCAATTTAAATCTAATGAAAGCATCTGTACCACCAAGGTATAACAAGTTGTATATCCTTTGTTTTGATTTGGTTTAACCAACTTTTGCTTTTCTCAGCATTTCTTTCTATCATATTTCATATGCATATTTCTTGTTGAGCTATGCCTCCCCTGCCCAAAAAGATTTAAGCATTGAGAGGTTTGAATTTTAAAATTATGAAAGACTTTGATGATCTTGTAGTTCCATTTCAAAGTTTTAACTGGCATTGATATGGGACAAAATTTGAAACTTGTCCCAAGAGAGGAGACAGTAGGGCAAGGGAATTATTGAGTTTTGGCCCATAATAGTACTTTTAAAGTAAAAAAATACCAATCTAATACTGGTTCAAAAAAAATGTCCAAATTAGTTTTAAAACCCTAGTTGGTGACTACGGTTTTAACTTTAAGCTTAAAACCATAGTCACCAACTACAGTTTTGACGAGGACGCGTTAATTTAGTCATTTTTTTCAAACCTATACTAAATTAATATATATATATATATATATATATATATATATATATATATATAAATTTAATTTTAAAAGTATTATTTTGAGACCAAAACTGAATTATTTCTATCTTTGAACACATACAAGATGAGGCAGTAGCATGAAGATCAGCAGTGAGCTTTGTGGTGTTACAAGGCATTTACATGATGGAGCAACAACATCAATTTCCTTGTGTCTTGACATTTAGAAAAAAAAAGGAAAATACCAAGTCTTTGTATAAAGAGATGCATTTGGGAAATAGTAGATGCATAGAACCTTTAGTGCAAATTCAATTTCTTAATGTATGTCATGATATAAAAATTATGAAAGGTGCGTCTTGAACACATGGACCCTTTTGAATGTAATAGAAAGTACCACAAATTTAAAAATATATATTTTGTTAATGTATTGAATTATAAAAAAAAAATAACTTTAAAATTTGTATACTAATCCCCAACCCCACATGATAAATAGAGATGGGCTAGCCTATAAAGACATTGTTTTGCTCAACAAAGTAACAAATTCATATCCTCAAGTCCAAATTATCTCTTGACTTGGATAGAACAATTTATATCTATCCTAATTCCTAAGTTGATTAACCGACTCTTGGTATCAACCCATAGAAATTCCATATCTATAAGCTGTTTTAATTAAATCGGCATACCCTTACATTGTTGAGAAGATGGTATGTGGCATTCCAATATTGTTCCTTGGTTTCTCGTTTATGTGATAAATCTTTTATTACTTATTCCTGATGAGAAATGGTGGGCAGTTGCTGTTAGGGCATAGTTTTTATCAGGCAACCCCCTTCCCCGTTCCATTTTGATAATTTTGAGATGATGAACAACACGTGTTAAGCTGGTTCCATTGTCGTCTGTTTCTTGTCTCCATGTCAAGTGGATTCTTCTTGGACATTTAAAGTATTGTTCAAGATTTCTCTCTTGCAAATATGTAGATTTTACCTTCTCGGTATTATCATTGATGGATCTTTCATACTGGTTGTGCAGGTTTGGTGTGTTAATGGCCAAGAGAAGATTCTTCTTTTAGCGTCTGACCAGGCAAAATTTTATAGTGGCGATTGCTACATCTTTCGGTATTCATATCCTAGAGATGATAAAGAGGGACACTTGATTGGCACATGTTTTGGGAAGAAGAATGTTGAGGTGATAAACATTTCTAGTATTTCATATTACTACTTTTAGTTTATATGTTCTGTATGTTGTGCAGCAGGCAACTACTTCAAAAAATTTCAAGAATGTATTCTTGATTTTACCATTATAGTTTTTAACACAGTGGATCATACATGTTGGAAGTTTCACCACTTTTTCTTTGTTTGTGCATCACGCCCTCTGATGGGTTTTGTTGCTAACGTATGGTTATCTTCACCGCTGATGGTGCTTTTTTTCCCCTGAGGCTGATCTCTCTTAGGTTTTCTTTGTGGTTATTTCGATATATTCTTAGAAAATGTTCGACTCAAATCCTCGATGGTGTTGCATCGTTGCATAGTGCGTCTCCATTTTTGTGCATCCAATCCCTTCTATCTGGAGAACTTGGGCTGGTGATACTTTAAGTGCTGTTATTGTATTTTGTAGGTTTCTTCGTCGGGTAAGATCTTCTGTTAGAATTCTGTGTTTTCTTTTTTCTGTTAATGAATGTTGTCTATTCTTGTTTCTTTTTTTCAAGTTAATGTTCATGCATATCTTTGTTGGAACATGATTGATGCATGCTTGATTTTCATTTAGTGTTTTTCTGAAACAAAAGCGTAGTACTATGCATAACCAATGTAGTTAAGCAGTTATCTGGACACATGTCCCAGTGGTGAAGATGATTACTAAGGAAAAATAAAAGCCTATTTGAATGTTTCGGAAAATAGTTTTTTGAGCAATTTTAAAAGCAGTTTTCTCCTTTAACATGGTTGTTACAAAGTCTGACATGGAGGGGAGCGATAGATAGATAGATAGATAGATGGGTAGATAGATAGAGAGAGAGAGAGAGAGAGAGAGAGAGAGAGAGAGAGAGAGAGAGAGAGATTTCGACAGCACATTATTTACATCTACCTTTGAAGAAGTGTTGTTATCTTCATATCACAAGTTCATAGATGCACATTGAGTCCAAATTTATGGTTGTTAGATTGGAGACTATTTTGCTTCTAGATACTTTGTTTGGGCTGTTCTTATCGAGAATTTGGCACGAATTGGTTATTAGGGGAAGAATTTGTATATGGCTACTTATTAAGTCAAGGCTTCAAAATTTCTTATCATTTATGTTGAACTTGCTTGCTTTGGGGAAAAGATCTAAAGTTCTAATCCTAGTGACATCTTCTAACAATGTAATCATATTGAGCAAGTTGCAAAGATCTCCAATAAAAGATGTTTTACTACAGAATGAGGCGCCATATGATGTTTTACATAATTGTATCTAGAATTTGAAATTATTGATTGGGGAGAGAAAAGGCATGTTGTTGGACTCTGATGCAGTGACATGTTTGGAGAAGTGGGTGCACTTTGTGCGAGACCTCGAAAGCATATGTTCAGAACCAAGACCCTTTTACAACTCCCTGGGCTAAGGAACCGATTACTAATGAAGCAATGCAGACTAGTAAGGAAGAAAATGTGACTATCCTTAACTTTACCACCGGGCAATGTAATCTGTTATCCTTATAATCGATGACTCCAAATGCCACACTAGATCAACACCTCTGTTCTTGATGTATGCTATATCAGAACTCTTTTATAGATATATAATGTAGTGCAAACATGTCAAGCTAATGATTTAAATTGGAGATTTCTTTGGTGAAGAATGGGGAAGAAGATGTTAACCCCAAGCGTGGCTTTCAACTTCTTGTGGTACTGACGTGGCAATGCAACCTTTTTTATGAGCTTCTCAGGAAAATTGTGACTTGTTCTCGGGGACTCTAAGGGAAGAACCCCATTGGTATGTATCGCAAATGTAAGAATCAGGCTCGTGACTTTGAAATCATGAAACTGGCTCGGCCATGGCTGATTTCAACTCATAATACTTCAATCCTTTGGTCACATGGTTGTACAGAGAATCTAGGATAAAGATTTTTGATCTTCACACATTTCAATTCTTTTTCAACTGCATCAGTCGGATTTAAATCTTATCTGACATTAATTCTCTCAAGGGCCTACTTTCATTCCCTATTTACTCTCTTCAAAAGTTAAAGATGCTAAATATTTATAACTTGAGTAGCTAGTAACTTCCATACTATAACCAAAATGCCTAGAGCGCAAGATTGGTATTACTTTTATGGTTTAAACAAATGGAGGAAAATAATAGAAAATTTTGTCACGAAGTATACTTTTAGAGCACAATCTATCTGTGAGACAATACTTGGCTTCTTCCAAGACCATGGATTGAGCTCAAAAAGTTTAAATCTGTAACGGCAATACCTCACAGATTGTATTTAGGGTATAAAATAAGACCAATTGTATTTTGGCATTTAAATTGATAAAAACCCGGAAAAATTAATTCAAGAAATAAGGGTTAATTAGAAATTTACCAATTCAGGACCCAAAGGTCATAAATAAAGAAGTCAATATGCCAAAGTAGAATAATGGGTTAAGTTAAAGTGTAAATGAAAGAGAAATGAAAGACCAAATAACAAAAATGGGAAAAAACTTAAAAAATAAGTGAAGGCTAAACAAGGCCTTAATCTTGTAAAGAGAAAATACCAAAAGTGGTCTTGTAAATGAGGAGGTTTCTCATTTGCCCAAGGGAGAAAGAGAGACACGGGTGCAGAGGAGTAGGAGAAGACAATTCTTTGGTGTTTTCTCTCCATCTTGTGGAGATCAAGCTTGGTTCAAGAAGAAGAAAGAAGAGGCTTGTAAGAGATTGGGTGCAAACCTAACTAAAACCCCTCTTTTCTTGTGTTTGGGTTTGGACAAAAACCCTAGCTTTGTGTAAAGTGTTCTTGGATGGTTTTAGTTCAGTTTGAGGTAGTTTTTCATTGTGTTTGATTGGTTTGGATTGGTTTTGAGGAATTTTTGTATAAAGGAAATGATGAAGTTTTAAAGGAGTTGTTGTCAAAAAATTTTCAAAATCCTGTTTTTGTTTTGGTTATAAGTTAAGTTATTATCATCCAAATTGATTTATTCTAGTTGATGCAAAGACCTTAAGAGCTAGACCTACAGAATTTATATGGGGGCTAAGACAGAATTGTAACAAGGCTCCCGAATATGGGCTTAAAGGTGAGTTTCGGGTAGCTGATGGGTATGCTCTATTTTGAGTGTAGTTGTGGTGTTTTGGCAATAGGTTGAGTTTCACTCATCCAAATTGAGTGATTAAAAATTATGGGTAAACTAGACCTCTAGGGGAATAATTTACATGAAGGAAGTATATGCAATTTGTAACTAAAGTGACTTGTCGAATCAAAGTAGAGCTATGTGCAAGAACAATCGGTCATTTTGCAAATTCGGTAGTACGGATGTAAATGTAATAACTTGAGTTTTGGTGATCCAAATTTGATAATTCCAATTGGAGAAGAAACATTAAAACCATAAATTCAAATTAGTAGAAGAAACCAATACCAATTTATGGATTTAAGACCCCTGAAATCGAGAATAATAGTAGGTAACGAGTGGTGGGCATCTGTTGGTTCGCATTAAAATTCCGTAACTTGAGTTTGGGTGATCCAAATGAGATGATTCCAATTCCTAATGAAAATAGACTCATAGAGCTATCATTTTATTGAAGGAAGCATGAGAAAAATATGGCTCTTGTGTCCCTAGAAATTTTTTCAAGTGAAGTTGTATTGGGTAGACATCAACCCTAACCAAAAATCCTAGAATGCACAACTGATTCTTTTTTTCTTGGGTTGTTCTTTGATTGTGACATATTTGTGATGGATTAGGGGTTGGTGACGAGGAAGCTTGACCCAAGAACGGGATTCCGAGGATAGAAATCGAAGAGCGACAACCTTTTTGGGTTTGTTCTTCACACTTCTTTCCTTGTTTTAGTTTTGTGTTATGTTTGACAAACTAAATCTGAAAGGTTTTATATGAATATGCATGTGTGCTCCGTTTGAGCCATAAATGAATTGGTTTGTTCTCCACTTCTCTCTCTCTATTTCTAAAATGTTTGAAGGATTATGAAATAAGTGGATTTATTGAAATGAATTGTGATAAATTGCATATTGATTTGTTTTAAATTTAGTTGATATAAGTGATTGTGAAATGAATTGCACATGAAAAATTGCATGAGTATTGGATATAAATGTATATACACTATTGTAAATTGCTATGAATGATTTGAGCACCCTTAATAGAATGTTAACCGTTAACTTCGAGTTAAGGATAGTTTGGTATACCAATAAGGGTCAAATGAGCAGTACTGTGCCAAATGTAGTGATGTGTCACTCCTATCCGTAGCCCAGTGGGACAGTATCGGTAGTGTTCATGAAATGATTTTTAATAACCAATCAGCAGCCCAGCGGGACTGTTCTATGTTATAAAACCTTTTTTTTATACTGGCCTACAGCCCAGCGGGATCGTGCTGGTGATTCGTTATCATGTGCATCGAAAGCATAGGTTAAATTCGCTTAAGGGAAAAATGAAAAGAAAATTATGAAATGCATGATTTGTGTAGAATTATTTAATGCACATGAAACTGCATGATTGAAATGACCAATGAATTGTAATTTGAATGTATATGAAATGAAAATATACATATATGTATTGTACCGCATTGGTCATTGAAAAATTATACAAAGACATTGATTGAGAAAAATTCATGATTTACTTAAACTGAAATGAAGAGAGAACTATATAGAACCACTAGGCATGAAAATGCTTAGCGCGTTGTTTTATCATCGCCTAGGTACCAAGTGAATAGGTATGAAGGAAAAGACTGCATCAATTCAGAGTCAACGTCAAGGCCTAACGGAGTTGAAGTAAAGCTCCGACCATGCATTCATGAAATATATTTGACACTTTTGTACAAACTGTGATTTTGTTTTGTAAATATTTTGGTATTGAAAACGGCTTATAATGTTGTAATGTATAAAGGTGGTAAATGGACCAAATGGGCATGAAATGCCATATTTAATGGAAAATGTGTATTGAAAACAAAATGATAGGCCTCCTTTAAGTTGAATTAGTATATACAAATATATTTTCATAAAGATAAATATCCTTTACAAAATGAGCATTGGAAATGTGTTTTATTGACAAAAGAAAAATAAATTGGATTCGAAAAGAGGACCACGTCTCGGATCGGGTTTGGCCTTCGTGTTGAGTCGGGTACGGCGGTGCAGGCCATCACACATCCAATTTGAATGAGCTATGTTCTTTTCTTATGAACTCCAAAAACCTCTAAGATTGCAATACAGATGTAAAACCCGGGAAAAGTAGAAATTTCAAAAATGGCAAAATGATAATAATAATAATAAATTTCGAATTGTTTCCAAGGGGCTTTATAAAATTCTCTAGATCTAGAATGATGAAAGCAGACTCTGACATTAAATTCATCTCATGAGTATTGACCTAAGTTTCGTCGGGTCTGAGATAAACGGAATATTTTACGATTTTCTGGGTGATAAGCCGTTAGTGACTTCAGGGACGAGATTTTTACGAAAATCTCGGAAGTCAGAAAATGACTTGAGTTAAGTTCATTTAAAATAAATTATTTGAAAAATGGTGTTTCGAATTAGAAACGGACCCGAATGAGGTAATATGAGCCATGTATTAAAATAATAATAATAATAATAAAAAAAGCGAAAATAAAAAGGAAATGAAAGTCAAAAGGTGGGAGGATTTGTTTAGAGAGAAGTCATTGAGGGAGAGAATTTTATTTTTTATTTTTTCTTCTCTTCGTTTCTTTCTCAGATCTACGAAAATTGGACCGTAGGTTTTCATCGGGGCTGAAGGCAAAGTTGATCCACGCAGCGAGGGCTACGCGTGGGTACCAAAATCTTGGAGTTTCGTCAAACTCCAAGAGGTAGGAATTTCTGCTTGTGTTAATTACAGCGCAAGGCCATTTAATGGCTTGGGATTGGCTTAGAGGCAGTGAAATGCCGTAAATTTCAGTTCCTAAATTTTTGGACTGAGTGTAAGAATTTTTAGGAATTTTTGGGATTGTTTTCGAACAGTTCGGGTTGAATTCCAGGCTATTTTGGGCGATCCTGGCTGAATTTTGAATTTGTGTTAGACAGTCAGTGAAATTCGGAATTTGTTTTCGGCGATTTCGGACTAAGTTCGGGTTTGGTTTTGATCCCAAGACTAATGTCTTCGGGTTTTGTGGTGTATTTTGGTATCACAGTAATTCGGTGACAAGCGGTAGAAGAGACAGGTGCCACGTATTATGTAGTTTGATTTGGGCCATTTGTGTGGTTTTTATGAATACCATGCAGTGTGTGAGAATTATGTTGATACATGCTAATTGATGTATTAACATGGATTGCATGGATGTAAATTATATGTAAAAATTATAATTGTCCATGGTGTATTAATGTTTCATGTAACACTCATATATACATGTAACATGAAGGAGAATGCATCGACATCATGCATTTCATATCTTGCGGTCATCGCGTTGAGCCGGTGTGGGTGCATGAATACTTTGTTCGCCATTCTTGGTGAATGAGTGGTGAGCTCGGAAATAGGACAACGTCCAAAATCGAGACTCATGGTTATATAAAATAATAATAAGAATAAATTACGTGTGTTTGGGTGAAGCAAGATGGAGCGGATCCCCCGGGGTGAAAGACTGAATTCTTGGTCAGACATATGGATTTAGCGATGAAAGTTCGCGAAAGTGTTGGAAGGCGTTGCGAAGCCTGCGGTGAGACCTCGGAAATTCGCAACCGAAATAAATATACGGGATTTGATAAATTAAAATAGGAGGGTTGTCCAATGGGTTAAGTCATTGGGTGAAACACCAATGGCCCGGTTTCACACGTTACAGAAGTGTGAGAGTTGGTCGAGGACTCGGGTTGTGGAGCATGAGGAGTCTCATCTCATGCATGACGAGAAAAATTCCATAGGATTACATTATTTATATGGAATATAGTTTGATGTTTTATGTAAGCCATTTCATATGTATTTAGGCGGGAAGTAGCCCTTGTAGGAGAAATTTTCTACTAATTGCACTTTACCCAGTTATGGAGCCCCCTTTCGATGAGAGTGCAAAGGAAGGCAACTCGACAGGCCGTGATTATGAAGAAGGTCGACATGTGGCCTTGACAATACTTTTATAAAAAGTATTTTATGTAAAAAGAATTGTAATTAAATTCTTTTGGACTATTGTATAAATAGTCGGGTATGTAATTATGGTAAGAGGGTCGTGATCGGACTCTCTTATGAGTCATTAGCTGTTAATTTTATATTTTGATTCATCTGAATGAATGGGTCCGATCTGAGGACGTATGAGGTGGTGTCGGTAAGGCTATATTAGAACAAGCTAGTTTTTAACCATATATTCTATATGAGTGTTGAAATAAACTCTTATGGATTCTTGTTATACATGTTGTATGTTGGGTAGAGCACACGAGAACGAAAGGAGCGCTCGATTTATGGAAATATGGATCAGATAAATGGACCTGACCATGTGGTATCGGTAACCCAAAATCCCACAGGTTGGCGGGTTGTCAATGGGACCCAGTTTGGGGTGTCACGGCAGTATCGAGTTAAGGTATACAATTAAGCGCACGTAGCGTCATGAGCGCTGGGCCTAGGATATGGAGTTGCGGTGTAGTGCACGGTTATGATTACGGCGCTTGATGTTTGATATGACTTCCGACGTAATTCGAGCATGGGGTATATGACTACAGGGCCCAGGGACATGGGCTTAGGCCATGGCTATTGTGGTGAAATTGATACCAGCGTCATAGCCTGGTATTGGAGTTTAGGTACATTAATACTTAGGAGTTCATGCGACGGGTTTAGACCATTGCATGCATGGTGTGTTTCATGTTGTGTTCGGATATGTGTTCCATGTTTGTGATTGTGTGATTGTGTGTTACACATTGCGTGGAAAACATATACACGGTATGATGTATATGGGAAATGTGATTGCGTCAGTTGTGCCAAAATTATACATGGCATAATGTATGAGGAAAAAGTGAATGCTAAGGTTAGAGACCATAACCTTAGGGGTTCGGAAAAATGAAATGAAGCTGGAAAGTGTTGAATTTATTGAAATAAATAAAAGGAGTGGTTGAGTGCTTCCACTTAGGTGGCGGTGAGCAGTCGAGTTCATGGTTGTCAAGTCTATTAGTAATTGGCATGTGCATTACGAGTTAGACTGAAATGAAATTAAATAAAGTTTGCTACCATTTAACATGTGTAGATGGCAAGTCGAGGACAGGGACATAGAGGTCGTCCACGAGGTGTAGGTTGGGCACCACCTGTTTTTTACTGGTAGGCCTTTGCTGAGGCTGTTGGGGTTGTGGAGGCTAGTGCAGTTGGTAGTCAGGGAGGTCCGAGTAACCTTCAGAGATTCAAGTCACATCATCCTCCAACATTTACAAAGGGAGGGGATCCGATGGTGGAAGACCATTGGTTCCGGCAGATTGAGAAGGTATTGGAGGCTATGGATATTACCTCTGATGCAGCCAAGATCAAGCTAGCTGCGTTCCAGCTAGATGGTGAGTCCCAAGAGTGGTGGGACTGGGTTAAGACCTCTAGGGATTTAGAGGCAATGACTTGGGCAAAGTTCCATAGGCTCTTTATGAGTAAGTATTTTTCAGCCAAGGCCTAAGAGTTCCTAGAGCTAAAGTAGAGAACAATGACAGTGATGGAGTACATGGCCAGATTCACCAAGTTTTTTTGGTGATGACTATGTGGCTACAGACATGGACTGAAGCTGTCTATTTGGGGCAAGATTATGGGCCTCTGCCTACAAGATATGGACTCTATGGTCAGGACAGCTGGTGTAGAGAGGCGGAGGGACGCCTGAGGCATTCGGGATAGAGTCTTAGGTGGGAACAGGAAGGAGGATTAGCCTTCTTAGAGTTTGGGAAAGAACCCAGGAGGACCACGTCCCACAGTGCCAATACATGGCACGACTAGGGTGATGACATGCTTCTATTGCCGTGCTTTGGGCATGAGAAGGGATTTTCCACAAAGCGGGATCTCGAGTTGTAGGGACCTTATGATCCGGTCATTAATGGGACAGGTGCGGACATAGTTTGTTCCTTCTCACCCAGTGCGGGCCATAGGGACTAATATCAATTTCAAGGTCTTTGCGCCGGCCTACAGTCTTAGGCCAAAGAGGCTAAGGTATGATTGGTTGAGAACCAGACTTCCAGGCGATCTTGAAGGAAGGCGTTTCTACGTTGTGGTACTGTAGATTGAACTTGTAGATTAGTCTGATATGCGGGGTACATTTCCGCTCTCACAAGAGTGTTGTTTAAATTCGGATGCATGATATTCATGTTTATTGCTGCATATTGTGAGAAAAGTTTGGGCTTAAAGGTTGAAACCTTGGAAAATCCGTTGTATGTGAATTCTCCTCTAGGAACTAGGGTGAATGTCGATCAGATATGCCGGGATTGTGAGTCAGATATCTTAGTGATTCTACTCATTGTGGACCTGAGGGTCATGGACATATCAGAGTTTGAGGTCATCCTTAGGATGGGCCCAGTTGGCGACCCATAGAGTCGTTATTGATTTGACCGTTACTTCCTACACACGGGATGTTGTGTCGTTACGTTCGAGGGGAGAAGCATGATGCTTTACCCGGACCATGCTGCGACTCGGATGGGTGGGTGGTTGATGGGACTGGCTAAGCGAGCCTTACCTAGAGAGGATGATGGGAGATGGGATTTGAGTCTATCTCGGGTGGTTTATGAGTATGAGGAAGTTTTTCTGGATAAGCTACCGGGATTACCTCTACATAAGGATGTAGAATGCTGTATTGAGTTACACACAGTGCGCCGCTATTTATGGCTCCTCATAGAGTAGCTTGATTGAGTTACAAAGCCTCGAGGTCCCGAATCCCAGGCGTGGACAAGTTTTATTAGGTAGGCACTTCACCTTGGGCTCCGGTTCTATAACCCACTAGGAAGAGGATTTAAATATAGTGGAATGACTGAGTGAAGGCATTCGGGGGGTGAAAAAGTACTATAGCTCTCCCTATTCGACAAATCTCGAACAGGAGACGAGGTACACAGTGTGCGTGATGCCTCTATGGACGGACTAGATGTGTCTTAATGCGATGCGGGAGGGTTGTAACTATGGTTCAGTAGCTAAAGAATCATAGGCGAAATTACCCTGATTTGGGTTGAGGCGGTCGTAGTGCTGCCTTAAAGAATTTAGGCGCCGTATTTGTATGGTGAGTAGTTTGAAAGTATTGTCGGACCACAGAGTCTGAAGTGCTTTACCTGTTGGGACCTCAACATGAGGCCGCAGGTCGATCTCGATATCTGGAGGATTATGACTTCACTTTGCATTACCATCTGGTAAAGCGAAATCTTGAAAACCAATGCGCTCGGTAAATCCACGGGGTGTAATGGCTAGATGTATAGCTTCCGGGGTGCGGATGCTAAATCTGTGGGATAGATTAAGGGCTGCTGATGCAGTGATTAGGCTTAAGGGTGATAGTGATTTTGGTAGCTATGTCATTCCTTATTGAGGCGAGGGTGATTGAGTCCTAGGGCCGGGGCGTAGAGATGTCGTTCATCGGGGATCCCAGTGCGGTAGATGCGTGTGTGGTGGGCCATCCACGGATGGTAGTGCCGGTATAGGGGGCCGGAGTTGTGGTTCCGTGGGCGATTTGAGAGAGGAGATCCTCAGGTATTGAGATCTTCATCGCCAGTATTATTGGAGCGGGATGAAGTAACACGTTGGAGATTTTGTTCGATGGTGTCTCACGTGTCAACAGGTAAAGGATGAGCATTAGAATCGGTAGTCCCATTCAGGTCATTAAAGGTAAGACGCGAGTGGAAGTGGGAGCATATCCACGATGGATTTGTGACCACTTTCCATGGACACATCGAGCATGATCTAGTATGGGTTATAGATGGGCCAGGCTCACTAGAGCACACTTTGCGGTGTGGATGACCGCTTCTTTGGAGGATTACGTCGGTTCATATATTCTTCGTGAGATTGTCCAGCTACATGGAGTGCCAGTCTCTATCGTATCGAATAGGGATCCCAAATTTACGGCACACTTTTGGGAGAGTTTCTAGCGAGCCATGGGGACATGGTTGATGATGAGCACAACTTTTCATCTTCAGACGGATGGTCAGTTAGAGAGGACCATACAGATTTTAGAGGACATGTTGCGAGCATCGATCTAGATCTTATGGAGTGGCGGAGGAGGAACACTTACCCTTAGTGGAATTCACCTATAACACTTGATTATCGGTGAAGTCTGAATCTTTACTATAAGGCTTTATATGGGAGGCCATGTCGATCCCCAATTTGTTGGACAGAGGTGGGAGAGAGTTCCATCACTGGTCCGGATTTGATTAGAGACGCCTAGGAGAAGGTTTGTTTAATACAGAAGCGCCTTCTTATAGCTCAAAGCCGGCAGAAGAGCTACGCCAACAGACGGTGTCAACCTCTAGAGTTTGAGGTGGGTGATCACGTCTTCTTGAAGGTGATGCCTAAGAGAGGAGTGGTCAGATTTAACAAGCAAGGGAAGCTAGCGCCGAGGTATATTAGGCCCTTCGAGGAACTCGAGAGGGTGGGCACAGTTGCATATCGGTTGGCACTATCATCGAGTTTATCAGGTGTTCATAGGGTGTTCCACGTCTCCATGTGCTAGAAATATACTCCAGATCCAGCTCATGTAGTGGACTAGAGAGAGATTACTGTTGACACTTATGGGACCTTCGTGCGGTTAGTAAAAGTGTTGTGGTAACACCGAGAAGTGGAGGAAGCAACGTGGGAACGCGAGGACACGATGCGGGCCACATATCCTTTCCTATTTGAGGACGACGGTGCGTGGTCTAATAATTGGCATTAGAATATTACTGCATATGCATGTGTTTGTGTGTGCTAGTATGTGTGAATTTCGGGGACGAGATGCATTAAGGGAAAATATATAAAACCAGGGAAAAGTAGAATTTTCAAAATGGCAAAATGATAATAATAATAATAAATTGCCATAATGATTCGAGATCCTAGAAATTCTCTAGATCTCGGATCTAAAACGGACTACCGTTAAATTAGGTCTCCACGAAATCTAGTGACCTAGAAAGTTTAGGTGAGTGCATGATAAAAGTTCGGAATATTTTACGATTTTCTAGGTGATAAGCCGTCAATGACTTAAGGGACGAGATTTTTACGAAAATCTCGGAAGTCGAAATGAAGCAAGTTAAGTTCATTTAAAAAAATTAGGCCCGAAAGAAATAAATTGTTTCGGTAGAAACGGACCCGAATAGGTAATATAGGCCATGTATTCAAATAATAATAATAATAATAAAATAAAAATAAAAAGGAAATGAAACTCAAAAGGTGGGAGGATTTGTTCGGAGAGAGAAAGAGATCGTGAGGGAGAGAATTTTATTTTTTATTTTTTCTTCTCTTCGTTTCTTTCTCAGATCTATGGAAATCGGACCGTGAGTTTCATCGAGCAGAGAGGCAAAGTTGATCCACGCGGCGGGGCTGCGTGGGTACCAAAATCTTGGGTTTATTGAGCTCTACGGTGAAATTTTCCTACTTGTGTTAATTCTAGCCTAAAGGCCATTTAAAGGCTTGGGATTGGCTTAGAGGCCGTGAAAGACCGTAAATTTCAGTCCCCAAATTTTTGGACTGAGTGTAAGGCCCAAGATTTTGGGAATTTGTTTCGGATAGTTCGGGTTGAATTCTGGATTGTTTTGGGCCGATCTGGTTGAATACATTTGTTTCGGGTAGTTTCAAACTAAGTTCGTGTTTGGTTTTGATCCGAGGCGATGTCTTCGGGTTTGTAGCTATGTTTGGTATCCCAATGGTCGGTGTGAGCAGAGTAAGGAAGGGACAGGTGCCTTTTTGTATTATGTGGGTTCGAATTTGGGCCATTTGTTGGGTTCTGGAGCGGAATGCAATCACGATTAAGACAAAAATGCGATGGAATTTAAAATTTTTCTCCATGCCCAACAAAGAATCACGTCGTTTCATAAAAACCGGAAAGGAAGGGTGCGAAACTTACCTCTTGTAGATCGATTAAGTCGAGCCTTCAAAGTCTGCATCTTGGTTTATTCGGATCTTCAAAGGTGTTGCCTTTCTGAAAAGCGACCACCCTCTACAAGTATCCACACACGAACAAATAATAAACGATCTTGTTGAATGCTAGTTCGGGTTTGTCTTCTCAAAACTCATAAGTGGCCTCTAGCAAGACATTATGGGGATTTGCCCCATCTTGCTTCACCCAAACACACGTAATTTATTCTTATTATTATTTTATACAACCGTGAGTCTCGATTTTAGACTTTGTCCCATTTCCGAGCTCACCACTCATTCACCAAGAATGGTGAATAACAGTACCATGCATCCACACCCGACTCGACGTGATGTGACCGTGCATATGAAATGCATGATGTCAATGCATTCTCATATCATTACATGTATATAGGTGTTACATGAAACATTAATACACCATGGACAATTATAATTTTTTTACATATAATTTACATCCATGCAATCCATGTTAATACATCAATTAGCATGCATCAACATAATTCTCACACACACTACATATTTATTCATAAGAAACCATAACACCTGAAATGTTAGTAATAGTGCTCTGGAGCTGTCATTATGGACATGAGTATTTTGACTATGAGAATTATTATTATGATGATTTGCATGTTTATTATATATAATGTCCTTGAATAATATTATTAATTATTCTAAATGTCCCTAATCTGTTATTGTTATGGGAATAACAATGAATTAAGATTAGTATAAAGTTTGATTGATATTCATGGGATGAAAATGTGTATGAGATACAAATCAAATTTATATCTATTTGTTGAGAACAAATATTGGATAGACCAGTCTTGAGATTAATACATGGATTAAAGTCATAAGTTAATCTCTAATAGTTGTGTCATTAAATCCTTTGACTGCAGAGATCGCTATAGTTCTCGACATAATGAATATTGTGTTTTGATATAATCAAATGTTGTCTTTAATCGGATGACTATAAAGGTTATGTGAACATAATAAAATTATGTAGTGAGACCAAACGATTAAAATGGAAATTTGACCCTCTCTTATTATAAGAGACATCTGCGGGTCCCCTCGACAATTAGAATTTGAGAAATGCATGGTCATTAACAAATGGAATTGATGGAATCAATGTCATTTGTTTTAAGTCAATCTAATTGGGTTTGAGGTAATCAAAAGATAGAAACGATATAAGGTTGACTTTGTCCATCACCTTATATTCTATCAAGATATCATGAAACAAAGAAGTTATGTTAATATATTAAGGTTGTCTCGGATCATGAGCTTTTCATTTAACTTGGGTAGTCATAATGTCTTGCTAGAGGCCGCTTATGACTTGTAGGATCAAAATGTGATTTAGGCCTACTGCCAATGTTAATTGAACCTGTAAATTAAGCACATTAGAGCTGAATAATAACGGTTATGATTTTCACTCTGTAGTAATTTAAAATGATGAGATTATTTTAAATTACAAATAGCTGAATAGTTGTTATTTAAATTCGAATTTATTTTGAAAGTTTAAATTCGTGAAGCTGATTTATGCCTTGAGCGGTTATGTTTTGTGAATTTAAATTGTTATTAAATTCGAATTTAATTTGAAAGTTTAAATTCGTGAAAGCGGTTATGTCTTGAGCGGTTATGTTTTGTGAATTTAAGTTGTTATTTAAATTCGAATTTAATTTGAAAAGTTTAAATTCGTGAAGCGGTTATGTTTTGCAGAATTTAAATTGTTATTTAAAAAGAGTTTTAAATATAATAATACTTAAAATTAG
The DNA here is from genome assembly GCA_016808115.1 of Tetrastigma voinierianum. Lineage (NCBI taxonomy): Eukaryota > Viridiplantae > Streptophyta > Magnoliopsida > Vitales > Vitaceae > Tetrastigma > Tetrastigma voinierianum. Next base: position 234,802 of record JAEQBH010001726.1, on the reverse strand, counting down.
TTTTGACTTAAACCCTAGCGGACTTATATAGATATATATGTGAGACATATATATTTGTGGTAGTACGTCTTTTACTCCCGAGAGCAACCAAAGCAGGAGAGAAAGAAAAGAAAAACCTAATTTTGTTTTGAAGGCGAACTTTGAACTAGCATTCAACAAGATCGTTTATTATTTGTTCGGTGTGTGGATACTTGTAGAAGGTAGTCGCTTTCGGAAAATGGCACCTTTGAATATCGAATAAACCAAGGCCTTGACTTTGAAGAGGCGGCGAATCGATCTCTGAGGTAAAAGTTTCGTTTACCCTTCCTTAAGTTTTTATGAAGCATGTGATCCTTGAAGGTAGATTTAAGGGATAAATTTTTAAATTCCATTTGCATTTATGTTCCAATCAGTTGGATATTACGCCCCTTAACCCAGCCGGTGGTATTAGAGCCGCGTGTTTTCATAATCCCGATAAATGCCATGTTTGATCGTATGCATGTGATGTATGATTACGGCATGATTTGCATTTTGAATATGTGATATTATGGTTTGTGCGACGACATAGTTAATTGGTTTTGTTAAGGTATTAATTGATTGAATCAAAGAGCCTAAAAGAGTTCGTTAATATGATTAAGAATCGAATGGGATATTGCCATTAAAGTGTTTAATAGCATGTTATATGATTCTGGCTTTGTCTTAATCATATTAATACATGGACTGAATTCATATATCAATTCTGATTTATTAGTGATTGTTTATGGTGGTGCAAAAATAAGCCCTATGTGTAATAAGATTACATAATATGCTGTTTTAATGTGATTTTGATGGCTTTCTGCTTATTCAAAAATTTATTGATGAGATCAATGAATTTAATTTTGAGACGAAACTCTAATGTTTAAAAAGGAATTTTTTTTACGGGCGTTGCCTCGACCAGCGGCGACCCCCCTTGACCGATCCGCTAAGCAATTTAGCGGAGCCGCACGTAACATCTACGCGTAACACCTTATGAATTTAATTGGTTTAAATACATGCCTGTCTGTTATTTCTTTTAATACCAAATTGTTTATGCTATATGATAACATGATATTTTGCATATTGTGTTGCTTCATGGTACCTGATATGGCCTTTTTACCAATGTGTTTGGCGGGTTATTATTATTGTTTTTACAAGGGGTTGTAATTATTAATCACGGCTTGCATGCGTTTTTGTTTTTTATTGTAATTTTATTTTACTATTAGTAGTATTTATTTTAATTGTTGTAATAAAACAGAGACAATGAAAGCCATTTGAAGTCATGCAATCCAACCATGATGATGGAGCTAGGTGTCTATATGAGTTGGTGAGTGAATCGACATCATGGATATGCTTATTACTACCTAGGAATGTTTGTTGATCTTCATATTGGCTTATGGAGATCAATCTAGATTATAAGAGCCATCTTGTGACACGTTTATTATATGCATGTATGAGATGCTATGTATGATGTTACATGAGTATGTGATACTAGATGTATGATGAGATCTATTAATTGAAAATTAAAAAATCGATGAGATCCCTCACATAAAATTTAAAGTTAACATGCCATCCATATTTGAAGCACTTGTCAAACCTTTATCACCTTAATGTGGGTTCTACCAAAGTAGAAGTACATTAGGTTACATTAGTGAGACAAGATGAGTAATGGAGTGCTACCCATGTTTAAAAATGGTTTAACTTTATTAGGTTATCAAACGGTTTTGGACACAATGGCATTAGATGGGATTTAAACATGCAGGGACATATGATGTCAAAAATCCCATAAATATCTAAGAGTTACATGAGATATAATTGGTAAGAGTTACCTACCTAAATAACTTAATTTTAAGTGTCATGTCAAAGCTGACTTAAAGTTGAGTAAAATATGGATCTTAGCTCACTAGATTAATATGATTATTCTTGAGGTTGTTAATTTAGTGAGAATTTTCATAATCAAAATACTTATTGAACTGCATTCATTGTAGATGGCGACAATAACAAAATTCTACTATGTCCGCTGCGATCGGAGTCCTTGAGAAGGATAAACTTCTTGGGACTAGCTGCCAGTGGTTTGAAATTTGGTGTTCTCAAGCAGAAAGGAAGCATGTCACGGATGAACCTCTCCCTGGCGGGAACCCGGTACGTGTAATGCTCCACAGAATTTGAAAAGAATGCTTATGAGAAGCATCATAATGACTACGTGATGTTGCATGCTTGATGCTAGCTACCATAATTCTAAACTTGAAGGATATGGAAAATGGAAGCTTATAATATGATCTTCAATCTTAAGGAAATGTTCGACCTTGGCAAGGCAAGAAAGGTATGAGGCTGAGCCTTGCATTCTTGCAAGATGGTTGAGGGTGCTTGATTAGTGCTTCATGTTCACAAAATAAGGCTATATTGAACACCTTGATAGGCTTGGATTTCAGCAGGCGAAGTTGGAAACTAATTTGATCCTGAATTCACTTCCTGATAGTTATGGCCAATTTTTCATGAACTATAACATGAATGAAATGGACAAATCTATCTTTGAGCTGCATACGATGCTTAAAACCGTTGAGCAGAATATTAAATCCAAGCCTGGCCATGTTTTGATGGTTCAAAATAGAAAGGGCTTCAAGAACAAGGAGCAGAGGGACGGGCAAGGGCAAGGGCAATGGAAAGGAAATTCAGTACCGGCCCAGACAGAAACTGAACCCAAGGCTAAAGCCCCAAAGGAGGGTGTTTGTTTCTTTTACCCAATGAACTGGTCATTGGAAGAAAGCTGCAAAAATTTGTATTTAGAGGATCTAAAGAAGAAGAAGAAGACTGGTGAGACTAGTTCTTCAGGGACTCAAAAGGAGTAGACAACTGAAGAAGGGCGAAGTTGATCTACGAGTAGGCAATGGAGCAAAAGTTGCTACTTTGGCTGTAGGAAGTTATGAACTTACTTTGCCTTAGTGGGCTTTGTTAGTTTTGAATGATTGCTATTATGTTCCTATAATGTGTAGGAATATTATTTCGGTTTCTTGTTTGGATAATGATGGTTTTTCTTTTATTATTAGAATAATAATTGCTCCATTTTCATGAAGACATGTTCTATGCAAATGCCAATTTCTGAGGATGGTCTTTATGTTATGAACCTTCAAAAAATCCAACAATTCTACATGCTCTATAACATAACTACTAAGAAATTTAAAATCCAATGATTTAAATTCAACCTATCTTTAGCATTGTCGCCTTGGTCATATAAATGAAGCGCATCTCAAGAAGAAACTCCATCAAGTTGGACTTTTGAATTCATTTGATTTTGAATCATATGATACATGTGAATCTTGTCTATTGGGTAAGATGACAAAGGATCCCTTTGCTGGACAATTAAGGGGCCAATGAGATGTGGATCATACATAGAGATGTATGTGGACCATTAGATTGAGATGCTAGGAGGTTACAAGTACTTCATTACATTTGCGTGACTTGGTGGAAATATGGTTATGTCTACTTGATGAGACATAAATCCCGAATCATTTGAAATGTTCAAATCTTTTCAAATGAAGTCTGAAATCCAACTTGGCAAGACAATCAAGGCACTTGATACGATCGGAGTGGCGTCATGAGCCAAGAATTTGACGACCATCTTAGAACTTGTGGAATCATTTCTGAATTAACTCCCCCTGGAACACCACAATGGAATGGGTAGTAATACGATAGGAGAATCGAACTTTATTAGATGTTTCGATCTATGATGAGTCAACCAGTTCTTCCATTTACCTTTTGGGGTTATGCACTTGAAGCAATTTGCGTTCACACTAAATCGAGTTCCATCAAGCGGTTGAAAAGACACCATATGAGATGGGAATTTGGTAAAAGGCCCAGTTTGTCTTTTCTTAAGATTTGGGGTTGTGAGGCTTATGTAAAACGTCAAGTTTCAAATAAGCTGGAGCCCAAATCTAATAAATGTCTTTTTGTGGGGTATCCTAAAGAGACTAGGGATACTACTTTTACAATCCCATAGAGAACAAAGTGTTTGTTACTCGGAATGGTGTCTTTCTAGAAATGGAATTTATTTCTAAAGGAACCGAGTGGGAGTAGGTACAACTTCGAAGAAGTTCGAGAACCACAAGATAACATTGAGCGCACTTGTGGATACTCATAGTCAACAAACTATTGTTGACACACCTCCTATAGCACAAATTTACGTAGATGGAGTAGGATCGTCATGAGCTCGAGATATGGATTTCTTGTGATGATAACCATGATGTATTGTTAGTGGATCAAAATGGACCACTACCTATCAGAGCTATGTTGGATCGGACTACGAGAAATGGTTAGAGGCCATGAGAGGCTAAATTCAATCCATGCCATGATAATCGGGTATGGACAACGTTGATTTTGAAGGTACAAAAGACCATTGGTGCAAATGGGTTTTAAAAGAAAGCCCCGACATGGATGGCAAAGTGCATACTTACAAAGCAAGGCTAGTTGCAAAGGTTTCAAACAAACTCATGGTATAGTATGATGACTTTTTCACCTATGGCTATACTTAAGTCTGCTCCAATTCTTATTGCCATTATATCATGATTATGAGATTTGGCAAATGGATGTTAGAATGCGTTTCTTAATGGAAACTTACTTGAGGATGTGTACATGAGCACAAGCACAGGGGTTTTAATACAACCTAAGAATTACGGTAGAGTATCTGACTAAAGATCGTTATGGTTTGAAGCGGGCCTCTCGGAGTTGGAATCTTCGTTTTGATGAATCGGTAAAGGGTTTGGATTTGTCAAAAATGAAGATGGAAGCGCTGTGTTTATAAGAAAATTAGTGGGAACTTCTGGTGTATTTTTTGGTCTTATATGTTGATGACATTTTACTCATTGGGAATGATATCCCTACCATGCGAGAATGTCAGAGTCTTGGTTGGAAGTGTTCGATGAAAGACTTAGTGAGTTGCCTATATCCTAGGGATAAGTCTATAGAGATAGATCTAGAGGCTGATTGGTCTAAGTCAAAGTACTATAGAAAATTACTGAACGGTTCGATTATGCAAGATTCGAGGATACTTTGTGTCTCATGGTATTACTCTTAGCAAATCTCAGTGTCCTAACACTAAAGATGAGCGAGAGCGGATGAAAAAGATTCCTTATGCCTCAGCAATAGGATCTATCATGTATGCCATGTTGTGCACTAGACCAGATGTATCTTATGCTTTAAGCATAACGAGTAGATACCCGATTGAGTCAGATGAGTCATTGGAGCCAATTTATCGAGAACATTCTTAAATATCGAGAAGGTCTGAGATATGTTCTTGGTGTAAGCGGATTGGAGAAGATGATCACGGTTGCCCAAATGTGGTACACGGATGCAAGCTGTCATTAAAGATGATTTTGATCCTTGATGCGAGATATGTGTTTTGTTTAAATGGTGGTGCGAGTTAAATTTGGAAAGGTTGAGAAAGCAAAGCATTCTTGATTAAGCGAAGTTTGAATACATTCAGCATCAGTGCGACCAAAGGAAGCGGTTGGATCAGTTCATTCTTGACCTTGAAGTGGTTCCTAGCATTACAAATTCTGTTGATGTTTATTGTGACAATAATGGTGCTATTGCACAAACAGGAACCTAGATCACATATTGTCCAAACACATTCTTAGTGTTATATCTCATTCGAGAAATCATTGAGAGAGGTGGCGTTAAGATATGCAAAGGATTCTAATAGATGATAATGTTGTTGATCCATTGACTAAGCCTCTACCACCAAGCAAAAACATGTGATCGTCATGCTAGGTTCATAGGTATTAGTGCATTGATGAATGGGCTGACTCAAAGTGGGAGATTATTGTGTAATAGTGCTTTTGGCCTATCAGTATGGACGTAGTATTTTGATACTATTTATGAGAATTAATTATTATGATGATTTGCATGTTTATTATATATAATGTCCTTGAATAATATTATTAATTATTCTAAATGTCCTAATCGGTTATTGTTATGGGAATAACTAAAGATTAGTATAAAGTTTGATTGATATTCATGGGATGAATATGTGTATGAGATACAAATCAAATTTATATCTATTCTTTACGAGAATAAATATTAGACCAGACCCGAGTCTTGAGATTAATACATGGATCAAAGTGTAAATTAATCTCTAATAGTTTATCTCATTAAATCCTTTGACACGAGATCGCTATAGTTCTCAGCATAAGGAATGTGTGTTTTGATATAATCAAGCGTTGTGTTTAATCGGATGACTATAAAGTTATACTTGAACATAATAAGAATTATGTAGCAGTGAGATATGAAGCGATTAAAATGGAATTTGTCCCTCTTATTATAAGAGATATCTGCAGGTCCCCTCGACAATTGAGATTGAAATGCAGTAGTACTCAAATGAATTGATGAGATCAATATATTTGTTTGAGTCAATCTAATTGGGTTTCGAGGTAATCAAGATAGAGAGCGATATAAGGTTGACTTTGTCCATGCCTTATATTACATCAAGATATCGCTGAGAGACAGAAAGGATTATGTCATTAAGGTATATTAAGGTTGTCTCGGATCATGAGCTTTTCATTTAACTTGGGTAGTCATAATGTCTTGCTAGAGGCCGCTTATGACTTGTAGGATCAAAATGAGATTTAAGCCTACTGCCCATGTTAATTGAACCTATAGAATTACTTGTTAAGAACGAATAATAGTTTATGGTTTCACTCTCTATAGTATTTAAAATGATGAGATTATTTTAAATTGCAAATAGCATAATTAGTTGTTATTTTAATTAGATTTATTTTGAAAGTTTAAGAATTCGTGAAATGGTTATGTCTTGAACGGTTATGTTTTGTGAATTTAAATTCGAATTTAATTTTGAGAAAGTTTAAATTCGTGGAACGGTTATGTCTTGAACGGTTATGTTTTGTGAATTTAAATTGTTATTTAAATTCGAATTTAATTTTGAGAAAGTTTAAATTCGTGAAACTTGATTATGTCTTAAACGGTTATGTTTTGTGAATTTAAATTGTTATTATTTAAAAGAGTTTTAAATATATAATAATATAAAAATTCGTTTTTGACTTAAACCTTAGCAGGCTTATATAGATATATATATGTGAGACATATATATTTTGTAGTAGTCGTCTTTTACTCACGAGAACAACCAAAAGCGAGAGAGAAAGAAAAGAAAAACCTAATTCGTTTGAGAAAACGGGCACGAACTAGCATTCAACAAGATCGTTTATTATTTGTTCGTGTGTGGATACTTGTAGAGGGTGGTGGCTTTGAAACAGCACGCTGAAGATCCAAATAAATAAGACCTTGAGACTTTTGAAGCAGCGAATCGATCTACAAGAGTAAAGTTTCGTTTACCCTTCCTTCGGTTTTTTATGAAGCATGTGATCCTTGGTAGGTTAAGGGATAAAATTTTAAATTCCAGTACATTTATGTTCCAATCCAGTTGGATATTACGCCCGTAACCGCGATTAGTATGAAACGTGTATCGTATCCCGAAAACCAATTAAATTCATAAGGTGCTACGTAGAGCTGTTACGGCGGTTCAGCTAGCCGGTTAGCGGACGGGGTCGAGGGGGGCCACCCTCGCGGGGTCAGGGGCAACGCCCTAGAACTATAGCGATCTCAGGTCAAAGGATTTAATGACACAACTATTAGAGATTAACTTATGACTTTGATCCATGTATTAATCTCAAGATGGGTCTGTCCAATATTTGTTCTCAACAAATAGATATAAATTTGATTTGTATCTCATACACATTTTCATCCCATGAATATCAATCAAGCTTTATACTAATCTTAATTCATTGTTATTCCCATAACAATAACAGATTAGGGGCATTTAGAATAATTAATAATATTATTCAAGGACATTATATATAATAAACATGCAAATCATCATAATAATTAATTCTCATAAATAGTCAAAATACTATGTCCATACGATAGGCCTAGAGCACTATTACTAACACATTTTGTGTGTTATGGTTTTTATGAATAACATGTAGTGTGTGAGAATTATGTTGATGCATGCTAATTGATGTAATAACATGGATTGCATGGATGTAAATTATATGTAAAAATTATAATTGTCCATGGTGTATTAATGTTTCATGTAACACTCATATATACATGTAACATGAAGGAGAAAACATCGACATCATGCATTTCATATACACGGTCACATCGCGTCGAGTCGGGTGTAGGTGCATGGTGCTGTTATTCACCATTCTTGGTGAATGAGTGGTGAGCTCAGAAATGGGACAACGTCCAAAATTGAGACTCACAGTTGTATAAAATAATAATAAGAATAAATTACGTGTGTTTGGATGAAGCAAGATGGGGCAGATCCCCCCTCAGGGTGAAAGACTCAAATTTTATTCTTGGTCAGACATATGGATCCAGTGATGAAAGTTCGCGAAAGTGTCGGAAGGCGTTGCGAAGCCTGCGGTGAGACCCAAAAAGTCACTTAGCAAATAAACATATGGGATTTGATAAATTAAAATCGGAGGGTTGTCCAATGGGTTAAGTCATTGGGTAAAACACCAATGACTGGTTTTTCACACTTGGCATTGCAAGTGTGAGGGAGTCTCTCGGGACTCGGGTTGTGGGCATGAGGAGTCTCATCTCATGCATGACATGGAACATTCCATATAGGATTGCATTATTTATATAGAATATGGTTTGATGTTTTATGTATGCCATTTCATGTGCATTTAGGTGGGGAGTAGCCCTTATAGGAGAAATTTTCTACTGGGCATTGCTCACCCCGTTGTGGGACCCCCTTTAGTCTGAGGGGAGGGGTACGAGGGGGAGGCAGCTCTGACGAGGCCGTGATTATGAAGAAGGTCGACATGTGGCCTTGACAATACTTTTTTAAAAAGTATTTTATGTAAAAGAATTGTAATTAAATTCTTTTGGACTATTATATAAATAGTCGGGTATGTAATTATGGTAAGAGGGTCGTGATCGGACTCTTATGGTATCGTGCTTGTTAATTTCCTTATTTTGATTTAAATATGAATGAGATAGGTCTCGGTAAAGGGACATATGAGGTGGTGTCGGGTAAGCTATATTAGAAAAAGCTAGTTTTAATATATGTTCTGTATAAGAGTGTTGAAATAAACTCTTATGGATTACTATTATACAGGTTGTATGTTGGGTAGAGCTTCCCAAACAAAGGAGACTCTACCCGATTTTTTGTGGAAATATGGATCCCGATAAATGGGACACAACCATGTGGTGTCGGGTAACCCGAAGTCATAGGAATTACGGAGTTGACGGGTTGTGACGAGACCGCCGGTTGGGAGTGTCCGCAGCGGACCCTGAATCGACACTCGATACTCTTTTTCCCCCTGAAGCCCATTTGCCGCCTATTCAAACGGGTTGTTTGTGGAGTTCTGGCTAGATGATCAAAATAAGACCGCAGCTATGAACTATCCCTATGGCTAGGCTCAACCACAAACCACGGCTAAAAACCATCCCTATGACAAGGGTAAACCAAAAACCGCGGCTATAAACTATCCCTATGTCCAGGGTTAACCACAAACCACAACTATAAACCATCCCTATGGAAGAGGTCAACCAAAAACTGTGGCTATAAACCATCCCTATGGTTGGGGTCAACCACAAACCACAGCTATAAACCATCCCTATGACCAAGGTCAACCACAAATTGCATCTATAAACCATCCCTATGGTTAGGGTCAACAAAAAACCGTTATAAACCATCCCTATGGCCGAGGTCAACCGTGACTATAAAACTATGTCAAATTGCTGAATAATTAAAGAACCTATATTCACGATTTATGAATGGGATGCTTCTATAGGATCTCTCTACACCACCTATAGCCATGTCATACCATGGTTGTCTTCATCTGCAACTATATTTTATAGTTGCATTATATACTACTTTTAGCAAGGGTTAGTGACCGCGGCTAAAGGATTTTTTCCTTGTAGTGCATAAAGATCATATTTTATAGGAAATGAGTATTCATTGAAGAGCCTGGTGTACTAGAAAACCATATTTACCCTTCAGGCCTAGCTAAGTGTTACAGGGTTAGGACGAGTTTATGGGATGTCCCAGGTTCAAATATCTATGAAAATAGAATAGCACAACGATGTAATCAAAATAAAAAGAGATCATATTTTACAATTAATATTTTATTTTACAATCAAGATAAAAAATATATCGAAGAATGTATGAATAATAATAAAAACTAAGAGTGTGTTTTGTTCTTGTTTTTGAAAAACATAGAGAATACCATTTTAGTGTTATTCTTTCTTCTTTGAATTTAGTGTTTTCTTATGTTCTTTGTGTTTTTTAAGGAAAAAAAAAGGGAATCGAACGTATTCTCCGTCTTCTCCTTGTTATTAGGTATATATATATATATATATATATATATATATATATATATATATATATATATATATATATATATATATATATACCATATATATATATACACCTAAATTTTCTCAATAATACGAAAGTCTCTTTCATAATATGGTATCAAAGCGCCAAGCTTAACAGCAAAACAAACCCTAACCCTAGCCATCACCGCCGCCCATCATGCTCCATTGATCACATGCTCTTGGGCTCAATGGCTGACAAATCCCCTTCCACCACTACCGTCGTGCATCCTTTTCGTCCGACAGTCTTAAAGAGGCTGATCCATCAGAATTTAATTGTTCTCAATGTTAATGCTCAGACACCATTAAAACCCACAGCCACAAATTATTCCGCCTAGCGGCTCCAATTCACGTCTCTCCTATTTGGGTATGATTTACTTAGCTTCGCTGATGGCTCAAAGCCGTGTCCTCCGACAATGATAACTCACGCTTGTCACCACCTCTCACCTCATGATGCGGACCATATTCTCTAGCTCAGACAAGACCAATTGTTGGGTCCGTCTCTGTCACCAGTGCAGTTCATCTCCACCTTTGCCACATCTCGTGCGACTTGGACTACTCTCGAAAAGACGTATGCCTCTCCTTCGCTCGGACGGATCATGACCCATCGCAAGAATCTTTCCAGTCCTCAATAAGGTAATCGGACTATTATCGGCTATATGCAAGATGTTAAACACAATATTGCCCTTATGAATGTCTCTATTGACTTTGATGAGCTCTCCATCCGTGTTTTTAAGCGGACTTGTACAGCCTACTCACACATATCCCATGCCTTACAAGCTCGGGATACTCCAGTTATGTAGCACCCCTTCTCCTGACTACAGCAAGTGAGGGGATGCCACATAGAGCAGAGATCTATTAACCTGATTTTCTGGTATTATTTGGGACCATATCAAACATAGATTTCATAAATGACATAAGCTTGTTTAAAAATCGAATTATGAAAATTCTTGACTACAATCATAACCTTCTAAAACTACCACCGTAGTGATGTTTAAAATGTCTTGTACATATATGCTTGAGTCCATAACTGCTTGTATTTATACAAGTTCCACTGTACAAAATATTGCTTTTACAATTCTATTACAAAATCATAGCAAAACAAGGACCTACATAAGGTGGACTCCTAATGCTGTGTTTGCCCTGATGAATGCGGAATGTCCCTAGAGATCTCTTCAGTACCTACAAGAATGAAATACCTGTGCTAAGCTTCAATCTTAGTAGGAAAACATAATAACATATATGACCACTTATAGTGATCCTCAATTATAGTAGACATGCATGGACAATTATTTCACATATCAAAGTATATATCTCTCCCATAGGAGTACATAACAGGAATTTCATAACAGAAGGTAACTGTAGGTACAATACAGAACAAAACTGAGATATGCCTTAGCATCAGGGCTTATTGCTTTTATTTATATCCATTTATTCGGGATACATATCATATAAATGTTTGCCTCATAAACCAATAAAATGAATAACAGAAATATGGTACAATAGGCGAAGATAGCATGTAAAACAAGAAGTGGTCGTAAACAGAATCTACTTAATGGCGCTAACATAATAGGAGTGTTGAATAGCACTAAACAGACATACTAAATAATATGAAATCGACGTGCTGGTAGCATGAAATAGGAGTGCTGGGTAGCACTAGTCCCTATTTATTCACTATCCGGTCTTAAGAAAGCATACAATTATATGTGTTTTGGAGCATGTTATACTGGTCTTAATACCATTCATGTGTTTATGTAACCCAAATGCAAGAATTCATACCCACTTCCTAACAATTGCACTAATCCCTTATTTGTTTAGGTCTTGTGGGAGTAGAAAATAAAGCAAGCAAAGAAAAGGGTAAGAGACAAAGCCTGTCCAAAAGAACTGATTTGTCGAGGCAAAGTGGTTTGCCTAGGTGAATGAGGAAATGGTCAGACAACAGGTCTTGGGTTCGTGTAGGCGGGCAAGACCTTTGCCTAGGCAAAGACCTTCACCTAGGCGAAGCTTACCTTCGCCTAGGCGAAGAGACATGTCAGAAGGTGAATGCACCGCCTGAATAATGTTATGACCTTCGCCTCAGCGGTGGCCGAGCCAGACAACAATGCTGCAGCCAGCCCTTTCATGCACAGTTTCCAACCCAAAAACCCCATATCAAAACAACTGTCAAACCTAACTCATAAACTAACCAAAAACAATATGGGAGGAGTGAGGGATTTTTCAACTCCGATTGATATCTGAAAGCTTCAACCTAACTCTCTTTATTCCTTTCCTCATTTTCTTCTCTTACATGAACAAGCAGAACCCAAACAAGTGAAGAGAAAAGCAAACCAAAATTGTTCTCTCCCAAATCGATGCCTTAGTCAGAACACCTCGAATTAGACCCTAGAATGGATTATAGTTTGTAGAGATAAGAAAAAGTGGTAATTTTGTATTTGAATCTTGAAAGTTAAGAGGAAAAAGATAAAGCCGGAATTAATCCAAGAGTCATGGTAAATTGGTAGAATGTCACATTAAGGACTTAAAATAAGGCTATAAAAAGAAGAGTTATATAAAGTAGGAATTATGATAAGTTAGAATTGCAAATAGAATGAAATAGAAGGGAATCTAAATGAAAAGGGGTGAAATTGACCAACTTATAAGATCAAGGATAGAGAAGAAGACAGGCCTCACTTTGTGATTAGGGCAATGATTGAGTGAAGAAGAAGCCATTTTTGGGTTTCAATTGTTCAAGCAAAGAGAAGAAAAAGAAAAGAAAGCGTTTCTCATAGTTTCAAGAAATATCATAAATCCATATGTATGGAATTTTGTGCGAAAGCATGGGAAACTTGTTTAGGTTTGTGTATGGATTTGTTGGTTAGAAACCTCTTAATTCCTCTTTTTGCCTCTACAGTTTACTTGGGTTTTAGAAGAACCCCATCTTTGTATAAAAGTGATTTTTGTTGGTTTTATTCAATTTTAAGGATTGGAAATTTCAGGTGAAAAGAGTCAAACTCGCCATTTACGCAAAAATCTAATGAGCATCAATGAAATTTGAGTACTAATACTCAGCGGTTTAAGGTCCAGAGATGGAGCATCAGATTGGAAAGTTGAGGCGTACCAAAGTGGTTGGCTAAGTCTATGATGCCGAGTATTAGTACTAAAAGTTGGCACCGCATCAGTGCTGTTTAAGGCCCGCAGGATGTTGAGTACCGGTAATCGGAAGTTGAGTACCGGTACTCAAAGGTTATGTCCAGCGATGCTGAGTACGGCATCAAAGTTGTTTAGTCCGAGCATCGGCCTTGTAACCCTGTTTTGTTGCGTTTTCCATTAATTTGAATGAAAGGCCAAAGTGGCTATATAAAAGTTAGTGATCCTATTGTTGAATACACAAAAGAGCAATAAATATCGGAATTTAGCCCCTTCAGGTCATACTTTGCTCACATTTTGTATAAGAATAGGTACTTTTAATTGTTTTCGTGTTTCTGACTGCACGTTTTTCTCGTGTTTCATACATGATTGTTACAAGAGTTCAGGTCCGTAAAGCTGCATGGACATCATCAGATGACGGCAACCGCTTGGTGAAGTTTTGGGAAGTGCAACAATGCTAGGAAACAAGTGCGTAGGAAAATTTCAGACACTTAACCCGTGACCGTACACTCATACGTAAAAGCACCGCTATTAACCACAGATTCAGACACTTCTAACTTGTACTCCGTGACACCTATGCTAGAAATCATCAGTACAACCCGTATTCCCAGACTTCTCACCTGCACTGCACACCCATACGTAAAAGCACCAAAAGAGCTAACCTGTACACACTAACTCAGACTTGCACGACATGTAAGATTTGCGGGAATTGAGCAGGAATACGATTCTAATGCAAGGGTACGATCGTCCTTCAACCATTAACTCGAGATCACAATAGAAAAGGGTATAAAAGCCAAGGGAATGGTAGAGAAGGCAGCTTTTGATTCCTAGGGTTTGGTTTTCATTAAAAAGAGAGTGTTCTTCCTCATAGTTTAGGCTAGGGTTGAAGACTCAGCTTCACAGATTGACTTCAAGTTCATAACCTTTCAGTCAAATCATATAACTCGCTTCTCTAAGATTTTGTATTTTCTAAATTTTTTTCGGGTTTTGCAATTGAAGTTTAATTTTCTCAAAGTTCTTTCTATGAATAATTTCTTATCAATTATGATTTGCCTTATAATTTCCATGGAGTTCTAAACTTTATGCTGGGTCTAAATGTGTGTGGAAATCACCTGGTCAAGGTAATAACCTCAATTTCTATTTTATACTTTGTAAGGGATTGTGGTGATGTTAATCAATTGTAGAGAAACTTTATAAAACCTTAGTTGGGCATTCTTTGACAACGGTGAACGAGATCCTGCACGCTGTACTTTGATTACAAATGCAAGCAGAAGTTGAATCAATTGAAACTAACGCTGTTAACACACCCTTGGCTCAAGCCATTCTATAAGAGCGTTTAAAGCAAAATCTTCCATCGAAGACCATTCATCAATGGTTCCTAGATGAGACTGTAAACTAAGAGGTGGGAATTACGTGATCAATAGTGAGTGGAAACCCAAGAATCCCAGTAATCATCTTTCTATTTTAAAATAGTCAATTTAATCAATCTTTCAATCAACCAACCATAACTCATACCTTACTTTTGAATATTAAATTCAGAGAATAGCCTAAGGATTTAACTAAAAGACTACTCCTCGTGGAGATGACCTCAGGGATTCACAAGATAATGTTAGATAACTTTAATTCCTACGCTTGGGGAATAAAATTCAGCATTTAATAAGAACGAAGCATTTTTTGGGGGTCATTGCTGGGGAGGGCGATCAAACTAATTGATCCAGAGAGCTAGAGAATTTCAACAGACAAATCCGGTACCGTTTCTTACTTTCTTTTTTAATTTATTTTTGTGAGAAACTAGAGGTGTCTGCTTGGAAGGAGAGGATTAGTGCATGCCTACTGGGCTCGCAACGAGCAACGCCGACTTGTAAGAACTGTACCTCCTAGAAATTCTAAGAGTCCAATAGTAAGAAATTGCTCAATATAACCTCTACACCTCAAATTTTGGACCATCCCGTGAATCAGCAACCTCTTGAAATCAAAATGCTCAAGGGATTCTCATAACTGCTTAACGCCTCCGCTGAACCTCCATTAACAGGAGACGTGCTGCAATTCTCCAAAGAACACCGCAATGTGAGGGAAATGTTAACTTTCAACGGAATCACAGATTTAGAGCTCCCGCTTCCTTACCCATAGCCGGAAAGAACTTTCAAGAAATTTTGCAACCTCAAAGAACTACAACAAACTCATGTATTCGCCTCCTGAAGAGGTTGACCACTTCGCTAAAGCTGGAAATGATCCGCTCTCATCATATCGGCGGGCCGAGTTTGAGAACCTCTATTCATTCATGAGGGATCAGAGGATGTTTGCAGTGCATTTCTCTCTACTGGATCACCTCTCCACATAATCTGTATGGTTATATTTCTTTTCTCTAAAGGAGAAGGCCGAAATTTGGTTTCACTCGCTTGCACCTTAGTTCACCTTTACATGGGAAGACATGCGGAATGAATTCTTTAAACAAATTTCTTCCTCCCGCACGCACTAATGTTTGTGCAGCAATTCAGAATTTTTCTCAAAACCCGTGGAACTTTGCCGTGGTATGGGAGAGACATGCAAGATTCTCCATGCATCCCCACTGGTTTAATGGGACAATACAAGGTATTTTCATTAAGGGCTATCCTCGACACAAACAAATATCCAAATGATGCACGAGAGTTTTATGAGAAGAGTAAGCAGGATGTAATTCCAACTCTTGATAACGAAGATATGGTAAAAATGTTCGGCATATTGGAGACTAATACCTCCGTGACACCTAAAGTGCATAGTACACCCACAGGGAGTGGTAGAATCCATCACTTAATAGAGAATGATGATTTCATGGGTGAAAAATCGCTAATTTAATAAGAAGTCGGAGGCTATAGAGCGAAAAGGTGAATGCTGATAACTAGTGTGCCTTGGCACTTCACTTATTGGACCCAAGAGTGGAGGAGCGGCATCATATGCATTGACCCCATGATCAACTTGATGAATGCCCAACCTTTCCAAGTTATGGGAGCAATTCAAATAGGTCAAGCTTAATGCCCTTAACTACCAAAGGAACCTTTCAATTCCTCCATATTCTAAAACATATAATCCAGATGTGCAAGCACTTAATTTTACAGAAATGAGTGGAGGCCCACATAACTGCCAAATAATCATGTCCCAATCATCAAACCAAGGTCTTCAAACCAGCTCCTCCATTTCGTACCAAGGTCCCCAAGGATTTCTCAGAACCCTAATCAAGGGTTCATTTGCTGAAACTGTTGGAATCTTAAACCTATAGCCCCATTTTCACAATCTCCAAGAGAAGTTTGAGGATATAGTAACACGCTTTGTACAGACCCAATAATCCACAAACACGACTTCGAACCCGCCTCGGAATTATGTGAGATCCCAAATAACTAAGCTAACCTCTTATATGGGCAATTTTCAAAATTACAAAGGAAACTCTCAACCATCCAAAACTTCAAGGCTGAACAGTGTTGGAGTTTCAGGTCAAAGTGAGGGAATTTTGAACATTGTAAGGCTGTCACCACTCTTCAAAGTGGTGGCAGAATTGATAAAATCATTCAACTAAGTACCAATACAAGAGTCTCAAAGTGAACCAGTTGGAGATGATGAAATGTCGGACAAGCCTCATGTTCCTAGGACAGATATTATTGATGGTGAGCCAAAGCAAGATAAGGTCTCCCATATCCCTCCAGCTCCATACCCTCATAGGTTAAGAGCCCCAAAGAAAAAGTGAACAAACTATTATAGATTCATGAGTTATTCAACAAGTGGAAATGAACATTCCTTTACAAGACATTACAAATTCCGCTATATGCCAAGTTTCTAAAAGATTTCCACAAGGTAAAAAGGAAACTAGGTGTCAACAAGGAGGCATTTATGATCGAGCACCCACCTCACGATTCGAAACAATTTGCTCTCAAATATAAAGACCTGTGAAGCCTTACTATTTCCTAGCAAGAGTAGTGGAATTCAATGTTGGGACATGCTTTAGTGGATTTAGCAAGTGTTAATTTGTTGCCTTATCAAGATAAGTGTCAGACGAGAGGTTAGAGAATTTAGAGCAACCAATATCACCCCCAATTAGCTTATCTAGTGTGAAGATTCCTAGAGGGATAGTGAAGGATGTGTCAGTACAAGCGGATAAGTTATATTTTCCGTAGATTTCGGTCGCGTTTCGACACTCAACCCGTGGTGAACCGTAACTCGCCTCAAAGGATTCTTGGTAGACCATTCTGCAGTAACTGCAATGCCATCATACACTGTAGGGGAGGCCTAATGACACTATCATTTGGTAACATGACTGTGAATTTGAATATCTTTAATGTTATCAAGGAAATGGGAGATGAGGAAGATGTTTGTGAGGTCAACATGGTTGACTCTGTGGTGCAAAAATATTTAGATAATGTCTCATATGATGACCCTCTCATGTCATGCCTAGTAAGCCCGAGTTGGGATGAGGAAGTGACCACAACAGAGTCGGAGTTCCTACACTCCATAATTGAACACAATGAGGTATTTGAAGTTAATGGATGGGCACCAACAACGACGCTACCTGAATTTGAGGATAGGGCATTACCTTCAGAAGAGAGACCACCTAAGCTTGAGTTGAAACCTTTACCATCACACCTAAAATATGTATTCTTAGGGGTAGAAGAAACGTTCCCGGTAATCATATCTTCCTCCCTGTAAAGTTGTGACCAAGAAAATAAACTTTTGGAGATATTGAGAACCCATCGAACTGCCCTAGGATGAACAATTGCAGATATTAAGGGAATTAGTCCTTTGATCTGCACTCATAGGATTCACTTGGAAGAGGATGTTAAACCTTCTAGACAACCACAGAGACGACTGAATCCAATAATGAAAGAAGTAGTCAAGAAAGAAGTCCTAAAACTCTTGGATGTAGGTGTTATTTACCCTATTGCAGATAGCAAATAAGCTAGCTCCAACCTGTGTAGTCCCTAAGAAACTGGAGTCACCGTGGCTCTAAAACAAAAATAATGAGCTAATTCCCATTCGTGTCACCCTGGAGGGTGTGCATAGATTGCGAAGCTTAATGCGGGTACTAGAAAGACCACTTTCCTCTCCGCTTTGTCGATCAAATGTTAGAGAGAGTCAAGTAGGCATGAATTTTATTGTTTTCTCGACGGGTACTCGTGGTACAATCAAATTGAGATAGCTTCGCACTAAGAGAGAAAAACTACATTCACCTATCCTTTCGTACTTTTACCTTTAGGAAAATGTCTTTTTGATTATGTGCGTGTGTAATGCACCGAACCTTCCAACGGTGCATGATGGGAATTTCAAATGGGATACGAGGAAATCATTTGGAAAATCTTCATGGATGATTTCAGTTTTTGGTGACTCATACGAGGGATGTTCGAGAATTTACGTAAGGTGCTAGAGAGATGTTTAAGAAAAGCAACCTTGTGTTAAATTGGGAAAAGTGTCATTTCATGGTGACACAAGGGATTGTCTTAGGCCACATAGTATCGAAAAATGGAATTAAAGTGGATAAGGCCAAAATCGAGTTGATCTCCAACTTACCTACTCCTAAGTGTGTTAGAGACATAAGGTCATTCTTGGGACATGCTGGATTCTATAGGAGATTCATAAAAGATTTTAGGTAAGTATATTGTCCCTTATGCAATTTGCTTGCCAAGGATGTCCCTTTCAAATGAAGTCAAAGTTTGTGAGGTCAGCTTTGATAAACTAAAACTATGCTAGTGTCTCCTTCCTATCATGCGATTCCTAACTAACCTTCCATTTGATCATGTGTGACGCCAGTATCATGCTATAGGGGTTGTTTTAGGACAAAGGGAAGATAAAAGGCTTTATAATCTACTTATGCCAAGAAGACTCTAGATTCCGCTCAAGCAAATTACACAACCACGAAAAGAGTTTTTACCATTGGGTTTGCCTTTTAAGTCTGTGTCATACATCGTAGGTCTCCCGTGAACCATTTTCACAGGTCACGTAGATCAAGTATCCGCCTTCTGGGCAGATACCAAGCCTCGCTGACTAGGTGGATCCTATCGTACTCAAGAATTCAACCTGACTGTTAAAGACAAAAAGGGGGTCGAGAATGTGGTAGCTGACCATTTATCTTTGATTAACCTTAATCCGCTTCATGACGTACTCCATAGCGATAGCTTTTCCCCGATGAGCAATTTTTGCTCTGCTCATTGCCCATGGTACGCTAAACATAATAAACTAATGCAAGGACTCGGGTCAAATCCCACCCCAATGGACTTCTCAACAAAAAAGGAAATTTTTGGTGGACATTAAGAAATATTATTTTGATGATCCATATCTGTTTAAATATTGTCCAGACTAATTGATGAGAAGGTGTGTACCCAATGATGATCAAATTGGGATACTCACCTTTGCCATTCAAGCTTCTCGTGGGAGGGCATTTTCTTCCGCAAGGAAAACAATGTGATAAAAATTTTCATGTTTGCTTTTACCGCCTACACCGCTTAAAGATTGTTTCGACTCTTTGAAAACTTGTGCTCTGGGTACAACAATTAGAGGGGTCACAAACGGAACATGATGCCTCTTACCCCATTTTAATCATTATCAGATTCTCAACGTTAAAGATAGGACTCATGGGGCCTTTTCCTTCTTACGTGGGTACCTTTACATTCTGTTATCTCTGTCAGATCATGTCGAAATAGGCTGAGGCTATTCTAACGAGAACTAATGAGTTCACAAGGTTGTTTCAAATTTATAAAAACATATTTTTCTCGATTCTGGAGTACCTGCAATTATTAAGCAGATGGTGGCCCCACTTTGTAATCGATCTTTTGAGAATTTGTTGAAAAAGTATGGAGTCACCCACAAAGTTTCAACGGCATACCATCCACAAACCAATGGTCAGGCAGATTTAGCTAATAGGGAGATCAAACACATTTTGGAAAAAACGGTTGCTCCAAATCGCAAAGATTGGTCACTTTGACTTACCGATGCCTTTTGGCTTAACAGATCGCTTTTAAAACTATTCTTGGTATGTCTCCTATAGGCTTGTTTATGGAAAGGTTTGGTCATCTGCCGTAGAAATGGAGCATGTGGCATATTGGGCTATTAAAACTTTTAACTTCAATTTGGACTGCTGTGGCGCCGATCGCTGGCAGATGAATGAGCTTAACGAATTGAGGAGGGAGTCATATGAGAGCTCCCGGATTTACAAAGAGAGGCTCGTTGTCTATGATAAGACCATTGGCGCCGGAAAACTTTTGAAACTCAACTAAAAGCAGTACTCGCTTTATAACAATTGCACATGTTTCCGTAACCCCAGCTTCAAATGTGACTGCCCATTCGCTGTCAAGTAGTTTACCCATGGTGGTAAAGGAGATTGAAAATCTAGGAAATGAAACTCTTCAAAGTCAATGGCCAACGCCTAAAGCTACTCGAACACTTTGACCGCAGAATAGTGGAGGACTCGGTAGATCCACTCTACCAGATACCCGTCAAAGTAAATTCTACCCTACTTTGTCAGATAGTTTTACTTTCTGTTTTTCTTCTCATTTCTTTTGCTTTCTTTAATTCAATTGCTTTAAAAAAAATATATATTTTAATGCCACCCTCGAGGTGTACCCTTTGCATTGAGGACAATGTTTCTGCTAGGTGGGGTGGGCATACACTGTTTTTCACCCAACTATGCGCATGTTATATGTTCTGTATGGAAAAATTTTCAAATCAAGGGTTCTTCAAGTATAGTAATTCTGACCTGTAATGTGTATGTAAATAGCATGATTTTATACACACACTCCACGTCATCTCAATGCATTTACACAATAACAAGCATGCACAAAATCTCTATGTTCATATTTGGTGGGACCTTATTATCGAATTTCGGGCTTAATTCTACACAAACACGACCTTCTCATTATACTCGCTTTTGCCCGCTAGTGCTTCCACTGCGCATTATTTTGGCATGCCATGTTAACTTCATGCATCTTATTATCTCTCTCTCGAGGAACATCATGCATAACTCGAAAATGGATTGAGGCCATCACTGCAGGTTACACTTTGTGGAATCGCTTTGTCTTACCCTTGCACCTATTTTTGAGCCCCTTGAAAGGTTAACAATTTGTCTTCAAACCCCAGGGAACCCTAATCACAAGAAATACCGTGGGCCCCATGGTAGGTGTGAAAGTGTCAAAAGAAGGAAGTACAATTGTCAACTCCGGGATCACAGTCAGTTTGGGTAGAATATGAGCAGGGAGAGAAATGAGCATGCAGTGAAATCAGGGATGGAAGGCATTCTAAAAGGATATATTTTACATCGGCACTACTGTTCCCAACCTAAAAAAATTATAAATAAAAAAAAAAATGAAACATCGATACACTGCATCGGTACTGTGTATAACCCGTAATTCGCATAAACAATGCAAAAAGAGGCGTAGGGACAACATTTAATAAGATAAAGACTAACCCCGTACCCCAGACAACCAAGGTTGGGTAAATGGTTTTAACCCATTTTTTGCACCTCTTGTATTCCCCCATCTCATTCACTCTTATATAAATCAAAACCCTTTTTGTCCTCTCACACAAGCAAATCCAAGTTGCCTGTTCCTGCCAGTGTTTTCACCGCTCATACCCGATTCTCCGCATTCACGTATGTGACGTGGCAAGCACTCCGCAATTCCTCGAGAGGGTTTGTTTCGTGGTGTTATATTGCATTCCATGGACGTTCGGAAAGGGCTCTGACAGTATTTTGCTCGCCAGGATTGTGGCTTCGCTAGTGGTATGGGTGAGAAGGTTTTTATCCGACTACTGTGGCCAAATTCTACTTATGGGAGACAAAGGATTTTCGGGATATTGTTTTATGTGTGTTCGGGGCCAGCCTCGCCATTATTCATGTTCTTTCCATAACTATGGCAAGATCTAAGAACATTGGAAAGGGCAAAGCGCCTAGCTCCTCTATGGAGCGGGCTGTGAAGAAAAGAAAATCTGACACCTCAAAGCCGATAAAGAAAGGAAAAGGAAAGCGAATAGATTCATCTTCTGAGAGTGAGGAGGTATCAGAGAGTGATGATGAGGAGATCGAGGCCATGTTTGCTGAGGCTTCTGATTCAGAACAGGAAAAATGGGCCCAATCGATTGCGAGAGGGGTGTGAAGTTGGACACATTTTTGTACTCCCATCCTATCGTGGTGCTATTCAAGAAACGCACTCGCGCTTGTGTGTAATCGGGGTTTAGGGCATCTACCTACTAAGTTCGGAGTTTTACACTAATTGAGAAAATTAGCCTGCCAAGATCTTACTAGAGACCACCGTGATGCGGTGTGCGCATAAAGATCACCCCGATTTGATAGCCACTCTTTACGTGCATGTTCGCCTTGTCGCTTGACGACCTTTACTCCCCAGGCCACACTCGATTCCTCGAAGCCCATTTGTTCACTGAGAACATGTGCACTCATCCCGTGGGCCAAGTGAGTGGTTTTATAATGCGCAAGGAATTTGTGCCTGTGGAAGCCTGCTTCTATCATGTTGATGAATAAGATTATTCATGAGAACCTGACCAAAGGGTAACGAAATATCCAAGCAAAGAAGAAATTCAGTTTTTGTATGAGGTGATGACCGAGATGCTTGTTGACTATGCCTTGGTCATATGGTGCGTTATGAGAGACTTTCTACAGTCCTTGACTGAAAGTAGGCATATTCCATTCCCATCTCTAGTGACAAATCTTATGGAAGCCGTGGGGATGAGGGGAGTGGTTAAGGAAAAGAGGGTTCTTCCTAAGCTGGGGCCTATTACAAACCAAACGGAGGCTAAGAGCCGAGCTGCACTACGACCCCAAATTTCTTCACATCCCCCTGTGGCTATTCCAGACTCCTTCATTTACAAGACTCCGTGTTTCATGAACACACATCCCTTTCAAGA
This sequence comes from Tetrastigma voinierianum, assembly GCA_016808115.1. Lineage (NCBI taxonomy): Eukaryota > Viridiplantae > Streptophyta > Magnoliopsida > Vitales > Vitaceae > Tetrastigma > Tetrastigma voinierianum. The sequence continues at coordinate 211,411 of JAEQBH010001726.1, read as the reverse complement.
GAATGGAGCGTCGAATTAAGGGTGGTTTAATGCAGATTGGGGGAAACAAAACAATAGGACCATAAGGCTCTCCGTGCTCGAGTCATATTTACCGGGTGAGAGTCAGACAAGATGCCCCTCCCTCCCCGACTTGGAGGGAGATCTCTGAGGAGCTGGGACGACCATGGCCGATGAGTGACGTGTTTTCTTCGATGCACGACGAGGAGGACATCGCGCAAGAGCATGCAGGCTGATTAGCGGTGTCAAATTGAGTAGAGACCTCACCCATGTCATGCCAACACCCATTTTGTCTATACAATTCTATTTGTGTGGCTCATGGTCAGCGACAAACCTTAGCGACCTCGATCTCACTATGTTAGTTGTTTATCTTGATTTCTATACATAGTATCAGATGGTTATGTTAAACTGTTGCTCTATAATATCGCTCATTTCATTTTTGCTCGCATGGAAGTTTTTCTTTTCTCAATTCCATGGTTCTATATACGAATAGTTTGGTTTTTGCGGATAGTTTGTTGTTATGTTCACGCTTGAGACCGTGGTTTCGTACACCAGTCGACTCGGTGCACTCTATTTCCGTGCTGAAGTACTATGTTTAATTTTTCCTTTCAGAAACTTGCAAAGCTTTAACCGCACCTAGCATTTGTTGGAATTCATAAAACTACTGTGTGTCACTAGTTTAAATCTTGCTGTGGACTAGCAAGATACAAAGTTGTGGTGTTTAATACGTCAAAACAACGATAATTATATCTAATTTAGCACCTTTAGGTCATACTTTGCTCACATTTTGTATAAGAATAGGTACTTGGATTGTTTTCGTTGTTTAATCTTGTACATGTTTTTCGTGCTCTATACATGATCAAGGCAAGGGTTCTGTCCGTAAAGCTTAATACGGATCACGCAGCGATGATGGCAACTCCGCTGGTGAAGTTTTTGGGAAGTGCAACAATGCCGGGAACAAGTGCAGAGGCAGTGTACCTGACACCTCTAACCCGCACGGCACACCCATACGTAGCACCAAGAACCCGCACCGGCACACTTAACCTCAGACCGGCACACCTGGGCGCCGAAATCAACAAGGCCAACATGTACCGGGTACAGCTCGCTGGCTGCACCGGGTACACCCATACGTAAGCACCAAGAAGAACCTGCACGGCATGCACTAACTCCGCACTCTGGCACTCAACATGTACAAGATTTACTAATTGAGCATGAATACGATTCTAATGCAAGGGTACGATCGTCCTTCAGCCATTAACTCGATATCACAATGGAAAAGGGTATAAAAGCCAAGGGAATGGTATAGAAGGCAACTTTTGATTCCTAGGGTTTGGTTTTCATAAAAAAAAGAGTGTTCTTCCTCATAGTTTGTATAAGGTTTATGACAGTGGTTGAAGACTTCAAATCAGATTGATTTCAAGTCTATAACCTTTCTCAGCAAACGTCACAACTCAAGCTCTCTCAAGATTTTGTATTTTCAATTCTTTGGTTTTGTAATTGAAGTTTAATTTTCAAAGTTCTTCTATGAATAAATTTCTTATCAATTATGATTTGCCTTATAATTTCCATGGAGTTCTAAAACTTTATGTCGGGTTCTAAGGTGAAACTCACTCCCTCGATCAAGGTAATAACCCTCAATTCCTCTTTATACTTCAAAGGATTGTGTGATGTTAATCACTTGTAGAGAAACTTTATAAAACCTTAGTTAAGAGGCTCCTTCCTTCTTGATAACGTGTGAACGAGAGATCCCTGAAGATACTGTAATTTAATTACAAATGCAAGCTGAGAGTTAAATTAATCAAGGAACTAAGTTTAACATTCTTAATCGCTTTTCATTCTATAAGAGCGCGTAAAAGCAAAATCTTCCATCGCGACCATTCATCAATGGTTCCTAGATGAGATCAGAAACTAAGAGGTGGGAATTACGTGATCAATAGTGAGTGGAAACCCAAGAATCCCAGAAATCATCTTTCTATTTTAAAATAGTCAATTTAATCAATCTTTCAATCAACCAACCACAACCCATAATTTACTTTTGAATATACAATTTTTGTAGAATAGCTCGTAAGGATCAACTAAAAGACCACTTGAGATGACCTCGTGACTCCCACAAGATACAATGCTGGGGACAACCCACCTTTACTGGGAATAAAATTCGCATACGAATAAGAACAAAGCACCTATTGTGCCAGTAAACATCAAGCTTTCGCCCCTTATTTGCTAATATGAATAAGAACAAAATAACAAGCTCAAACATGTATAATCAGATGCCCGTCTGAGACCGGAGTAGGACGAATAGGGCACGTCCGATTAGTGCGACGACATTCCTGGCATCAGGTGACGCCACTTCACATTGGTCGCACGCTTCTGCTTTCAGGCGACGACACTGCCAAGGTTACCACACTTCGTTACGCGGGGAAGCGTGTCTCTGGCTCAATGCGACGACACTCCCGCATCGCGCTACGACACCGTTACATGGGCAGGCATGCTCGCTCAACATCGGGCACTGCACCTTCGATACCTATCGTCAGATCCCTCCCCATTCATCGTTATCGGGTTCATATAGCAAACAAGAATATGAATAATGAACAATTAAGAAAGCATATGAATCGCTTGTTCAGAATGTAACACGTACCTTCGTATTATTAAGACTGCTCAAACTCCTAATGAGATGGCGGAAACCCACATAAGAATTATGTTATATGAAAACTCTGTTATAGAATTTTGTTATACGTAAACTCTGACATATGCATTTTGTTATATGACCACCCCAAGTAGTCATATATCTCAGTGAGGTAGCCTCACCAAGCTGCAAGCTTAGCACTCCGGGGTGTTTTTACCCATGTAGGTACTGAAGAGGACATCCGAGGCATTCCTCATACAGCAGGACCAACACAACAATAAGAGTCCACTTGATGTAAGTTTTGATTTTTGGTTTTGTAATATAAATGTAATATTTTGGAGATAGTACAACTCTGTGTAAGTGGGCGCTGGAAACAAAAAATCCAGAATATGTACAAGAACATTTAAACAATTCACTGCGGTGGTGTACTTCCATTACAAGTTATATCTTTTGGAAGAATTCATGGATTTAAGTTATGTCAAAATGTACAAGTTGTATTTCATTATGAAATTATATATGAAATGGACCCACAAATGTCCGAAAAACAGGTTAAGGAGTCCCAGTCTAGTGTCGCGCCCCTTCTCTTTACCCACGCGGGGGATGGGGCATGACACTAGCTCTCTTAGCCCAAAATGAGAAATTTCCCTCTCTAGAAGACAATTTGTTGTCTTAAGGTAATTTGGCTCAAATTCTGAGCCCTTGCTATTTAGTATGTCCTCTTCGTCAATTTGAAAAATTTAACGATCGTGGGTCACTACCCAGCATTATAAACTTTAAACTTAATGTCCGTTAAGTCCCTAATTTGACAATTTAACATTATTCTCTTTACTTTAATAATTCCGGTTATATCATTTTTCACATTTAACTAATAAATTTTTGAAAAACACAAATTTGATTTCCATTATACCCTAAACATGTCATAAAATTACTAGGGTATAATTTGGGGTGTTACAAGTTACTTTTAAGGAATTGTTTAAGCACCTATATAGTTATGAGGCCCAAATGAAGATTTTGGTTCCTTCCGCACCGCCCACCTCCACTCCGGCCTTTACGGCCTCTACCTTAGTTACTTCGACTAGCCCTTTATCACATCGTTAGTCGAACAACCATGGCGAAAGGACCCATAACGTATCTCAACAAATCCCACTCTACATGCCACCTAGCTTGGGCAATACCGACCAGATCCTCCTCCATTGTCTCCGTGGCATCTAGCTTCGTCGCCATAGCTCGGGAAAAGTCTCCACCTCAAGCATTGTCAATTTGTGGTATAACCAGGCACTTTGCTCGACACCCGCCCTCTATCCACCTCTAACTTGCTTCCCTTCCTCCCGCCCCCCGCCCCTCACCCTCTACTCGCCCGACCTTCACCCCGCACCCTATGCCCACATCAGAGTCCTCATTATCCTACCTTGGTACTATTCAGGATTGGGTCATTGCTTCGGGCGTCTCTCACCATGTGATTGCGGATCGTGTTGCCTTGGCCCTTCATGAGCCATACACTACCTCTGATAGTGGTATTATTGGTGATGGTACAAGTTTATCTATTGCTAACATTGGCTCTTTCACCCTTTCCTCTCTACCTACCCCCTTATTATTTACCAATGTGTTACATGTGCCTGCCATGTCTAAGAACCTTATTTTGGTCTCTACCCTTTGTGCTGATAACCTTGTTAATGTCCTATTTTTTTCCTCTTTCTTTCAGGTGTAGGATCGTCACTGGGGGTCACTTTGGGCCAGGGCAACATGCATTCGGCAGTCTATTACCGCGTCAAGTCCGGCTCCCCTTCTCGACCTTCCTCGCCTTAGTTCTCGTCTTCGGCCCTGTCCCCGCTCCCATCTCCATATGGCATAACTGCCTCGTCATCCATCTTTATATATATTTTTCGCGAAATTTCTAAGTGTTCTAATACTTCCTTCTCCCTTAGACCATTTATGTTCCTTTTCGTACCTTGTGCAATATTAATAAAAGCCACAAGTTACCTTTTTCTCAATCAAGCATTACCTTTTCCTCTCCTCTTGATGTCATTTTCTCTGATGTTTGGACCTCCCCCGTTTCTTCTTTTGATGGTTTTCACTACTATGTTATTTTTTTTTACCATTACACAAAGTATATCTGGCTTTACCTATTACGTTAAAAATCATATGTTCATTCAACCCTGTCGCTTCAAGCAACTTGTTGAAAAATTATTTTACCACCACCATTAAAACACTTGGCTACGTATAATGAGGCAAATTTGTAGTCCTTCTGGCCCTTTCTCCCCATGGTATAACTCATCCTCACTCACCTCCCACACTCGAACATAATGGGTATTCAAAATGCAAGACAAGATATTGTCGAAATGAGTCTCACTCTCCTGCTTCAGGCATTTATCCCTCTCACCTTCTAGTTGTATGCTTTTTCTTCTACGGCTGTCTATTTAATAAATAGAATGCCTAAAGTTGGTCTTTCCTTGGGTTCCTCTTTTGAAAAGATGTTCCATTAGCTCCTGACCCATCCAAACTCCGTGTCTTCAGTTTTTTATGTTTTCTTTGGTTACATCTCTATAATTCCCACAAACCTCATCCCAAATCCAGTCCTTCCTGCCTTTTCTGGGCTACTTCCTCTCACTCAAAGTGTCTTTCTCTGTTTTGACCCTATCCTTAAAAAAAATCTTTGTGTCCCTTAAGTGTCGGTCTAATTACGATTACATACATACACAAGGAAACATTAAAAAATTTTTCCCTTTTTCTAACCCCCACTGTGGATCCATGTGATCCGATCGTATTTATCCCAGGATAGAAGAATACCTTATTCTCGTCTAAGATTCGTGTTCTCAGAAGCTTCTCAAAAGGCTAAACCCTCCTTGTCGAACTAAAGGCGAATTGCATCGCCCACCCTCTGGGCAGCCTATCCACACGAAAGAGCCTTCTGGGAAATGAGAGAAACGAGTGTGCTAGCATCGGTCGGAGTCTCACTAAAAACCCCTAACCGCCCCTCTCAATCGTGGAAAATGAATCAATCCGCATAGGGATCCCTCGGGTTTAAATACCAATTTAAAGTCTGCGACGCTTCCCGCCCATTTTGATGTGGTGTGGATCCAAAGAGTCCACATAATGTCGATAAAGTGGGCTCAAAAGCCCATTTCGAACCCACGGATCATAAGTGGCCTCTAGCAAGGCATTATGACCACCCAAATTATGTGGATGTCAATAGCCTGACATAACCTAATCCATAATAAATGTCATAGTCCCTTTGTCTCACAATATCCCAATTAAATTGACAAGTCACGGACTACGCCCCTTGTAAAGTTCAATCATGCAATTTTTCGAATTTCCATGTGAACCGGAGCAATACAAATGACATTAATAACCCTTATTAATTCATTTGAGAATGGCCATACAATTTTCAGTCTCACATGTCAAGGGGCCCACAGATATCTCTCTAAAATGAAGGACAAATCCCTTTCATCCACTCACGTCCCTCTATATGATTTATTCTATGTTCAACTACAAAGCCAGGGACATTTCACCCCATTACGTATGATGTTGAACTGTGTCAAAACATAAAGCTCCTCATGTAGGGACCTATGGTGGTGTTAGGTCAAAGGACAAAAAGAAGACATTATTATGATGAGAAGTACTTGTGACTTATAATCCATGTAGTATTCTCATGTGGGTCGCATTCAGCATAAATGTTCACCAACAAGCATTTTATGCGAGTTGACTTAATATCATGTATGCATGATCTGTAGAACATGATTATCAATCAAACTTCGTACTAGTCTTAATTCACTATTGCTCCACCAATGATGAACGAGTAGGGATAATTTAGAATAGTATTCCATTTGAAGTCCACGGTTCTACTATCAAGTCACACACTTGATGGCCATAAGTTGAATCAACTATTCATGGAGTAAATCACCAAATTAGAAATGTAAGATGATAATGAAAATGCCTTTATTATTGAAACATGAAGTTTGGCCACTCATACTTATTGCCCTAGGGCACATCACTAACACCCTCATGTGTCGTTTGTGGAAAATGTTTTCCCATTCGCATCTCTCTATACATCCACCACACCGGCCGACACCCGACTCTACCCCCTCTTGATCATTCAATTCCTGGGCGACTATCCAAAGACCGCTTAACCTCATCTCCATCACTCCCACCCGCCCTCGCTGAAATGCATTCACCTACCCATTTCGCTGACCTCACCCAATCACGAGATCATCCCCATCACCTCATCTGGTCATCCCACCGCATCTCACCCACTCATACAGTCGACCTCCCCCGAACTGCTAAACTCTTCCCCATCACCTCGCTCGTCCTCCCATCGACTTGCATCCCTGACCCCACCAACACTATTCTAGCAATCGTCTCCTTTTGCTGGCCTGTTAGGTTCAACAACCTCCTCACCCTCACCTCGTCATCCTCCCGACCCCTTACCCATTCCCTCTCCCCCACTAAACCATCATCCCATGCAAACTCACTCTAAAAATGCCATCCTCAAACCCAACCCGAAATATGGCTCTACTAATGCACTCCAACTATCTCGAACTCTGCACTATTACCCAAGTTTCTAGATCCCAAGTGGGTTCAGCACGCAGAAGAATATCAGGCTTCATCCGAACGCGATACCGGGCTTTGGGTTCCCGAGATTGTGGCAGAATATGGGGCAACAAATGAGTGTTTTTGCATCAAACAAAATCTCAAAGGCTCTGGCTTCACAATATGCTTTCTTGCTAAAGGTTTTCACCAACAATCGCGTATTGATGTCACTAGACTTTCGGGCCCCTGATAAACCGATCACTATCTCAGAAAGTCTTGTGATAAATCCCATCATCAGTCTCACATTTGATGCTAGCATTGCCTCAATTGCAAGTAGTAACCCGCCACCCTGATGTACATAATGCCTTTCTCAATGGGTATCTCATGGAGGAAGTTCATAAGGCTGTACCGGCAGACCGATTATTCACATCATGTTTTATGGCTATTTATGGTCTCGAAATGACTGCGTGAGCTTGAGTGCTAGGAGCTACACCTTCTGCCCTTTCTCGGTTTTGTCATATCAAGTTCTTGAGCGATATTTCTGGTTTTATGTTGATGAATTTGATTATTGCGGGTAGTGACCCCTCATCGACACTATTGTTCGGCAACTTGACTCACAGAGATTCTCCTGAAAGGATCTTAGGGTGCTATCTTTCTTTTGTGTGGAGTTGAAGTTTTATGGGTGACGGGTCTTCTTATCTCATGAAAACTATGTTATTGATCTTCGAGAAAACATAACATACTGAGCTCTAAACTTTGTCTCTACAAGCTTGTTGTAGGTACTTCTCTAGCTATTAAAAGTGAGTGCGTATTCGGTGATACCACCGTATGCGAGTCAGTGGTTGTGACCTTCAACATCTCCGGATGACTCGATTGGATATTTCTTTTGTCGTTAATAAACTCTCAGTTCATGCACACGCCATCCGAACATCATTAGGAGCGGTCAACGTCACCGTTATCTTAATGGCGCAGACTGCTGCAGACACTCCTCGATTGCATGGTTTCTCCCAATGCATTTGTGAAGTGTAGCTTTAGATGATTGTACCTCCACGGGGTTTTCTTATTTTTCTTGGTGCTAATCAATTTCCTAGAGTTCTGAAAGCAACACTCATTGCTCATTTTTTCAGAAATTTGAGTATAGTGCAATTGCGGTTCCCATTCTTTGTCGAGCTACCAATGAGTGGGAAATCAACATTGTTAAATTTCTTGACTGGTACGAGTTTACGCCTATCGGACAACCTTGGTGCCACTTATCTCTCCGCTAATCCTGTATTTCATTCTCGCATGAAACACCTTGTGATTGATTATCACTTTGTTCATGACTTGGTTCAGTCGTTCGGGTTGGGTGTTGTTCATGTATCCGTTGGTGACCAACTTGTTGATGCACTAGCAAATCTCCCATCTTGGTCTATCTCTCTTTACCCGTGTAACAAGCGTTGATGTTATTTTGGCACCATCTTGAGGGGGCGTATTAGAGTATTTTAGGGTTTCTTTATTGGATTTATGATTTTACTTCTTTGTCCTTATTTAGGTATATATATACCTCAACTCTCTCAATAATACCAAAGCGTCTTTCATAATATGGACCACTTTCAATAATTGCCACACAAATTGTGGTGTAGACTCTCTCAAGGTGCAATAAGGATGTATTCAAAACAATTTTTTTTTTTAAAAAAGGAAATATCTTCTCAAGATAAAAAAAAAAAAGCTTTATTCTTAAACATAGAAAATGTAGTGTTTTTGAGGTAACATATCTTAATTGTTTTCTTTTTTTTTTTTTTATGAGATTGTCCACAAAAAAAAAAAAAAAAAGGTTATTTGTCCACTTGACTAGCTGATTAGTAGGTTTTCAAAATTTAAAGGCGATTACATCCATGGGGAGGATCTGTATTAGAGTCCAAATAAGGATAATTTACTACATTGTAACAAAATGTTTAGTTGTAAAAAAAAAAATGTTGTTTTGTTTTACAAAATAATAATACAAATATAAAAAATGATTATAACATTTCATACTTCTAAATATACAATTATTTTATAAAATAGTTACTTTTCATAATTTAGTAATTCATTCAATGAAAATTGTTATATCCCTTCTATAGAATAACTAATGGCTGCTATGTATATAAGCCTGAAATGGAAGAAAACAAGAAATTATAAGCTGTTATCTTATACTTTCTGTTGCTTAACAAATGGACAAATGGGATGATGGCAGGAGTTCAGTTCGGAGCTGCGCCTGAACAGAAGGACAGGTGAAACAGGAGTAGCTGATTCATGTTAGAACAACAGCCGTGTTTATATAGGCAAATAAAACAAAACAAAAAAATTTGGAGCAAAACCAAATTTGTGATAATCACAGGAGCCATTTTTGTGAGTGCTGAGACCTCTATTTTCTTAAGCCTTATCGATTTAAGCTAGATGAGTTTTAGTATATAAGCGAAAAACCTTTATCTTTTTTAACATGTGGGACAGGTTCTTTTTGAAAAAGAATTTACCAGCTAATGACACTTTCATTGATCTTGATGATTCTCCGATATTCTTGGAACAAGAATATAATGGAAAAATAAGAAATTTCAACAATTTTCATCTACAGATGGCTGCTATGTATGGAGAACAAAAAATGTTCTCACCCAAGAGAAATTTTTAACTTTCATAATATGTGAAGACTTCGGTAGCTACAGCAGCCCTGATAAAATTGATGCCAGTAATGGAGTGGAACTAGGACTGGCAAAACCTTCCATGGTACCAATAACTGGCAAGGCTGCAGGGATTGGTAAAGATGAGAAGCTATAATCCAGATTTTCATCAACATCAACCAAACCCTCCATTGCTTTCACCACCATAGACATGGAAGGTCTTTTGCAAATCACTGTAGGCACCATGCCGCCACTCTCATCATCACTACTTCTTTTCCTGTAATTGCATCTCCTCGGTACTGTATTTATCTACCATATCCAAGCTGCTCCTCTTGTGCCTTTCTTTTGAAAATGCTCAGTAAATGCATATCTTCCTCAGGCCGGGACCGGTCTATATCTTTTTCCGGCCACACAAGATTTCCAGTACCACAACACCAAAGCTATAAACATCCACTTTTTCTGTGATCACTGCACTCAACCATTCAGGAGCTAGATAACCAGGCGTTCCTCTCATTGTTGTTACTACTTGACTTTGGTCCCGGTCAATAAGCTTGGATAATCCAAAATCAGCAACTTTTGCATTGAAATGTTCATCCAAAAGGATGTTTTGGGGCTTGATATCCAAGTGCAATATTTTCTTTCTACATTCTTCATGAAGGTAGGAAAGCCCCTTGGCTATGTCAAGGATGATCTTCTTTCTGCATTGCCAACCAAGAGCAAGATCTTGTTTTTTTTGGAAGATCCATTTGTCCAAGGATCCATTGCACATGTAATCATAGACTAGGAGCCTGTGAGATTTTTCAGCACAAAATCCAATCAGCCTCACCAAATTGACATGGTGAATGCTGCCTATTGTCTCAACTTCAGCTAGAAATGATTTCTTTACTTGAGCTAAACCCTCAAGCTGCTTCACTGCTACTTTCACTCCATCACTCAATGTTCCTTCATAGACTGACCGAATCACCTCAACTTCCCGAGCTTCATTAAAATTATCAGTTGCAGCATTCAAGTCTTCATAAGAGAATCTAGTGGGCATTCCTGATACCTGGTCTAGATAATCCTCTTCAACTTCCATGGTACTATTTTTCTTCCTGAGAAGAAACAAGCAAGTGATAGTTAAGATAAGCACAACGAAGAAAGAGCCAAGACTTGACCCAATTATGATTGGAACCTGCCCTCTTTTCTTCCCAGATCTGCTTCCAGTTTGTTCTGTTTTATTTTCAATTGGAGAGTCCACCACTTTAAGAAGTACAGTGGAGTTCAGATATTGTTGTTCATAGTTTCCATAATTTCTTATGAGAGAAAAAACTTCAGACAATAAGTAGCAGTCCCCATAGGAAGAATTCGAATACAAAAATCTAGCGCCTTTGCATGAACAGTTCTTTAAGCAAGTCTGTTTGCAATTCTCCATATCTGTAGACATACGGTCCTCTCCAAATGTTGAGTATCTGAAGTTATCAAGCTCCATAAGACTGTAATATTGGGAAGAAGAGCAAAGAAATAGGGTGATTTCAGAACAGCCAAGATTGGGTAGTCTATCATCTACTGCCCTGAAATACCTTGTCTCATTACTTGAAGGACAGCTGCACTGATCTTCTGAACAAATTCCATATCTCCCACAAGACAATGGATATTCGCAATTGCCTTCATCTGCATTCAGGAGATCAGCCACTTCCTTCCATTCAGGATCTTTCCATTCATATACTCTTAAATGACCATCAGGGTCCAACTTCAGAACTGAAGATAATGCTTCAGGAATTGAGATCACTGAATCTGGATTATTTGGATCAGCAGTAAAGAAAGTACATACAAACAAACCTTCCATTCCTGAATTAGACAACGGTTCTGTATTGTTTTTTACCTCGAATTGTGTTGTTATAGTAGAACTGTGGAGACTGGATTCAACATAAGCTACCATGCATCAGTGACCAAAAGTGATGACATACCTTCACTCCAATTTGATGCAGATACACTTGCTCTCAGCTCCTTCCCTGAAGAACCAGCTTCTGACCAGAAGCAAACGGTCATCGGGTAATCGAAAGATTGCCAGACGGTAGCATTATTTATGTCAAAGAGAACAAGGTTGCCCTCTTCAGTTAAGTTCAATCCTGCAACAGATTTGCCACTGGTGTTTGTAGACCAAATCAAATTCCCATCAGCATCTTCTAAGGTCAAATCTCCTCCTTCAGTGAGCTCCAGAGTGGACGATGCATTAATTCTGAACGGATTTTTTCGGTTAGCAGACCAAACTAGTTCTGCTACATCAATATTTTGGAAGATAAGGACACCGAAGAAGCAGGCATCGCTCGCAATGAAGCAGTGGAAACCACAGATGAAACCTGAGCTGTTGCTTTGTCTCTGAAGGATGGGCTGTGAAACAGCAGGCTCTGAGGAATTTGTTGATATTACTTTCCCAATTGAGTTGGTCCATGAACTAGAGAGGTTGGCAGAGCTTGGATATTGGATATACTGGGCATGAGTTAAGGGGAAAGGAGAGATCATTAGAAGAGAAAACAGAATTGCTGAGAAACAGGAGCTGCATCAGTACAGACCCATTTCCTCATTAAGCAGTTTTCAATTCTCCTAGAAAAGGAAAGAGAAGGAAGAGGGATAAGGGATCATCAAGTATGAGAGAACATAATTGAATTGGGAAACAAGGCCAAGTCAAGATAGGAAAATATTATAAAGAAACTTTTACTTTTAGGTGTTGCCGTCCAAATTTTTATTGAATTCTTCTTGAGTAACACTTTCTACAACAATACAATATTATTATTTGTATTATTTTTATTGCCGTCTAAGTCCTCAACCAGAATCATGACCAAATGATTAACCGACAAAAGACTAATAATAAAAGATTATTATTATTATCATCAAATGTGATGCCTTCCTATACCTAGACGGAAAGATAAATGTCCTACTGATTATATATATACAAAGAGGATGGGCCATGAAAAGTCAAGCTTTAATTATACTAGAAATGACCACCTGCAAGGCACGGTCATAGCGTTTAAATAATTATCATAAAATCTAATTGTATAACATCAAAATAATAAAGTTGCGATCATAAATAAACAAATAAAAAGTTGTAAGTTAAGTATTTATATTTTTCAATCCTTATAAAATATTTTTAATTCATTTTTGTATAAGATCTAATTGTATAAATAAATAAAACGTTGTAAATTAATTAATTAAAATTTTCAATATTTATATATTAGACTCCAAGAACTAAGTCATATACCACAATAAAAAAAATTATCAAAGATTATTATAAATTCAACTTGACTTGATCTCTTTTATAGTTTTATAATACACTCACATAGATTGATTAATTATTTTCTATTTTAAGTCATTCATTGTCAGATGCTAAACACATACTATATTTTTTTTAATTATAATTTTATTTATTTTTATAAGTACACAATTTTAATCCCATTGGTACTCTAACATGATCCCCTCCCTTCCCTATACCCCACGTAGCCCTTAATAACTAATTTAGGTCTTATTGGCAAATCATACAATTATTTATAAAAGAACTAAGCAAATGGAGATTTATGTTTTATCCTAATCCACTTCTAAAATTCCCTAACAATTTTCCAGAACAACAAAGCCGTAAAGGATATAAGTTTGCAAGGGACAAAATATACCCTTCAAAACTATCATATGAGATTTTTTTCAATAAAAAGGATGAGTTCATTATGTGGAAATGAGCTAAAAAATTCAAATAAAAATAAATTTTTGATTAAATGGTATTAAAAGAAATATATTAAATTAAGTAAATTTAAAATTGCAACAAAAATTTTATCATGTCAAACATCATATTATTTCACACTTAAAAAAATTAAATAAAATTTTATAGCTTCATAAATATTGTAAATTATCTCCAAAGTTTTGTTTGTTTATTAGTTATTTAATTCATATATTTGATAATTTAAGAAATAGAGGTACAAATAAAGTGACACTGTAATACCCCAAAATATGCTCTAAAATTTTTATAAGACGTTTAGGGTATATTATTAGTGCATTTAGAAATTTTTCGTAATTATTATTTTACTAAGTGAGAAAATTTCGAAACCCAGAATTTATACAAAATACAAGGGTAAATTTGTAACTTGTCAAAATGGGACACAAAATACATAATATAAGAAGATGGCGGGTTATTATATAAATGGCATAACTTGATTTGTAAATATAGGAGATTTTGAGGACAAAGTGCAATAAAAGGAGAATTAAAGGTCAAAAGGGGGTGAGACCAAATTGGTCTCTCATTTTTGGAGAGCTCATAAGGATAGAAGTAGAGAGAGAAGGGGAAGAAGAAGAAGAAGAAGGAGAAGAAAGCCAAAGAAAGGTATGGACTTTGTTAAGTTTTGTATGGAACTTGTATGGAAACTATGATTTTGGTATGGATTATTGGACTTTTGGACTTTTGTATGGAATTGTTTGATGAAGAAGAAACCATAAACCCATTTTTTTTTTATATGAATTTGGGTCTAAATGAACCCTACTTGGTATATTGGTTGTGTTTTGGACTTGGGTTGGTTGATTGTAATCCTCAATTGAGGAATATTTGTATTAAGGAAATATTGGGGTTTTAGGGGAGATGTTGTCAAAATTTCTCCAACTTCGGATGGTCATAATTTTTTCGTTTGAACTCCGTTTCGAATGTTCTTAGATTCTATGAAAAGCCCTTTGAATCTCGAATCCATCCATATATAGCTTGATAATATTGGAACTCATATTAGGTCCATAAATCACAAAAACAGTAGGCCCTGCTGGTTCAACTCGTAGTCACTATTCATGGGAAGCCTCCAACTTTGGATGGTTATAATTTATTTGTTCGAACTCCGTTTTAGATATTCTTGGACTCTATGGAAATCCCTTTGAATCTAGAATCCATCCATATATATCTTGATAATGTGGAACCCAATGAGTCCATGCAAATCATGAAAATAGTAGGCCTTCTTGGATTGCACGTAGTCCTTTGTTCATAGGAAGCCTTGACTTATGTGTAATTTCTTCGTCCAAACTTCGTTTCGGATGTTCTTGGACTCTATGGAAACCCTTTTGAGTATAGAATCCATTCATATATAGCTTGATGAAATTGGAATGATAGTAAATAGCTCATAAGCATACATGGCAACCATAGTTATTTATGCTTATAATGAGATATGAAAAATGCAAAGATATGAATAAATGATTGTAAATATCACATATGATCGCAAATGACAATAGTGGGGAATATGAGATATGCCCGAACATATACATGGATTATCTGCTTAGAACCTGGTAGAGGATAGATGGGCATACTGATAAGGAAAAACAAATTACGCATCTTGATCAGTTGGCCTTTTGGAGTCATTCTGACCAGGCCGCATAGATAGTCCCATCTGTCTGATGATAATAGCGCCTTCAGGCCCTTATAGATGGTCTGTCTGCGTGCAATAACATCGCCTTGACCTATAGACCACAACATTTGCATTATGGTAGATGCAGCGCCTTGAGCCCTTATAGTTTCCTTTATCCACTTAGGTTTATGCGGGCATGAAACATACAAAACAAATGATTTTGAATATGACATATGAAATGATATGATATGATAAGAGAAGCACCCTATGATAAGACAAGTATGTTGGCAGTGAACATGAAGCATAGTGTAAATGATGAAATGAAACATGGTATGATAAGTAAATATGAAATATGTATAAGCATGTTTAAATGTTATCATATGTTAGATGTGTATGCATGTGTATAGAAGTGTGATGACCCTTATTAGAGGTCATCCATATGTATTAATTCCCACTAAGCGTAAAGCTTAGCATGGGTTTTCATCCGTTAGTGCAGTAGACGAGATCGGACCTCCACGGCGGCAACGAGGAATTCGACACTGCTAGGTGCTTACAAAGAAAGTCCTTTAGGTCTAATTTTTGTATATGTTTTGTTTTTGTAAGCAATGTAAATATTGTAAATATTTGAACACTTCCATATATGGAGCTTGTATATATTTTGTAATTCCTTTATAAATATAGTACAAGTTAAATGTTTAACATTATATGAATGAACTTAAAGGTTATAAGTTTATAAAATAAATAAATAAATGACACCCTACGCTTGACAGAGATTATAGGTTTGGGCGTCGATTTAATTGGTATTAGAGCTAGGTTTACTGGCGTTTACACGGAAAAGCCTAGGTTTAGGTGGCTCTAGAATAGAGTATATGATAGAAAAACATGTGTATTGTAATGTGTTGACTGATGTGGATGTCCTTGTGTTTTGTATAGATGGATCGTCCTCCAAATCAAGCTGAAGAAGCAGCTGAGAGTGTTAACTCAGGAGATCAAGGTTGCCTACTTAGGATCCTTCTGAATCTTTCAGAAGTGAGAGTAATGCTCCAGTCGAACCAAATGAATCCTTGATGAGAATGTCGCAGGACATGGCTCGGGTATTGGATAGATTGACTGCTCTTAAAGCTCTAATAGACACAGTAAGAAGACATGGAGCAAAGGAATTCCATGGGTCGAGCATGGAAGAGTCAGCGAAAGCCGAATTCTAGTTAGAAAAGCTAAAAGGGGCATTGGAAGAGGTTAGATGCTCTCAGGCAGAGAAAGCATCATGCGGTCTCACTGTGCGGGGTGAGGCATGATTGGTGAAGCCCGGTGCTCAAATTCCCGGGGATTCGAATCCGTGACATGGGAATTCTTTGTCAGATTTTAGGAAGCGAAGTATGTATGAACAAGTATAGAGAGTCAGTGGAAATGGTTCCTGAATATAAAGCAAGGAACTTATCTATGTTTGAGTACGAAAAGAGGTTAAGCCTTCTCGGCAAATATGCAAGCGGTCCTGCGAGGCATTTCGATTGTATGCAATTTGAAGATGGACTACGTGATTCCATCGAGAGTTACTTAACACTGTGACTTCTCTCAACGGTGAAATTTTATATCAGTGGTCTAAGGCGCAATGAAAGTGGAGGCGAAACCTGACAAAGAAAAATCTCTCGAAGAAGTTCAGGCCTCCTCTCTTATGGTAAAGAGCTATAGATGTTCAATGAAGTCGATGCAGGGTTATTATAGAGGTAGAAAACGAGGAGAATTCTGTGTAACATCTAGTGCGGTAGAGGTGCTTTATTTGGATAGGGAGAAATCCCGGAGTGCACTCATTGCCATAGACGACATTCAGGTGTTTGCAGGCTATTGACAGGAAGGTGTTTCTGGTGTGGAAGCCTTGATCATTTGATAGCACAATGTCCCCGAGAGTCATGGGATAATAGAAGTCAACAAGGAAGTGGCAGAGGAAGATCTGCGATACCACTTTCGACTTGCAATCGAGGTAGGGGTCGTAGTGGCCCAACTCGGCTATAGAAAACGAGAACATAGTTTCGAAACTATTGTGAATGCGTCCTATACTCTGGCCTTCTTTCTGACATATCACTATGAAGGCTCGTGAGGTTAGGATGCTCCTGAGGTTATAGCTAGTATATTTTCTTTATATGATATTGAGATGCATTGGTTGATCACGGATCTACTCATATGTGTGCATGGAGCATGCTTCAACAAAGTACTGACGACGGAGAAATTAGCATATGACATGCATGACTGGTCGGTTGGGACGCGGCGTTAGTGTGAATAGCGTATCACGGTGCCATTGTTATGAGCAAGGAGTTTCTCATTGATTTGATAACCTTACCATTCGAGTTTGACTTGATTACGGGAATGGATTGGTTGACTAAACACGAAGCCATCGTTGATTGTGGAAGACGATAGTGTTGAGATGCTTTTAATTAGTGGGTGATAATACAGGCATTAGATCCGGCGTAATGTCGATGTGATCTTAGTCATGCGACGAGGAGATTTATAAGAAAGAATATAGAGCATTCTTGAGCCTTGATGAATCCAGAGAATTCAGTTGATGTGGAAAAGATTCCAATAGTAAGGGAATTTCCAGATGTATTTCCTGAAGAGTTACCAGGTATTCCCCTTGAGAGGGAGGTGGACTTATCCATAGAAATTATGCCAAGAACAACCCCTATGTCTAGGGCACCTTACAGTGGCTCTAGCAGAGTTGAAGGAGTTCAAGGTTCAGCTACAAGAGCTTTTAGATAAAGGGTTTGTACAACCGCATTTCACCTTAGATTACTTTTGTTTATTTGAAGAAAGATGGCACTCCCGGATGTGGATCGATTATCGGTAGATAAATGGTGTGATGAAACAAGTACCCATTAGAAATTCGAAGATCTTTTGATCGATTGAAAGAAGCGGGTGTCTTTTTGAGAAGATCGACTACGATGCGGATATTATCAATTGAGGTGTAAAGGAAGTAGATGTCTTGAAGACCTCATTTAGAGGCAAATATGGCCATTATGAGTTTTTGGTAATGCCATTTGGGTTTGACTAATGCAAGTGACATTCATGGATTTAATGAATAGTATTGACCCTATGTGGATAAGTTTGTAGTGGTCTTTATTGATGACATCCGGTGTATTAGGATGCAGGGAACATGAACAACATACGAATAATATTAGTCTACGAAGCTAAGAGAAAAGAAGTTATATCTTTAAGCTCAAAAAATGTGATTTTTGGTAAAGAAGTTTCATTCTTAGACCGTATTATGTGTGGAGGGTATAAGAGTTGACCACATAAGGTGAGGCGAATTGAAACCACCTCGAATGCTTAGAGGTGGCTCTCAGCATAGCGAGGTTATTATAGAAGATTTGTGAGGAGGCTTTCTATCATGGCTTCTCCACTCACCCAGTTACTCGAGGAAAGGAATAAAGTTTGAGTAGGCAGACAAAAATTTCATAATAGTTTTTGATCGTCGAAAGGGATGCTAGTTGAAGCACCAGTATTGACGCAGCCTACTTCGGGAAAAGAGTATACCTTGTATAGTGATGCTTCAGGCATTGGTTTGGGATGCGTGTTAATGCAAGATGGGAAAGTGGTGGCTTATGCGTCCAGACAGTTGAAGCCACATGAACAGAATTATCCCACTCATGACCTAGAGTTGGCTGCGGTAGTGTTTGCTTTGAAAATATGGCGACACTACTTATACAGGGAAAAGTGTAGAATTTACATCGATCATAAGAGTCTCAAGTACTTGCTAACACAGAAAGAGTTAAATTTGAGACAACGGAGGTGGTTAGAGTTATTCAAGGATTATGACTGCATCATAGACTACCACCCCGGAAAGGCTAATGTAGTAGCCGATGCTTTAAGCCGAAAGACAGTGGTAGCAATGTCACTACAGTATAGTGATTGGAGACTAGCAGATGATGGAGCTATGTTAGGTCAACTAGAAGCGCAACCCGTTTTAAAGCAAATGATTATAGATGCGCAGAAAAATGATGAAGAGCTACATAAAAAGTTATAGATGGTTAGAGATGGTGACGAGACCGAGTTTTCAGTGAAAGAAGTTGGAAATATGTATTTCCATAACAGATTATGTGTGCCAGATGATAAAGAGCTAAAGAAAAAGTTGTTATTTGAGGCTCATAATACGGTATTTACCATGCATCCTGGAGGTAATAAGATCTACCAGGACTTTAAACAGTTTTATTGGTGGAAATGAATGAAAAAAGATGTGACTGAGTGTGTGTCTAAGTGTTTGACGTGTCATCAAGTCAAAGCTGAACACCAAGTGCCAACAGGTTTGTTAAACCCCCTTCCAATTCCCCAATGGAAGTGGGATAACATTATCATGGATTTTATGTCGCTTCCCCTCACACAGGCTACGACTGCCTCGGGTGATTTTTGATAGCTCAACAAAGCCCACCATTTATGTCGCGAGACGTGACTCACATATGCTGGACTCCTAATTAATCGAGTTATAAGGTGGAGGAGATTGCATGGAAAATCGCTATCTATCGTGTCGACAGAGATCCGATTTTTACATCAAGGCCCTAGAATAACTAACGTCAACTTCTGGGGCACTGTCGGTTCAAGATAAGATTCCATCCTCAAACGTGATGGGCAGCCAGAGAGGTTGATTCAAGTACTCTGAAGATATGTCACAGGTTGTGTCATGGAATTTTCGAATTTAGGAGTAGTATGTCTCCATTGATGGAATTTGCCTATAACAATAGTTTTCAATGCATTGGTACGACACCACGCAGGCTTCTCAGATGGGCCTTGAATGTAGAACTCTTGGGTGTGTCGGACGGAGTTAAATGAGCATAAAGTGATTAGTCCAGACATAGTGAAAGATACTGAAGAGAAAGTGCAAAGTTATTTGAAAAAAAGGTTAGCATGTTAGTGATCGACAAAAATCTTATGCCGATTTGAAGAGGAGAGACATTACATATGAAGAGGGAGACAAGGTCTTCTTGAAAGTATCACCGTGGAGGAAAATTCTATGGTTTGGTACAAAGGGAAAATTTAGTTTGAGGTTCATAGGGCCATATGAGGTTTTGGAACGAATTGCCTTAGGCCATCGCTTGGCACTCCCTCCAGAATTGCCCAAATTACACAATGTGTTTCATGTGTCGATGCTTCAGATACCGCTTCGATGAGCCTATATACTACCGCAGTGAGGATGTGCAAGCACAAGCAGATTTGTCATATTGATTTAGTTGTTTCAAGCCATTCTCTAGCCCCCATTGTGTGAAACAATTACTTTAACAAGTATACCATTAGTGAAAGTGCTCTAGCAAATGAATTCATGGCAGGAAGAGGCTACTTGAGATTTACAACTACGAAAGTACGCATCCTAAGTAACCTCTTCACTACAAACAGATAACAACTTCTTTAAGTGGGGAGAGTTGTGGTCTCAAAATATGCCCTAACAGTTTTATAACATGTTTAGGGTATATTATTAGTGCATGGAAATTTTTTGTAATTATTATTTTGCTATGAGAAATTTTGAAACCCGACCTAGACAAGATGCGGTAAATTCCAGAATTTGTCAAATGGGACACACAAAAGACATAATATAAGAAGATGGTGGTTATTATGTAAATGGCATAACTTGATTTGCAAATATAGGAGAGTTTGAGGGCAAAGTGCAATAAAAGGAGAATTAAAGGTCAAAAGGTGGTGAGACCAAATTGGTCTCTATTTTTTGGAGACTTCATACTAAGGTAAGTAGAGAGAGAAGGGGAAGAAGAAGAAGAAGAAGAAGAGGAATAAGAAGAAGAAGAAGAAAAGAAAAAGAAGAAGAAGAAGAAGAAGAAGAAATAAGGAGAAATCCAAAGAACGGTATGGAATTTGTTAAGTTTTAATCGAAACTTGTATGGAAACTAGGATTTGTATGGATTATCGACTTTTAGACTTTCTGTGATGGAATCGTTGATGAAGAAGAAACCATAAACCCATTTTTTTGATGAATTTAGGTCTAAAAGAACCCTACTTTGTATATTGGTTGTGTTTTGGACTTGGGTTAGTTGATTATAATCCTCAATTGAGGAATATTTGTATTAAGGAAATATTGGGGTTTTAGGGGAGATGCTGTCAAAATTTATCCAACTTCAGATGGTCATAATTTCTTCGTTTGAACTCCGCTTCGGATGTTCTTGGACTCTATGGAAAGACCTTTGAGTCTGGAATCCATCCATATATAGCTTGATAATATTGGAACTTATATTTGGTCAAGAAATAATGAAAACAGTAGGCCCTACTGGTTCTGCTCGTAGTCACTATTCAAGGGAAGCCTCCAACTTCGGATGGTCATAATTTCTTCGTTCGAACTCCGTTTACGTTCTTGACCTATGGAAACTTTTGAGTATAGAACTATCCATATATAGCTTGGATGAAATGAATGATAGTAAATAGCTCATGCGATACATGGTAACCATAGTTATTTATGCTTATAATGAGATATGAAAATGCAAAGATATGAATAAATGATTGTAAATATCACATACATCACTGTGATGACAATAATTATTCAGGAATATGTAGATATAAAATTTAACATACATGGATTGGTCTGCTTAGAACCTGGTAAAGGGATAGATGGGCATGCCTATTAAGGAAAAACAAGTATGCAAAGATGTGACGCTTAGTCTGCTTGGTTCTGCGTTTCTTCGGGTTCTTATAGATGGTCATTGTCTCTGCATAATGATAACAACGCCTTTGAGCCCTTATAGATATTGGTTCTACAATGATAATAGCGCCTTCGGCCCTTAGACCACTGCTTTCAGACAAGGAGTACAACGCCTGCCCTTATAGTTTCCTTTATCCATTTCTAAGGTTTATGTAGTATGAACCATAAACAAATGACTTGAATATATATATGAAATGATATGATATGATAAGAGAAGCATAGCACCTTATGCGAGATGATAGGTAATATTGTGACAAGAACATGAAGCAAAAGTGTAAAATGATAAGAAATGAAACATGGTATGATAAGTAAATATGAAATAAGTGTATAAGCATGTTTTAAAATGTTGTTCATACAAGGATGTGTATGCATGTGTATAGAAGTGTGATGACCCTTATTAGAGGTCATCCATATGTATTAATTCCCACTAAGCGTAAAGCTTAGCATGGGTTTTCATCCGTGTAGGTACGGAAGTAGAGGCAAGAAGTCCAGACACTCCACAGCAGCAACCAAGGTCAACACACAACTAGGTGCCCACTAAAGTCCTTCTCTGCTTATTAGATATGTTTTGTTTTTTTGTAATACTAAATATTGTAAATGTTGAACACTTCCATATATGGAGCTTGTATATATTTTGTAATTCACTCCAAGAGTAGAATATAGTACAAGCAATGTTTAACATTATATGAATGAACAAGCTTTTAAAGGTTATAAGTTTATAAAATAAAGCCAAATAAATGACACCCTCGTCGACACTGGTGCCGTCAGCCGCAGCATTGTAAAAAATCTTTAATTACATTTCCATTCTAGGGTAGGATAGTTTCAAATGTTTTTTTTTTGTTTTTTGACAATGGAATGTGAAATTTAATGATTCGTGAATCTGATAATTATCTTTGCCATCCTAACACATAAATCAAACTATTAGAAACATTAGAAGATTACATAACATCCAAGTGAATAGAAAGAAGAAACAACTCAAGAGAAAATTCTAATATACCTAGAATACCTAAGATTCCATATATAATGAAGCATACATATGAACAGGGATTTGATGTGACTTCTCTATATGATCGAAGCAGTGCTACCATCTGATTCGCCCACACAAATACCAAAGAACAAACACACTTTTTTTTGAAAATTACGATCTTTAAGATCCGTTACTACTCAAAGGGCCTTGGGCCTGCTTTTAATCGAGGCTCTTGAGCTCATTCCACTTGCCTGCACTTGCACTGCCGAACACTTCCTAGACCGGAAAGCCTCAAAGAGGCCACCTGGAAAGCAAGCACAACTCTCCAAGGTTTCTCGAGGCTAGCCTGCTTGGGACTTCAAGTCCAAATTAATCGTCACCTGAGCACAAAGGCAAGGGGAATATATGGGCACTATGCCATGGTGTTTGTTACGACAGCACCTAGAAGCGGAAAATCCGCAAAAGCAATATTATCAACGAATTTTCCAGCTTCCGAATCCCTAACTCCTCGGAGAGATAACACTGAATAAGGGAAGGATAATCCCTAATAAGGAAGAATGAGTCGTTGATATGGAAAATTAGATTTATCCCTAAAAATAGGAGATTCCTTCCTAAGATAGAGGAGATTCGGCAAACTATCGTGGATAAATAAGAAAGATCCCCCATGAAGAGAAGGTAAGCAATTCCAACTATGCCCATTCTATTCTCCCTCTTTTCATTTTTGTCAACTAATCATCGAGAGGCGACCGCCCACCGTCACCTGACGCCCCTTGCAAGCCAGCACTGCACCGACACACCTTAGGGAAGTCACCAATCGAGGGTCACGTTGTGATGCTAATGCTCTGGGAATCTGACGATTAAGTCCCCTACAACTTGAAGCTCATGGGATCCGACAATCAAAGTCCCAACAATTGGCTCCGTCTGTGGAAATCAAATAAAAAGTCTCGACGACGGGCTACAAGGGCTTAGCTTCAACGATTCTCTTCACCCCTAGGGCAACACGTTCTTAATTAAGAGCCGCCACGACCATTATACCAGCCTTACCATGTTCAATGCCCTAACGACTTTATGATCATTATTGCCCACTATAATCAGCAATGATGTCAATGCCAACTACTGGCCTGTTCAAAGTATTCCTCATTAGTATAGATGAGGGTCCTGTGCATTAGCCTGGTTCCACAAGCTCCTGCGTAATTTTATAAACTCGTTCAATAAGCTTTGGACTGCATTCATCTCTCAGTATCTTTGTTCTGTATGGCAGAAAAGAAACATTAGCTCTTTGCAGACTATTATAAAACAGGAAGAGGAATCAATATAAGACTTCACAAGAAGGTTTGGGCAAGCCGTCCAGTAGGTAGAGGCTTATAGCATGGATGCAGTCCTTCAAAACTTCAGGAGAAGCTTCGGGCCATCCACTCCTTTCTTCCACTCACTGTCTTTAGACCCGCCCGCAACAATGGAAGAATTATATAGGCGGAAAGATAGGTACTCAACGCTGGAAGATAATATCTTTTCAACAACACAAACTGTCGTGATCATAAGCAAGTTGGTTGATAGCAACAACCCGGGAAGGAAAAAGCCGTTCGAGTCTAAGTTGCCAGAGTAAAATTGGAAAGCGATCCCTCGTGATCGGCCACGTAAAAGAGGGAGCCCTCACAGTTCACCCCCTTGAACATCTCATATGAGAGGCTGCTACCCCTTATTCGCGATTTTCCAGATTTCGTTGCTCGGCCTCCTGTTTAATGATCCTCTCGTGAGAAACCCATCCGTATGGTTCGAGTCTCATATGCATCACTTCGCACGGTAGACCAATAGGTGTCGAAGCCTAAAGTTCCTGGTGGAAAGACTAACCAAAGCAGGGCGCCTCAAAAGGTATGTCAAGGAAGTTGACTGTGGGGCGGATTTGGGCCACCAAAGAGACGCACTACACAAGGTAATCACCTTCCGTAATCTGCACCAGCCTATAAACTATATACTAGGAGGCCCGTCTGATGACTAGTATCAATCGAAGCACCAACAGAAGAAGCTCTTAAGAGTGGCCACAATCAAGGCCTGAGTAAATGTTATCCACACGGGAGGCAGCCATGAAGAAACCAAGCCAATAGATAGCTCATATCCTTTCCTCCGATAAACTCGAACAAGTTCATTGTGCCCTATTATGATGCACTGGTACTCACCCTATGTATTAGCGGTTTTGATGTGCACAGGGTGCTTGTAGATCCTGGTAGTGCAGCAGACTTGTTGTAGCTACTAGCCTTCAATTAGATGAAGCTTTTCTCAGGAATGTTGAACTTAGCTGAGCGAATCCTTTATGGCTTCAATGGCGCAACAACCACGACACTAGAAGACGTCACGCTCCCTGTACAAGCAGGACCAATCACCCAGTAGGTTTTGTTCTCAGTCATCGAAGACTTGAGACCTTATAATGCCATAGTAGGTCTGACCGAATGCTAGCCGATGAAGGTCATCCTTCAACATATCACCAAATCCAGAAGTTATTCACCAATGCGGCGGTGGGCCGATCTCTCAAACAATACCGTCATTGGGCAATGCTAATAATCATCCATACAGAACGTAGTGCGGAGAAGTGGCTCAAGGAGTAATTTCCTCGAAGATCACACCCCCGCAGATAGCAACCACAGCCACGCCTGTGTCGAGCGAAGAGAATGACCCATTAGTCGCGGTATCCTCCGAGCCGCGGTGTCAAGGCCGAAAAGTTCACATATCGCCATTCTTTTGCTATCCAACAAGAAAAGAGCAACTACAACTCGTATTTATAAGAAACATAGACGTGTTCGCTTGAAATCACTTGGATATAACCGGAATCGACCCGATGCTAGCCTCTCACAAGCTGAATATTATCCCCTCGCCCAAACCAGTAAGACATAAATTGAGCCGCTTCACTAATCACCATCGCATTATCGCCAGAGCGGACAATCTGAGTAGTTTTATCAAAGAGGTAAAATACTAAGAATGTACGCCAATGTGTGGTGGTGGTTCCAAAGAAGGGTCAGGCGGAGCGACGGTAGACTACACGGACTCAAATACATGCTCGAAAGATAACTTCCCTTGCCACTCATAGATCGATTGTCGATGCCTTAGTCAGGGCATGAGATGTCATCTCTCGAACGCTTTCTCTAGGTAGCACCCAAATTCCACGACCCAATTGGCGTAGATAAACGACTTTCATTACATAACACAGGCTATACTGCTACAATGTAATGCCTTTTGGCTTAAAGAATGTTGGAGCGAACTATCAGAGGCCTGTGACCAAGATATTTCGACTTCGAATGGGCAAGACCATGGAAGTCTACATTGATGATATGCTTGTCAAATCCAAAGAACGTCTTAATCACACGAAACACCTGTAAGAAACCTTTGAGCTGCTACGCACGCAAGACATGAAACTCAACCCCCTAAAATGTGCTTTCGAAATCAGTTTAGGTAAGTTTGTAGGCTTTATGTGTACAAGTGAGGAATAGAGGTCAACTTATTAAACTCGGTAGCTATTATAGGAACTGTGCTCCTATCTCCAAAAGGAGTGCAACAATCGACTGCTAGTTGCTGGCCTCGAAATCTAGCTCATATCTCATTTCATAGACCGATTAAAGCCGTTTTTCACCACTTTAAAGGAAGCCAAATTGATCGGTTGGAATAAGGAATGCACTGAAGCTTTCTGCGTGGCAATCAAGCAAGATCTCACCTGTTCACCAATTATGGCTAGCCCTTGCCAGGATATTTCATCTTTTACTCTAGCAGCTTCAGATGTCTCAATGAGTGCAACTTTGTTTAAAGAAGATGAAAACCGGAAACATAAACCAGTTGTTCTTCTGCGGCAAGAAAACCCATTTGGAGCAACCCGATATAATTGCCTCGAGCAAGTAGCTCGTCTCCGTGTCATGGCTAAAAAACTCCGCCCTTACTCCCAAGCACAACCTATCATCGTGCTGACCTAGTCTTCCCTTTTAAAGCACCATACATAAACCTGACTTGTTGAGAAGGGAAGGCTCTGCATGCATTGAGCTACAGTTCAGTATCCAGTATAAACTCCACTTGGCAATAAAGGGACAGATATTGGCAGACTTGTTAGCATAGATCCCTCAACAAGACGTGGGACTAAGGCACGTCGACTAAGGGATCCCAGCTGCGGATAAGACTTTCTAAACGTGAGCTGGTGTTGGCTTGCAACTTAAGGCCCCAACCAGAGAGAGGATAGAGCAGGCTATAATGTTAGACTTCCCTATGTCCAACAATGAGGCAGAATATGAAGCAATCCTAGTCGGTATAGATCTCGCAATCTCCGTATCCTCAGAAAAGATCATTATACAAAGTGACTCCCAACTGGTGGTAAGATAAGTAAACGGGGAATACAAAACATAGGACTAGCGCATGACCAAGTATGTATGCCTGGTTAAGCTCCAACTAGAAAGCTTCATGGCTTGGAAGCTTCGGCATATCCAAAGCAATCAAACGAAAAGGAGGATGCCTTAGCAAGAGGTCAGATCCCTACCAACCAAAGAAACATGGTTCTCCCCGTCTGCCACTAAATGAGTCGCACCCGCTGCACTGATGAACGAGATAGAAGAAGCATGTCCCTCCTGGATGACTCCAATAGTTCGCTACCTGAGCTCGGGAGAACTCCCGGATAGCAGGGTCAAGGCCCACAAGATTCAAGTTCAGGCGACTAGATTTTCCCTTGTAAACGGACAGTTGTATAAACATTCTCTAAATGGCCTATATCTTAAAGGCCTACCACCCCAGCGTGGCGTATAAGGGCGTAACTCCATGAAGGAATATGCGGAAACCATCAAGGTGGCAGAACTTTAGCGCATAGGTCCCATACCTAGGGCTACTACCGCCAATCCAGACATGCAGTGAGGAAGCAGCCACACGCCCGTATGTGATTGCCGCACGGCAAGCCCCCATTTCAAGGGTGCCAGCTCAGAACCTGACAATCATAACAAGCCCCTAGCCCTTCACCCAGTAGGAAATTGATATAGTTGGACCACTAACTACCGCCCTAGCATAGAAAAAGCTATTTTTGGTAGCAACATACTATTTTAGCAAATAGGTAGAAGCTGAAGCCATCGCCTCCATCAAAGATAAACAAGTCGTCTAATTTGTATGGAAAAACACGTCTATCGGGTTCGCACAATTACGTCGATAGTGACTCACTATGGCCACAAATATAGCAGTGGTATACATGAATTTTTCCAACGAGTTGAAAATCAAGAACTTGTATTCAACCTTGTAGTACCCATAAAGCAACGACCAAGAGGAATCATCCAACAAGACTCTCATAACAGCTTTGAAAAAGCGTCTTCACTCGGCCAAAAGAAAATGGGTAAAGGAGCTACCAAGAGTTCTATGGGCCTACAGAACGACCAGTAGGAAATCAGCTGGGATGTCACCATTCGCCCTTACTTATGGGATGGAGGCTATAATCCCCATAGAAATTAGGATACCCACTTCGAACTTGAATCCTTGGAAAGGTTAATGCTGAAGCCATAACCAAAGACCTAGATATGATAGACGAGCTCTACAAAGCTCCAGCTGTGCGGATAGCGTCATATTAGCAAATATTGACAAACTTGTACCACAGGCGGGTAAAACCACGTACATTCCAAGACGGAGACCTGGTCTTGAGAAGAGTCTTTGAAAACACGGCTAACCCAACAGACGGGAAGTTCCAACCAAATGGAAGGGGCCATATACGGTAGTCCGAGTGGGAGCATCCTGACCATAATGCTGCTGAATAAGATAGACGTGACTCTGTACCCAAGATGTGAATGTCATGCATCCAAGAGGTATTACCAGCGTGAAATTCTCTTTGAAAGTATTACTACTGGTCAAAGACCGTCTTTTAAAATATTTTCAAAATTTTGCAACCGCTTTTCTCAAAAGTCTGGGATACGGCCGATATCTTGTCGCACTCTTTAAAGTCTAGATATGGCCGATATCCTCGTTGGCACTCACAAAGACCAACCGTGGCTTTTAGCCCGTCGCATTCGAAAGTCCAAGTAGGTCGATATCCCTGCTGGCACCTCAAAAGTCCAGATATGGCTGATATCTTATTGGCACTCCTGAAGACTGCATCTGCGGGCTCTTAATAGCCCTCACTGGCACTCTCAAAGACTATAGCCTAATTCCGCACTCTCAATAGACCTTGGGTGGACTGAGGCTCTCTGTACTCGTTGGCACCTCAAAAGACCTACCAGGCTCTTATCTGTCATACTCTCAAAGACCGGGATTACAGGGCTCTAGCCCATCAAGCACTCTCAAAAGACTGGGGACCGTAGCCTTAGTCTACTGCACTTTCTAAAAGCCTAGATGTGGCTTCATCCGCGACACTGTACTGGGACATGGTCCTTAGCCCGTTGGTACTTAATTTGCTAATAATCCATCACACAATTGGTTTCGCCATTAAGGCAAGAGCCTCTAATAAGGGTACCCCAACCGCATATAACTTAAATCCTCGTGTCTCGGCATCAACTTAGTCGGGTCGTTGTTCAAAGATTACAAAAGTTTGTATCTTCATAATACGCCAATGGCGTCGCTTAGTTACATCGATGATATATGTCCAAGCGGCCACATTGGGCTAATTACAAAAAGTTATATCTCATAAATACGACAATGGCGTCATTAGTTACATGATGATATGTCCAAGGCTATATCAGCCGTTTCATGGTAAAGAGAGTATAGCACCCACCATATCGAGGCCACCACTAAGAAGGAGAAAGAAGAAGACCGCCATATCAGCGCCTACGAAAAAAAAAAAGAGCAAGTAGAAGAAGCAAACCATTGGGGCCAGCTAAGGAAAAAGACAAAGAAGAAGAAAAAGTGGATGTTCCATTTAAATCCCTAAGAGGGGCACCTCTCTCAAGATCCTCCGCCACCTCCCTACTCGAAGTCAGACCCCTATATAGAGGGGTGAAATGTCAACATACGCATTAAATGCCCCAATAGAAAATCATGCACCTCAGACGTGTTAGGACATGTGCATTACCCACGCGCTTTGAGACCAATCACCCTTCACCTTCCCGCACGCTTTACGTGCACATTAATTTTCTAGACTTTTTAGCTTTCCATACTCAAGGTATAGTAGACAGTATCATTGTGAGTACCATGGTTTTTAAGCCCACTACACCATTGGCCAAGGCCTATTCAAATCTATATTCGGGCCCAAGGTCCACCCCACTCGCATGGCTCCGCCCCTCCAGCAACGACGCTCCTACAATGGCGCCTTCCTGCTTGCCGCACAAGGGCGAACCTTGCCGCCTCCTAACTTAAGGTCAGGTCCTAAAGCGACCATCCTAACCCGCACTAAGGAAAGGGGTCATACTTATGTTGAATCATAGCTAAGTAAACTAGAAATTATAAAAGTGATTAGTGCTAAAAAGTGCTATTTTAACCCTATTTATTACGTGTTTTGAGCACTCTTGTGTACTAATCAGAATAACCCGGCATTTGTACATTAAGGTCCCCGTCTTCCGACGTATTTTGTAGCAAATTTTGCAGTTTTTGTATTAACCAGGCCAAAATTATCGAGTCAATTCAAAAACGAAGAACCCGAGTTGAACTCATCGTTGCAGACGTATCCCACAATAAGAGCAAAGCGAAGAAAACGGAGCACCAGGAATGCTTCCTATGCGCACTGCTCATCATATAATGAGCAATCGCTCATGTCTCATGCGTACCTACCGCTCACTTGTTTTTTACGCTTTCATGTTTTTGTTACAATTTTTTGTTTCTTCCCATTTTATCCCTTCTAATACCTTCCGATCTCGGTTTTTTTTGTAATTTTCCTTGTTCTCGAGCATACAAGCCTCGGCCTCGTACAACCTTTCAATCAATCAATAAAATTGACGGGAGAAGCTTTCCACTCTCTCGCCTTTCTCACTTTCTCTCATTTTCTTGGCACTTTCTGGGCAGCCAAACACCCTCTGAGGATGACAACTCGGAGGATGAGCGGCTAAAATCCCTTCCTCCTTGAAGGTATAGCTGTCAAAAGTGTGGATCCGAAGGTCACGAGGTCTCTTTATTTTCACTGTGTACTAACACGGCCGTCAGGTTCTCCTTTAACACTAGGCAGATCCCTTCGACCATGTTGAAACGGTCAGTACTTGGTAATCTTTTAGTGCTCATTTGATGCTATTACTAGATCTGTGACATGTTCATTAGTTACCATTTATTACCCATTGTAATGTGAGTCAAGGAGACTCGCTTTTGAACCGGATCGAGAACATAAAATGGGCCGTTGAATGCCATTTTCAAAAGGAGAATATTTCTGGGTTAGGTTTTATAGCTAAATGAAGATCCGGTTTGGGAGATGACTATAGGTCATCCTCCCCAACGCAAGAAATGAACCCGAGAACCTCTCAGTGACCTTTAGAACTCGAATCCAATAGCCTGACACTCCCAAAGTGCTCTATTTACATTTTTTTTCTTATTTCAAGCCAAATGCTAACAACTAAATTCCTTTGTTTTACAAACCTTAGTAAATCCAAATTGAAATTCACTACTTTTGAACTTCACTAAAAATCATTTGTACAAAGAAGAACCATCCCCGTGTTCGAATCTCTAGAGCCGCTTATTGTAGTAGCTTATACGGCAAAGTAGGATTTAGGGATATAAATTTTGTTGATTCCATAGACCATCGTGGCACGGTAATCAATAAGCTTGCTCCGGGATGGTGCCTAAGTGCATTTGACGAAGTTGTGGAACACTTGTGATCCCTTAAATACAAGTATTGTGAATTTTTATATTACTGTCAGTTTTTTTATTTCATTTCACCAGAAACAAAAAAAAAAAAAGGGTTGTCGTAGGATCGTTTGTGTTGCCCTATTTTTTTGGGTAGTTATGGATTTTTTTTGTGTTGTCTTCAGGTCCCATATTTATACCTGATGTCCAAGTGGGTCGGAATTGTGACCAAATGGAAGAGAGAGAACAATACAATGAGTATTCAAAGCTGAGAGAAACCCTAGAGCAGCATGTCGAAGTATGACCATGTAAACCTTCCAAGGGTAAGACCAAGAACCCTTGGGGAGAAATCCAAAACCCAAATACGTCTACGAGAATTATAGAGACCAATGGATGAGTTCAATTCGCCTATAGTGTTCAACTTATGCACCTCCTGCTTCTCCACATTTTACCTCAACTCCTCAGCCACCACAACCACCACAGTTAATTTCTCCAGTTGAGCAAGCAATACTGAACTTGAGCAAACTAGTGGATAATTTCATAGAGGAGCAGAGGGTAGTGAATGTCCAGGCC
Organism: Tetrastigma voinierianum; assembly: GCA_016808115.1. Classification (NCBI taxonomy): domain Eukaryota; kingdom Viridiplantae; phylum Streptophyta; class Magnoliopsida; order Vitales; family Vitaceae; genus Tetrastigma; species Tetrastigma voinierianum. The sequence continues at coordinate 179,364 of JAEQBH010001726.1, read as the reverse complement.
AATAAGGAAATTGACACTGTGGAGAACTCTCTGGACCAAAAATTAGATGGGCTTCAAAGTGAAATGGATAAGAAATTTGACAACCTGTAAAGTGGAAATGATCATAAATTTGACAACCTGCAGACATCAATTTCAAAGCTTGCCCAGCAAAATGTTCATCAAGAGGAAGAAAATCCAGAGGGGGAGTGCCTGAGTGACACCATGGTGGAAGAGCAATGTCTACAGCAGCTACAAGAAGGCCTAGAAATTCCTTGAATCCGACATCAAGGTGTTGTCAGTCGCCTACGTGGAGAAGGAAGAAAGAATCCCCTATCACGACCGAGGAAGCAAAGTGGAAGAACACAAAGCAGAACAATTTACCCTCGGGCCCCATCGACTCGGGGCCTACATACTGCCTTCACCTGCATCACAATCCCAACCCAAAACTCCTACTGCTGCTCATATTGCCACTACATCGAAGAAATTGGAAGCTGCTCATATTGCATTGCATAGTGGATGGTTCAGGTGCTGGTTCAGACATGGAGCACCTAGACCTCAAAGAATCCCACAAGCCTACTGGGCCCAAAGAGCCTCCAAAGGCTTGATAGTTGGTTTGGGGGAGCATAGTCTCCCCACTTTTGTTTTCATATTTTCTTATTTTATTTTATTTGATTTCTTTAATTTTCTTCTTAGATTTTCTAATTTTTAGTTAATCTTGTTTCTAGCTTATTTTTCAATTTTATGTAATTTTTCAACTTTTCAGTGTTTATTTTGCAAGCTGGCTAAAATTTCTATGAAGAGGGAGGAATGCAGTACCCCTTTAACTCATGAAATTTCATAGGTTGCAAATTTCGTGATCCTTCACTATTCATCAAGCAAAATTTGCTTTTGTGTACACTGCTCTTCTTTTGTCATTGTGTGATATATATATATATATATATATATATATTAAAAAATAAAAATAAAAATAAAAATTGTTGTTTTTATTTCTATTTTTATTCTTAAAAAAATTGTTCTTTTGAAAAAAAAAAATCGTATTTGAAAATTTATTTTATTTTATTTTATTTATTTTTATTTTTTAATTTATTTTTCTAAAAATAAAATTCGTAGTATAAATTTTCAGCAACTGTTGCACCCTCATTTTGTTTCGCTCATAAATTTCTCATCCGACCCGTTTAAGCTGCCTTTGGTACCGCTGAAATCTTAGAGAGTGTAGAACTAAATGTATTTAAGGCAAGAACACTTTTTAATTTTTTATGAAGGTTTAATTTAAAATTTCGGGAATCGGGTCACTTTTTTCCTTTTCTTCTCCTAACTTGTTTATTCGAAGCCCAAATGGAGTGAATAAGGTCTCAATGGAAATCTTGCGAAGTCTCCTATCCAACAACAAGAACATCTCATCAAGGAGGTAGCACTTCCTTCTCTAACTTTCCAATCCGAGCCCCATTTCGGACAATGAGACATTTGGTTGGAGGGAGAGTTAGCGAAGGTGGCTTTTACATTTATGTTTTTGTTTTTATTTTGAGCAATTCAATGATGTTAAAGTGAAACGCTGATTTTCCTTTTTGTGAAGTTGTTCTACTATACAACTTACTTTTCAAGGTAGGACCCATTTGCACGAATTTTTTTGTGGTTTACTTTAGCTCTGAGTTGGAAAAATTGGCTTGGTCTAATCTGTTTGATGTTGGAGTGCCATGCCTAGTTGAGTGGATGATTAGTTGAATCATTGCTAGCACGATATTTTCTTCCACGCTTTCGCTAACCCTTGCCTGATTTTATGGTTTCAACAATAGGCTAAGCGCCTACCTCTAAACATTGTAAAACTACTAGTTTCGTTAACCATTTGTGAAAATAGGTTAAGGACCCCATGAGATAGAAGGCGATGTGTCTTCCAAAAGAAAGAAAACGAAAGAAAAAGAAAGAAAAAAAGTGACGCTTTTTGCCTTGAAAAACTTGAGCAAGGTCTGAGGGGTATATGGCGAGAGCCTTTAAAACCTCGTGCTAAAGCGCCAGCGGTTGGGAGCCACCCGACTTAGTGCTTTCTACATGGGTGGATAGGTGATTTAGCAGAAGTTGTAGGTCTTCGGAGTTTGAAATCGTTCGGGTCGAGGGGTGAAACTGAAGTTAGTGGTCGAAAGATCCTTATGACTTGGACCTAAGCATAATTGGTTGGGGAGTCATCGGTAGATCCGAATTGCATGGACTTTGGTGAGGTCGATTCCTCAACATTACCAGTACTGCTGCAAAAGTTGTGGAACAAGAGTGGATCACTGATCTATTTGGGTCGGTTAGCGGGGTAGGTTATTGGCGATAGCGGTTGGGGGAAGTGCAAATTTTGCGGTTGTGTTGAAGCGATCAGCAACTTGGAATTTGGTGGAAGTTTCTAGTTGATCCCACTTAGAGATGGAGGCTCTTTTAATACTGATTTTGTATGGCATTCATTCTCCCGAGATAGTTATTGGGCAGGGGTTTGATGATTCTTACTTAGGGTTAGGGATTACTCATTCACAACCTTTTTGAAATATATTTTTTGTGAACATAATTTTGATTTTTGTTTAGTACTCTCTCTTTCTTTTCTTTCATTGCTAGGGACTAGCGATGTGTGGAGATGAGGGTGTGATGAGATTAACCGAGATCTTTATTTTGAACCATGTTTATTACAGTTTTGAGCACTTCTTTGTGTATATCGGCGTAGTGTCAAGTTGCACATTAAGGTCCTGCTATTCTGCGATAAGCATTTTGTGGCAAATTTTATAGTTTTTGATAGCTAACCAGGCCAAAATTATCGAGTGAATTCAAACACGAAGAACCCGAGTTGAACTCATCGTTGTAGGCCAGTCCGAAGAGCAAAAGAGTGAAGAAAAAATGGGCCTTTAGCGGGAATGCTTCCTATGCGCATTGTTCATCATGCGGCTTACTTGTTCATGTCTCATGCGACCCTTGTTCTTTGTTTTTGCAGCCGCTTTCATGTTTTGTTACAATTTTTTGTTTCTTCCCATTTCCCCATCACTTTAATACCTTCAGTCTTAGTTATTTTGTAATTTTCCCTTGTTTTGAGCATATATAAGCCTCAGTCTGTACAAACTTTGAATCAATCAATAAAATTGACGGGAGAAGCTTTCAGCTCTCCCTCCTTTCTCACTTTCTCTCATTTTCTTGGCACTTTTACGGGCGACCGACACACCGAGGATATTGACTTCGGAGGATGAAGCGAGGCAAAATCCACTTCCTCTTGTGAAGCGAAGACTCTTTGGGTGCGGAGATGCGAAGGGCTGGCTGGAGGTTCCCACCGCTTTCTATTTTTCACGCGGTGCTCAACGTCGATGCATTGATTTCTCCTTTTAACACTAGGTTTAGATCCCTTCGATTCATGTTGAATGGTCAGTACTTGGTAATCTTTTAGTGCTCATTTGATGCTTATTACTAGATCTTGTGATGTTCATGGGTTACCATTTTATTACCCGTTGTAATGTGAGTCGAGGAGACTCGTTTGAAGCGGCGAGAACATAAATGGCCGGTGAGCTGCCATTTCAAAGGATAATTATTTTTGGGTTAGGTTTTATAGCTAAATGGAGATCGGTTCGGAGATGACATAGGTCATCCTCCCTGACGCGCAAAGAAATGAACCCGAGAACCTCTCGGTGACCTTTAGAACTTCGAGTCAGTAGCACGACACTTGAGGGGTTTATTTTTACATTTTTTCTTGTACAGGTTTCATCATGTGAGCGACCAACACCCCTTGTTTTCTGAAAACCTTAAATCCAAGTGAAATTCACCATTTTTGAATCTTGCAAATCATTTGTACAAAGAAAACCGTCACGTGTTGTGCTGGGCGTATATTGCGTGCTTTGCTACGGTAGTAGGATTTAGGATATAAATTTTGTTGATTTTGGTACACCTACTGTGGCACGAATCAAAAAGCGCCAATGGCGTCAGGACGAGAAATAAACAACAATCGAAGTAGACAAGAAAGATATATTTCATAAAGCACGAATGAGTCGGAGAATACCTGAAATGATGGCACTTTCGACGAGGCCTTACAAAAAATATTATTAAGTAAGAACGAAAAAAGAGCGGCTAGAGTCCACTTTGGTCCTTGGTGGTAGCGACCTCCATGGGTTGCTGGTTGTTTCACTCGAATGCTTAGGTCGTTTGTGGCTTTCAATGACCACTTGGACGGGGTAGGCGGGGTTCCTGATGAACTCAAGAGGCGATGGTTGGCGAGTCGAAACATACCTTATGGGACCTCTAGATGGTAGATGTTGTGTTTAAACAAACAACACCTATACCAATAGGCAAAGATCACCTCCAAAGCCTTATGGTATTCTTCTTCCATGGCCTCCTTGACCTTGCCCACTTGAAAATGAAGGGAGGATATCTCATCTTTGGTTGCCAGAAACTAGCGGGGAGAATGTCCGCTTAACCTCCCAGAGGGCAATCTCTAATGAGTCCTAAACTCATCTATTTTTATTCATTTTAATGTTGAATTATGGAATATTCGCCAACTTTTTGTTTTGCAAGTTTTATATGAAAAAAAAAAAAAAAGAATTCCAACAAGAAAAGAAGAAAAATTGGCTAGGGCAGCAAACTATGTCGCGACATAGTATCAGAATGTCATGACAAAATTTCAATATAACCTTGGCCAGTATGTCATGATAAGAGTTAAGTTGGCTTATGGCAGTAGAAGACTTTCCGCGACACAATTTGAGATAGGCGCGACCTTAATTTACGTTTGCGGCAATGGATTTTTATGTCGTATTATGGCCCGGAAGAAGTTCATGAAGAAGAATGTCGCGATATTGATCAAGCAAATGGTAGTGGAATTATGTCGCGACATTTCGAATCTTTGTCGCTACAGAAAGAAATTAAGACATCAGATGAACTCTATCGCGACAAAATACAACTTTATCGTGATAGAAAATAGCATAACAATGAGATTAAATCAAGAAGTTGTCGCTGACGAGAGGGGCCACATGTTACGGCAGACATTGGCGTATGTCAAGACCCGAGCAAGTGTCCGCAGAGAAGAAAACTATGTCGCGACACAACATTGAGCGGGGAATGGGGAGATAAGAAGACTTTGTCGATAGAATTACATGTCGGGAACAATTTTGTCACGATAAAGACGACTATTATCATGACAGAATTTGAGAAGAATGACAAGAAGATTGTTGCGACACATGAAATGGATGTTGCAACATAATAATGACCTGAAGGCAGACATCTCTGTCATGACAAAAGAAATTATGTTGCGACCAAACTGCGAAGTCCAGAAGATCTACGTCATGAGAAGAGTACATGTTCGCGACGAGGGGAAAATGGAAGAGAAGTGAGATGAGCCAAGGCAAGTTTGTAACGACAAGGGATTAAATGTTGCGAAAAGTTGTCGGCAGCCAAAGATTAAAAGAAGATTATGTTGTGACATGGAAAGAGTCTGTCGCGACATAGAGTTCAGTCTTAGCAATATAAGGCAACACAACTCTATCGCAACAAAGAAAAAGTTTGTCTTGACAACAAATCCATGCTATGGGAGAAGCTCTGTAGCGACAAAAGACAACTATGTCGCGACATAAAACAGACAACATCAACAGAACTATGTCGCGACAAAGTCAAATTATGTCATGGCAGAATCAAAGAAGATAGAAGATATGTCACGACAGGAAACTGCAAGCCACGACAAGAGCTGGGCGACAAAGATAAAAACCATGTCATGACAGAACTTTCTTTGTCGCGACAAAGCTACCATTTTAGGCCATAAATTTTGAAATCCTCAATTGTTGCTGGTGCGACCCATCATTGAAAATCTATAAATAAACACATTTAGAGACGCGTCTTGCCCGGCCTTCCGCAGTCCAGGACTTACGGGTGGCCAGAAGACTCGCTGTATATTTTCTTTTATTTTCCTTTTTATAGATTTTTTTTAGAGTAGTTTTTAGTTAGCTTTCTATTGATTTTATGAAGTTGAGTAATGAACTGATTTGCAGTTTTGAGCTGGGATCTTTTGTAAAATTTTCTCTTTCACTACTGTTCTGTTTTAAATGGATTTTGGAAAATTTATGGAATTCATTTATTTAAGCTCGTTTACAATTTCAGTGAATTTTCTTTATTAGTTAGTCACTGATATGTGTGAACCAGTTTTGAAATATTGAGCTCCCTCTGGGAATGGGTCGATGGTGGTTGTTATTTTTCTGCACAAAAGTGGAAGAACACCTTAGTTAGAAATCTTGAATTTATTTGATTGGTATTATTCTTGAACTTAAATGTTCTAAGAACTGTGTGTGTACGAAACAAGAGCGGAAAGAGTATCTTGCTTTCACGATTTCGAGACCCTCTAAAGTGATGAGATGAGAATCTGGTGTAAGAGCCATTCCTTGTGGGTATGAGCGACATACTGGAACTAATGAGCTTTGAAAAATTACTTTCGAGATAAGATCACTAACTTACTCGTTATGTGAGGTTGGATTGGAGGAAATATCAGTTTAATTGCCCGAGAGGCTTCTCCTCTTTTTGATGACATGATTATGATCGGGTGTTAACATAGTTCTAATCAGGACATGAAATTTCATTAGCATTGAGAGGATAAGGTGCCATTTAAATTGGAGAAGGATTGCAATATCACGTCTGCCAGGAGCAAACTTCAATCTAAGATTTGGGTGTGGTGCGAAATGAAAATACCCGGATCTTAGAAAAGGATATATCTTTCAAATGCGATTAGATCCATGAGTCGAGAAGCCAGACATGAATCTCTAATTAGTGAAAGGCATGGTTAAGGGAGAAATCCAAACTATACCTGATACCATCTTTGAAATTCAGCTTTCCAACTTAACAAACAGCTATGACTCAAAATGATGCAGAAATTGACAATGATTCATCAATCTATTTCCCATTATGATCTCACTTGGTGAATTCTCAAATCTACTTTTATTAAATTCTTTATGTATACTAGTGAAATTACTTTAGAATTATTTTATTAGGCCACTCTCATCATTGTTTGACATTGGAGTTCAAATAGTAAGGATCTTGAGTGGTTTGGGTAGTTAGTCTTTTGATTTATCATTAATCCTTGTGGGAACGATATATGGATTTAAAAATCCACTTTTATTACTTGTATGACCTGTGCACTTGTAGTGATTTAGACCAAACTCAATTTTTAATGAATTCATTTTACAAAAAGAACAAACACATTCTATACAAAAATAAGTCAAAAACAAGTTTTTGGCGCCGTTGCCGGGGACTTTAGTTAGTCTTTGGCAATAGTGCTAAAGTACTGACCAAAAATTTGGTCTGCTCCATATATGATCGACAAGTTTTTTGGCGTTGTTTAGGGGATTGATTGATTGAATTTAAGGATTAATGGTACAACCAAGAAAATTACTATTTAGACACATTTTTCTTTATTTGTCATAAAAAATAATAATAATAAAATCACAAAAATAGTTTAATAGTAGTAGTTGAGTAAGCTACTGAAAATATTTTATGAAGATTAAATAGATACAACTATTTCCCACATATTTAATTAGATCTCAGTGTGTTTCTATTTTAGGAAGATTTTAAATGCATAGAAAACCAGAAGTAGATATGCTACCTTTGGATATAGAAATTGAGAGAACACTAAGGAATATGAGGAAAATTACAAGTGATGAATCTACAAGTATGGAAAATCAAAGAGAAAGATTACAACCTATTCCCGAAGAAGAAGAAACAAGTAGACCTCAAAGGCAAATGACTATGGAGGACTTTTGGAGGCCTGTTATTCAAGATGAGTACTCTGCTGTGAGACAGCTTGCCATAGAATCCAACAATTTTGAACTCAAGCCAGCTCTTATCACAATGGTACAACAACATCGATTTGCGATTAAATCGAGTGAGCCCGATGAACATATGGGAAGATTTATGAGAATGGCTAACGGTCGGCGAGATGGGGTAAAGACCGGAAGTACGTTGGGTTGGAGATGTTTCCCTTTTCAATGAGAATGTAGTATGACATGGTTTGAGTCACTTCCTATTGGATCGGTGGCTTGAAGTGGGAAGAATTGGTGAAGTATATGAAGCGATTTTTCATTCCAACCACGACTTCTAAAGGAGGTGAAATCATGGTCTTCAAACGGGGAGAGGATGAGAAAGTCTCTACAATGCATGGAGAGAATTACGAGCCTACTAAAAAGGTATACATCGTGGAATGAGTCAGTCGCTGGATGGACATTTTCTACCATTCCATGAATTACATGCCTCGGGTATAGTGAGGCAGCATGCTATGGGGCTTTCAAAAGAAAAAATGCTGAGGAGGCAAGGAAGCTGATTGAAAACCTTGCCAAATGCAGCCTGAATCCATACGGCTTGAGGAGGGACGGCGCGATGGGAGTGGTGTAATTGAGCTTAATCGGATGACTGCCATAGAAGCAAAGTTGGATGCATTAATGAACAAGCTTGGAAACAATGAGAGAAGAATGCACACTGCACTTGAAGCAAGGACAGTAAATGAAGGAGAGAAAAAAAATAGTGCTGAGGGACTAACCCATGAGGGTTCCTACCAAGTTGAGGAGGCACAATACCTTAATGCCAATAGGAGCTATACTTTTAAGCCTAACCTTAACTTACCCACTCACCACACACTAGTACTAAGGAACCATGAGAATTTCTCATATGGAGGAGGAGCACAGCAAGTTCAAAGATCTGGACAGAATATGCAGCAATATCATGCCTCACTTGGGTTCCAACGACAACAACGACAACGATAGCGGGGATGAGAGCAAAAATCGAGGGCGAGGAGATCTAATTCCTTTAGGACCCGGATGCTTTGCTTTTATGGGGAAATAAGAGCGCTAAACACATGAAGCGAGAAGTTTGTTGAGCTAGCGACATTCTAGGCAAACAGTGTGTTTCGAGGCTATCTGAGAATGCTTCTTTAGAAGAATACGGAAGACTGGTGAGGCGGCGGCCTGGCCATGCGAAACCTCAGATCCAAGGATGCATTCCCAAGTGACACAAGGAAGAATCTGAAGGATTTCTTGGCAGTGACTCTAAGAAGTGGCAAAGAACTAGAAGAGAGAAGAAATGAGAAGAAGGAAACTGAGGAAGAGAAACATGCAGAAGTTGGAGAAGAATTGAAGCAACATAGTTCAGGAGTTGCTGAAGAAGATAGAATAACTCAAAAATGCAACTTAAGGAAGAATGAAGTTGAAAGGAAATCTAAGGAATGAAAAGTTAAATCTTACAATCCTCGAGTTCCATTCCCTCGAGAACTTTGAAGAAAGCTGAAAGCTTGAAAGAAATTTTCTGAATGAAAATTTCAAAGAAGATAGAGATCAATATTCTATTTTCTAAGGCTTTGACCCAAATGCATGCCTCACTATGCAAAATTCATGAAGGATATATTGAGTAGAAAGAGCAAAATTCTTTGAGAAGAAGGTAGTGAGCGACAGCAACTTACGGTTCAATTATCAAAAGTCTTTACCAGAGAAAATGTAGGATCTAGGCAGCTTCACTATACCCTGAAAAATTGGAAATTCTGATATGGGAAAAGCACTATGTGATTCTGGAGCCAGCATCAACTTAATGCCTTTGTCTGTGGTTAAAAGACTCAGTTTGGGAGAGCATACTCCCATAGCCATGACCACATAGGATGGTAGGCAGAACCTTGTGACTTTTTGTGGGCATTCTTAAAGATGTTAACTGTCCAATGGAAAGTTTCATCTTCCTAGTGAACTTTTCGCAGTTATTGATATAAGAAGACAAATAAGTCTCTCATTACTGTTAGGAGGCCGCATTCTTAGCAATAGGAGGCAGGCATTGATCGATGTGAAGAAAGGAGAAGCCGTTTCTCGGGGTTGAAATGAGGCCGGTGCGGTGCTATGTCCCGAATCAGTTTGAAACAACCAGAACTTATTTATGGTGAGTGTGAGATAGTAAAAACAAAAAATCCCACTAGTTCTGAACTAATAAATGATTGTAATTTTTAGAGTTCAATGAATGAGAATGAGATGAATTTCTAGTATCTTGAGCATCTTGAAGTTGAATTTCTGAACTTCAATTTTAAATAAAAAGAGGCAGTTTTTAGTGTCAAGAAATTAGAACAGAAAATCCAAATCAGAAGAGAAAGCTATTGAATTAAACACAAGCTCATTTCCATTCTAAAAGAATTTCAACATTCGGTAGTGATGCATTTTTACAACCAAAGATACAAAAGCCATCATCATTTGGCTGGATCGATGAGTTTGAAGAATATAAACCACTGGAGATTCCTTAAAAATACAAGGAAGCAATAGCTTATCTATGGATGATCCAAAGTAAATAAGTTATTCTATCCAGATGCACAAGATCCTTTTAGAGGAGAATGCTAAAACATCTATGTAACATCAAAGAAGGTCGAATCTAGTAACGAAAGAAGAAATCAAAAGAAGACTAAATGGCTGAATGCTTCATATATACAAATCTCGTATAATCCCTTAGTGAGCCCAGTTCATATTATTCCCAAGAAGGGTGGATTCACTGTAATTAGAAATGAGAAGAATGAATTGATTCATACAAGAACTGTGAAAGGATGGAGAGTGTGTATAGAATACAAAAAATTGAACACTGATACTAGAAATGACCATTATCCTCTACCTTTCATTGACCTAATGCTTGAAAGGTTAGCAAGGGACCTCTAATATCGTTCTTGATGGATATTCTCGTTATAAACTGCATTGTTATAAATTTCCAGAGATCAGGAGAAAACTACATTTACATGTCCTTATGTCACCTTTGCTTTTAGAAGGACGCCTTTTGGATTATGTAATGCTTCTGCCACCTTTCAAAGGTGTATGATGTCTATGTTTTCAGAGGTGTCAAGACAAGAATCTAGCTTTAAATTAGGAAAAATGTCATTTCATGGTAACAGAAGGTATTGTCTTGAGACACAAGATTTCTGCAGCTGAATTGGAAGTAGAACAAGAAAAAGTTGTTATCATAAAAACTCTCTTTCCACCCACAACAGTAAAGGGAATAAGAAGTTTCCTAAGACATGCTGGTTTTTACAAAAGATTCATAAAGGAATTCTAAAAAATATCCAGACCATTAAGTAGACTGCTGGAAAAAGATGCAAATTTTGATTTTGATGAATTATGCAAAACTGCATTTGATGAAATTAAATCCAGATTAGTCACAGCACCCATCATGGTGATACTTTACTGGAACAATGATTTTGAAATTATGTGTGATGCTAGTGATTTTGCAATGGGAGCTGTTGTTGACTGATATATGTATAGACCAAATTTACCAAGTAATTAGCACTGCTACCAAAGACTTACTAAAGTCCCTACAACGACGCCAAAACTCTCAGATGACCGATTTTGTGTAGAATATGTGTTTGTTCTTATGTAAAATGAATTCATTAAAAATTGAGTGCCTGGGTCCGTATCTCCGCAAGTATTGTGTCTGCATAAGTAATAAAAGTGATTTTAAGTCCAAATATTTCTAATGAGGATTGATAATAAATCCAAAGACTAATTACCCAAACTACTCAAGATCCTTACTATTTAAACTCCAATGTCAAAATGATGAGAGTACTAATAAAATAATTCTAAAGTAATTTCATTAGTATACAAAATGAATTTAATAAACGTGGATTTGAGAATTCACCGAGTGAGATCATACTGGAAATGGGGATCGATGAATGATTTACACTTTCGCATCACTGAGTCATAGCTGCTTCATTAGTTGGAGTCAATTTCAAAGATGCATTATGGCATAGTTTATTTCCTCAATCATACCTTTCACTAATTAGATATTCATGTTCATTTCTGACTCATGGATCTAATCAGTTACTTGTAAGATATAACTCTTCTAAGATCCTGGGTATTTTTCCTTTGGGCATTTCACACCTAAATCTAGATCGAAGAATTTCGCCTCATAGACAGGATATTACAAGCCTTCTCCAATTTAAATGGAAGCTCATCCTTAAATGCTAATGAAATTCTCCATATCCTTGATTAGATCTATGCTAACACGGGATCAGAATCATTTCATCAGAAAGAGGAGAAACCTTTGGGCAATTATACTGATATTTCCTCCAACTAACCTCACACAATGAGTAAGTTAGTGATAGATCTGAGTAATCTTTCAGAGTTTATTAGTTCTAAAGTATTAGTTTACCATACCCACAAGGAACTGCTCCATACCCTCAGGATTCTCCATCTCTGTGTCACAGAGAGGGCCTCTTGGAAATTAGAGTAAGATACAGTTCTTTGTTTTTGGGTACGCGATACTAGTACTTGGAACAGTTAAGTTCAAGAATAATACCAATCAAATAAATTTAAGATTTCTAACAAAGGTGTTCTTCCACTTTGTGAAGAAAAATAACAATCACCATCAACCCATTCCCATAGGGAGCTCAATCTTCCACAACTAGTTCACACATATCAGTGACTAACTGATAAAGAAAATTCATTGAAATTGTAAACGAGCTGAAATAAATGAATTCTAGAAATTTTCCAAGATCCATTTAAAACGGAACAGTAGTGAAAGCGAAAATTTTACAAAAGATCCTAGCTCGAAGCTGCACATCAGTTCATTACTCAACTCCAGAAAAGCAACAGAAAACTAACTAAAAATGTGGCGCCCCAAATCCCGAGGGTCATTTTTTTGTTTTTTATTTTTGGCTACTAATCAACTTTTTCATGAAAAAGAAATCTCTGTCGCGATAGAGATCCTATGTCGCAACAAGACCCTGTCGTGTCGCGCCCACATGTGATTGGTCGCTACGCCAGATCGCACTCATGTCGCGGCGCCGATGTCGCTCACGCGCACCGTGAGCTGCGGCGCCAGGCGCCCGTCTTCGCCACCCTATCGCTACAATTGTCAGAGCCATGGCTAATAAGGCCTCCCATCTATGGTCACGGCCTGTTGCGACACGGTCCGCGGTAGCGACACAAGGCTAAAAGGGCTCAGAGAGGACCAGACTCGCCGCTGGCATGCAGAACCAAAATTCCTTCGCGGATAGAACCAAATGAGCAAAGAGCTCCATTCTCTTCCTTATTTCTACCCTTCAAACTCTATCTATGACTTTCCATTATCACCGGTCTATACACTATTTGTAATCGATAATATAAATTCAAAGAATCATCCATTACTTAATGTCCAAACTGAACTTGTGTTTATTATGAAAACTGTATATTATATAAATAAAATGGATTATCAATCTATGAAGAGCCATGTAAAATAAATGAACTAATGAACCTGACTTCAAGATACCCAGATGCACCCACGATGTGAAGGGCCCATTGCACTACCAATGACACAAATACGCTTTTTTTTTTCTCAGATAATCGTAGAATATATAATAATATGCATCAAAACATTTGCGGTAGCTCATCATTTCGGGATAAATGTCACATTTGTACAATATAGCATTCTATGCCCTTTTCAATCAGATCATTTACAAAACATATCAGAGTTTTCAATATCAAAACTTTTACAAAATAAAATAAGAGTTTATACAAAATGGTCAAATCCATTTCATGAATGCATGGTTGGATCACTTCGACACCACGAAGCTTTGACGTTGACTCTAAATCTCTGCGGTCTTTGTTCTCGTACATGTTCACTCGATACATACGCAATGACAAAAACAACGCGCTAAGCATTTTCATGCTTAGTGGTTCTAAAAAATTCTCTCATCATTTCAATTTAATTCAATTCATGCAATGTTTATAAAACAATGTTTTTTTATATTTTTCCCAATGACCAATGCAGTACAATACCTATATATATATATATATTACATTCAATTATAATTCATTGGTCATTTCTTAAGTTATGCAATTTCATATGCACTAAATCATTCAAATCACAAATTATGCACTTTCTAATCTTATTATCATTTTGCCCTTATCGAATTTAACCTATGCTGAGGCATAGGGATAACGAATCATCAACACAACCTCCGAGCCAGCCAATATAAAAACTGCTTTATAACATAGTAATGGTCTCGCTGTCGGCCGATTATAATTAAAATCAATTTGTGAACACTACCGTACTGGTCTCACTGGACTACTTGACGGCTGGCACTTCATTATATCTGGCGCACATCGTTTAATTTGACCCTTATCGTATACCAATCTATCTCTAACTCGAATTTAACTAAGCACATTCTTTAAGGGCCTTCAAATCATTCAATACTATTTACAATAGTGTATATACATTTGATACACACTTATTTTTCAACACTCATGCAAATTATTTCACAATCGGGATTGTCTCCAAATCAATTTAAAACAAATCAATATGCAATTTATCATAAATCATTTCAATATTTCATAATATTTCACAATCAATTTTGAAACAATAAAAGAAGAGTGTAGATCAAACTTTCACAAATTTGAAACAAGAATGAGATTGAATAACAAAATAAAAAAGGTTGTCGCTTTTCGATTCCTATCCTCAGAATCCCGTTCTTGGGTCAAGCTTCCTCATCACCAACCCCTAATCCATCACAAATATGTCACAATTAAAGAACAACCCAAGAAAGAAAAATCAGTTGTGCATTCTAGGAGTTTTGGTTAGGGTTGATGTCTACCCAATACACCTTCACTTGAAAAATTTTCTGGGGACACATGAGTCATATTTTGCCCATGCTTCCTTCAAGAAAATTATATCTTTATGAGTATATTTTTAGTAGGAATTGGAATCATCTCATTTGACTGGGCGTAAACTCCGTTACTACATTTAATACCAAACCCGGGTCGATATGCCCAAATTTCACTCTAAGCATCTACCGTTATTCTCGATTTTAGGGGTCTGAACTCCATATATTGGTAATGGTTCCTTCTACTAATTTGAAGCTATGATTCTAAGGTTTCTTCTACAAATAGAATCATCCAATTTGGATCAGCAAAACTCAAGTTATTGCATTTTACATCCAGACTACTTTAATTTGCAAAGCGTAATTCGATTGCTTCTTACATAAATTACTCCTTTAATGTATTTCAGTACTTGGGGTTACAATTTTCTTACACTTTCTTTAAGTAAATTATTCCCATAGAAGTCTAGTTTACCTTGAATTTTGAATGACTCTATTTAGATGAGTGAAACTCAACTTATGGCTAAAACACCATAACTACACCCAAAACAGAGCATACCCATGAGCTACCCGAAACTCACCTTTAAACCCATATCTGGAGCAGCTGTTTTATAGCACATTTAATTCTATCTTTAAATTTGTAGCTCTAGATCTTATGGTTATTTACCAATTGGATTCACTCCATTGGTATGATTATAACTTAACCTATAGCCAAAACAAGAATAGGGTTTTTGAAAAAAAAATTGACAACAACTCCTTTGAAACCTCACCATTTCCTTTATACAAAAATTTCTCAAAACCAATCCAAACCAATGAAACAATCCAAACACAACTTAGAGCAACCCCCAAAACTTGTTTACAAATCAATACAAACACTTTCATCCAAAAATTTTGAGGGGTTTTCATCAACCTAACACAATAAAAGAAAAGTTAGGTCTTGGTTTCCATACCTTTAATCTTTTGATTCTTCAATACCAAGCATCCTTCTTCCTCTCATCCTTAAATCCTTGGTTACTTGGAGAAAAATCACCAATCTCCTTTCTCCACAAGCCCTAGCTCTCTTTTCTCTCAAACGGAAATCTTTAAATGTGAAAATGGCTTCTAAGACCAAATTGGTCTTAATCCCATTGACATGGCTAAGGGGTCGTTCGCTACTCCATTAATTCCCATTTCTCATTTTTGCCATTTTAACACTTCATCTCACTTTCATTTCATTTTATTCACATTTTTAACATTACACTCCTCATTTAGGACCCTTGGGTCCCCATTTGACATTTTTACTAAATTTATTTAGCTCCTGTAAAATTTCTGGATTTTTATCAATTTTCATTTTTAGTCATTTAAACATCGGAAAAATATAATTTATTTTATTTTAAACCCTGAACATGTTATAAAACTATTAGGATATTTTCAGGGCGTTACAACTCTCCCCTCTTTAAAAAAAAATTTCGTCCTTGAAATTACCTTCATTGAACAGTTGAGGGTATTGTTGTCGCATAACTTCTTCGCTTTCCCACATGGCTTCCTCTATTTTGTGGTTTCTCCATAGCACTTTGACCAATTTGATTTGTTTGTTCCTCAACTCTTTCACTTCTCGAGCCAAGATCTCACGACCGGTTTCTCTTCATACGTCAAACTGTTTAAGCTCAATCGTCTTCAAGAGACTACATGCGACTAACCGACACATGGAAAACATTATGGATCTTTCCAACTCCGAGGTGCTTAATCGTATGCCATCGGACCCACTTTTCTATTACCTGGCAGGCCCAATGAACCTAGGGATCAACTTGCCATTTTTCCCAAATCTCATTACTTTATTCCAAGGCGATACTTTAAAATAGTTTCTCGCCGATCTCTCATATCGAATATCCTTTCCTCATGTCTACAGAAGACTTTTGTCTATCCGCGGCCACTTTCAATCTTTCTAATCACTTTCACTTTTTCTTTGGTTTCTTGAGTCAAATCGGGGCCAATTATCTTCTTCTCGCTTAACTCGGCCCAACACAATGGTGTTATGCATTTTCTTCCGTAAAGAGCCTCGTAAGGCGCCATTTCAATACTCGACTGGAAGCTATTATTATACACAAATTCTACTAGAGGGATGTGTCTATCCTAACTACCCTCATAGTCGATCACACAACTTCTTAGAAAATCTTCCAACACTTGGATCACTCTCTCTGATTGTCCATTCGTTTGTGGGTGGAACGCTATGTTGAAATTCAGTCGAGTGCCAAAAGCCTCTTGCAACTTTCCCCAAAATCTCGAGGTAAACCTCGGATCTCTATTTGAAATGATCGATATTGGAATCCCATGTAGCCGAACTATTTCCTTTATGTAAAGATCTGCCAACTTGTCAAGTGCATAGTCGGTTCCTACAGGTAGGAAGTTAGCTGACTTTGTCAATTGGTCTACCACGACCCAAAATAAATCATGCTTCCTTCATGTCAACTGTAATCTGACCACAAAATCCATTGTGATTCGGTCCCATTTCCATTCAGGTATTTTAATAGGCTGCAATAATCCCGAAGGAACTCGATGTTCTGCCTTCACTTTCTAACACATCATACACTTGGTCACAAATTCCGATACATCTCTTTTCATTCCGGACCACCAGTATAAAGTATTTAAATACTTTCAAGCTACTAGGATGCATAGCAAAGGATCCATTGTGTGCCTCTTCAAGTATGGATTTCTTCAACTCATCATCATTGGGTACACAAACTCAATCTCTATAATTCCCAAATCCATCCTCATTCACTGTAAATTCAGTTTCTTTCCCTCTCTCTACTTTGATTTACAATTGCAGCTATTTTCTCATAATTCTTTTGTGCCTCTAGCACTCGATTCAACAAATCTGGTTTTTCTACTAATTCCACTACTATTGCGCATCGTCATCTGATAGTGACAAATGAGCATTCAATGCTTGAAGAGTTTGTACTGGCATTCTACTCAGAGCATCTGCTACTATATTGGCCTTCCCGGGATGATAGTCAATCACACAATCATAATCCTTGATCAATTCCATCCATCTACGTTGTCACACCCCTACCCTCGTCCCCGCCTAGGCGCATCTAAGGGGTGGAGACCTAATCGGGACTCTTACCGTTTCAAACGTGTCAGGCCCAAGTCTTATAACTGAATCAAAATATCATAAAAAGGATACAAATAAAACTACCACTATAGTGGTGTTTACGATATCATATACATACAGTCCTAAGTCCCATTTACATATATAAAAACTGTACAATTACATTTACAAATCAGAGCGTGGAACCTACAGTGATGAACCCTTACTAGTGTGTTGGCCCAGGAGTATGCGGACGATCGCAAACGTCCTCTTTTAAAATTCTTACACGATTGAAAACCCGTACTCAAGCTTTTTACGCTGCTGGGAAACATATGACTTATACATATACACATGCATTAATATTCTAGTACAGTAATAGATGTACAGTAACACATATTAGAATTTATCATGAATTCGTATAATAAACTTATATGCCTACTTGTACTTATAACAATCTTATACTTATTCAGGTCTCCCATAGGACATATTCTTGTGCTTATAGAAAAATTATGCTTGTTCAGATCTCCCATAGGAGTTACAGAGCTTACACTTATACTCTACACGTTTAGCGCATTTATACTGCTCGTGTCTCCCCGTAGGACATATTTGAACTTATAAAGAAAATTATGCTCACTCGTATCTCCCGTAGGTTAAGGCAGCTTATTCGCAGAACTCTATTCGTTATTCAAACTCTTATCATATAACCGATTGGTCAGACCAATGATTGTGACACAACACAATAAGTACCCAAAGGTAGAGTACGCATCGAGGTGTCAAACAGCACAGCAGAGTGCCGGGTTAATCGATCGTATCGTGCCTGCCCAATGCACGTAAGTGTCAGAGCACCAGCGTATGCCAAACACTTATCGAACATACCCGCCCAATGCATCGTATGTTAGCACTAAAGAGTGCCGGGCGACCGACGTAACGCGCCTACCCACATAATCGGCGTCAGAAAGCACTAGCGTGAGTGCCAAGCACCGACAAAACGCGCTTGGCCACGTGAATGTATGTCGTGTCATCCAATATCTAGTCTTAGGTATTCCTACAATTATATGTGTTCAGGAACTTACTATCTTATCATAAGGGCATTAAGTTTGCCTAAATTGAATGCTCCGTCGAGGCGGCAAGGTACGGTCTAATTTTTCCTTTACTTTACCTTACAAACATGTATGGACCCTTTCATACAATTATAGGGTCCATATTAGTCCAATAGACAATTCTTCGGAACAACTGAAAAACAAAACGAAACAAAAACACAACATTTCCATATTGTGAACAATGGCTTCGTCGTAGTGAAGCACTGCTTCTCTGCGGCGAAGCCCTTCACCGCAGCGAACCCGAGGATGGAAAAATCCTCCTTCTCGGCCTCGCTATGGCGTGGGGGTCCTTCGCCTCTACGAGGGGTCTCTTCGCCGCTGTGAAGGACCCTCAACATTGCCCAGAATTTTCTATTTTTGGTCATTTTTCATATAAATCTAACCAAAACACAATAAAACGCATATATTCTCTAGAAAAACATGTCCCAAGTATCTTTTAACCCAACCAAAACCAATCATAGGGATTAATTAGGGTTTTTTCCAAACCCTAACTCAAATACTTGTAAGTTAGGTTAAATTCCTAACACCCAAACATGTCTCCAAACACCATAAACCAAGAATCCAGGCTAATCCATACTATCTTATACAAAATAGGGTTTTACCAACCCAACTTCAAGACATCTAGGGTTAGGATGCATTCTTAACTAAACCCTAGGAATGGAACCACTAATATCCATACAAACACTTCCAAAGCAAATTCAAACAAAACCATAGCAAATCCAAACAAGTATCCAAACCTTTATTGGCTTCCTCTTCTTCTTCTCTTCTTCCTTTTCTTCTTCTCCCTTCACGTATGAACTCTTAAAATACCTAAATGAGAGACCAAAATTGGTCTTATTTGGTCTCATTTCATAAGGCCATGTTTGGCCATAAAATGCATTAATTAATTTAAGTATCCTTTTTATTAATTTTGTCCTTCATCTCTTCTATTTTCACCACAAGTTATTCATATTCCACTCTCAAGTATATAATATTATAATCTTATGATATTTATATCCCACTTTGAAAAATTACAAATTTACCCTTGCTTATTTCCGAGTTTTTGAAATTTTCACGTTTTGAATTTAATTGTGAAAAATTTAAATTATACCTGCAAAATACCCTAAACATGTTGAAACGACTAGTGGTATATTATGGGGTGTTACAATTTACCCCTTAAAAATAAATTCTCGTCCTCGAATTACCCGAACTCGAAGAACTTAGGTACTCGTGGCCCTCATTGTCGATTCTCAGCCCCATGTCGCTCTTCCATACCGTGATGTTGCCAAAGCACCTTTTACCAAAGGATTCGTTTGTTCCAGAATCGCCTTGCTTCACGATCTGTAATAGCTTCTACCATCGAAAGTGAAATCTTCAGACTTCAGATATCTTGAACTGGTAATATGTGCGATGTGTCCGAACGATATCTCCGAAGCATAGACACATGAAATACATCATGTAATTTGGCTAACTCCAGAGGGAGTGCCAAACGATACGCTACTGGTCCAACCCTTTCTAAAATCTCGTAAGGGCCAATGAATCTTGGACTTAGTTTTCCTTTTTTTCCAAAGTGGAGTATCTTTTCCATGGAGACATTTTTAAAACACTTTGTTCCGACTTCATGATATTCTATCCTTTCCTTTCCAAATTAGCATAAGCAACTTTACTTCGTCCCGCGGAACCTTTCTCGAATACTCAACTTTTCTTCCGTGTCTTTACTAAATCAGGACCAATAATCTTATGCTCGCCCAACTCAATAACACATAGGAGTTCTACATCTTCTCTTCCATACAAAGCTTCATAATGGGTCATACCAATACCGACTGACAAATGTTATTAGGAAAATCCATGAGTGGAATATACTTATCCTAACTTCCCTGGTACCCAATACAAAGCCCCAAGCATATCTTCCAACACTTGAATCACTCTTTCGTGACCGCCCATCTATTTCAGGATGGAAAGCAAGGTTAAAATTCGCCCCGCACTAAAAGTCGACCGTAATTCATTCCCAGAACTCGACGTAAACCGTGACCGCACGGTAACACTATCAATAATGGAATCCCATGCACCGACACCCCACTCACAAAGTTCTCAGATGATCCATGGTAGCCTGGAGCCTGACCGATAGGAAGTGAGCAGACTTATCAATCCGACCACAACCATCCAAATTGCGCTATGTTTCCTTGGGTGAGGAAAATCGGATACGAAATCCATAAGAATGTTATCCCACCTCCATCGGGAATTGAAGGATTCAATAAACCCACCTAGCATTTCTGGTGTTCTGAACTCTTACTGCTGACACGTCAAGCACTTAGACACGTACTCAGAAATTTCCTTTTTCATCCCTCGCCACCGGTAATACTATTTCATATCCTAATACATTTTATTTCCTCTAGTAAGTAGCGGTAAAGACACATTGCGGGCTTCTTTCTTATAATATTTTCTTTCTCAAATCCACTGGCCTTGCACACATAATATGTTTCAGATAACAAACCTCCACTTCATCTACGGCATAATCATTCTTGTCTCCGTGATCGACTAACTCTCACTATTTCCTCGTAATCTGGCATCATCTTTTCGAGAATTTACTATCATTTAATTCAAATTCTAAGATAACTCTCAATCGATCCAACAAGGCTCCACTTAATCAAATCTCCAATATGACATTTCAAAGTCAAAGTAGAAATCATTTTCCTACTTATGATCCCGCCACTACATTTGCTTTCCTGGTGGCAATAAATTATATAATCATAGTCTTAAATAATTCCAAATCCACCGACGTGCTCAAATTCAAGTCTTTTTGAGTTAGCAAATATTTTAGACTCTTATAATCAGTGAAAATTCTACATTTTTCTCCATATAAATAGTGTCACTAAATTTTCAAAGCAAACACTACAGCTTGCTAACTCCAAATCAAGAGTGGGATATTTTTGTTCATGTGGTTTCAAATCATTCAGCTACAAGCCACCACTTCTCTACATCAATGCGCATCCCAAACCTATCCTCTAAACATCACTGTACAAAGTATAATCCCTACCCGAAGTAAGCTAAATCAACACTGGTGCTTCAACCAGTATTTCCTTTAACCTGTCAAAACTGGATTGGCACTTATCATCCCACTCAAACTTCACTCCTTTCCGGAGTATTCTTGTAAGTGAGGATGCTATAACTGAAATTCCTTATACAAATATTTGATAATAACCTACTAAGCTCGAGAAACTTCTCAACTGCTTTCATTTCGAGAGGTTTCCACCACATTGCTTCCACTTTCACTAGGTCCATTCTAATACCTTCAATGTGATACAATATGACCAGGAATGACACTTCTTGGGCCAAAATCACAATTACTTAACTTTCAAATAACTTATCTTCAAAGTTTGCAATACTATCCTCAAATGGTGTTCATGTTCCCAGGCATCTTTAGAATGGCACCAAGACGTCATCAATAAATACTACAACAATTGATCCAAATAGGGTGGAAACCATTCATCAAGTCCATAAATTTTATATTGGTTAACCCAAATGGCATTACTAAAAACTCATAGTGGCCATAATAGGTTCTAAAGTCGCTGTGACATCAACCCTTTTACCGTGAGTCGATAATTATCCCGATCGCAAGTCTATCTTCGAAAAGACACTTGCTCCTTTTAACTGATCAAATAAATCCTTTATTCTTGGCAATGGATACTTATTCTTACCGCCACTTTGTTTATTTGCCGATAGTCACTGCACACATCCGAAGAGTGCCATCTTCTTCTTAACAAATAAAACCGCCATGACCAAGGGTAGACACTAGGCTAATGAAACCCTTATCCAATAGCTCCCAGTTGAGTCTTCAACTCTTCGCTTCGCTTGAGCCATACAGAGTGCCCCTCGAAATAGAAGTCGTTTCTTGTACTACTTCAATAGAGCGATCCACTTCTCTTTTAGGTGGTACTCCCTGTAACTCTTTAGGAAACACATCAGGGAACTCCCTTATCATAGGAATATTTTCTAAATTCACTTGCTCTCTTTTGGAGTCAATAATCAAAGCCAAAAAGGCTTCACAACCTTTTCTCAGAAAACGTCGGGCGTCCATAGCTGAAATAACTTTCGTGACGTTCGGGACGGACACTATGTGTACAATTACTTCAATGTGTCTCGAATTATCAAGGTGACTATTTTCTTTTCACAATCAACTATGTCCGATGTCGGGATAACCTCAATCCATTCCTGGCCATCAATAAAATCTATGAAAAGGCAAAGCAATTAGATCAACCGAGAATTCCCTATCATGTACCATTAGGGGACATTTCTTATACACACAGTTGACTCTAACACTATGCCCTAGAGGACTTGTAACAAGTAGGTCATAAGCTAACAACTCTACTGAAGGCAATTTATCACTCATTTTTTCCTCAGATATATATGAATGCTTGTATCTCTGGATCAATTAAAGCATACAAGTCAAATATCAAAGAGAGTGAAAGTACTAGCAATCACCCCTATGTTCTGGATCTTCACGAAAGCCTCATAAAGATAAGCTCCTGGGCCGCTGTAGTAAAGGTGGATCGATCCACCGGCCCTCTAAAGCACTACCCCTTCCTCTTTGTGAACCACTTCGTCCTCTACCCCTACTTCCGAGTCTACGAGGTACATTCACCCCTCCTCTACTCACTCTCGAGGATTTCTAGAACTCCCCGATCCTGCGACATTTCACATGATTAGTGCTCCTGCACCTGAAACACCCTAGTTACTCGTCTACACAAACCATAATGATTTCTATAACAATGCGCATGTGTCTTCTTCCTCTGTCCTAAGTGGATGTGCCTCGACCGTGAACCATGTGTCATGGTAGGTCCTTGTCCGCTACCCTCAGAAATGAACCCTATACTAAATCAACTGCACTCCTCTAGGTCTCTTTCCGAAGAGGAACCCCTCGAGAACCTTTCTTTCTTTCTTGACTCTTTCATTTCGACTTCAAATTTTATGTTCGCCAGACTAGCCGATAAAAATTGACAACTCAGAGGAAGTAACAACTCGTGGAGGTACCTTTGATGGACTCATGTGTCTCCAACCCTGCTCATATCCGAATTCTTTTTCCATAAGAACGGATTTCAAAGGCATATTTAATACTAAGACGGTCAGATTCTTTCTCATATTCCGCCCATCGTCAATTTCCCTGCTCAGATAAAAATCGTTTCCCATTTTCACTGTAATCACGACATACTTCATATTAAACTGCGACCAAGTAGTCTCCAAGTAATTGGATCCCAAGGATTTCTCAAAAACAAGTATCCACCAATCATAAAAGCCGCACCTTGCAAGAATGAAATTGTACATATAGCCTTGTCCATAAAGACATCCACTTCATCTGTGAGCCCTTTCCAGCTTTTTCAAGCCAAACTCCTGGGCTTATCCGACTCTTCCATACTCTACTCATGGAATTCCTTCACTCCATGCTTTCTTACTGAATCACTTAGAGCTCAAGGGGCCGTGAGTCGATCTAAGACCCTTGCTATATCCTGAGAGATTTTTACCAATGCTTCAGTTGAAGCATATTCATTTTTCGTTGAATCAGACAGACTAAAAGTAGATTGATCCAAAGGATTGACGCTACCAAGCTTCATCTACTTCCCGAGGTGGATCCATTCTACACAATACACAAAACAAGGACATCCTCGCATTAGGCCAACACATTACTTCATGTAGGTACATCCTTAATCTACGACTCTTCCAGAATGTTTAAACCTAGGCTCGAGTACTATCTGTCAAGCATATCGTGATCTCATCAAACCCTAGTTAACGATACCTATGCTCGATATTAACCTTTGTCACGCCTACTTCCGCCCCGCCTAGCGGGCGAAAAGTGGGTGCGAGACTGTAAACTGGACTCTTTACCCGCCTTTCGCATGCCAGGGCCTGGAAGTCTTATAACCGAATCAAAATATCAAGGGTGATACAAATAAAACTATCACCATAAGAAAATGTATAAGACGCGACATACGGCCCCGTAGTCCCATTATATATAAAAACCAGACAATTACATTTACAAATCGAAAGTACGGAACCTATAAATGATGAACCTCACGAAAAGTTGGGTCTAAAGAGTATGTAGATGATCGCATGTCCCTTCTCAGACGCCATTTGATTGAAACCCGTATAAGCTACGCCAATGGAAACATATGAATTCTTTATACATACACATGCATTAATATTCAGTACGTAAGATATATACAATAGATAATATGAATTGTGATATTAGAATCTATCATTAATTGTGATAATAAACTTATATGCCTACTTAATTATAAAGTAGCCTTATACTTATTCAGTCCCCTATAGACATATCATATTTATAGCAAAATAATGTTTGCTCTGTGATTCCAGTAGATATGTGAGTTTATACTTTATACATACACATAGCGTGACTTTATACGGCACAGTTCCCTCAGAGGGATATATGATTTCAAGCTTATAGAAAAATTATGCTTGTTCAGATCTCCTGTAGGAGTTACAAAGCTTATTCTTTAACCTTATTCATTATTCAGACTTATCTATATAACCTGCTGGACTTGTCTAGGACCAAGATTAATTAAATTGCTGACACAAGACAATAAGTACCCAAAGGTACAAGACAAGATCGAGGCGTCGTGAAGACAAAGCAGATGCCGAAGACCGATTAGAACGCGGCCCGCCTGCAATGTATGTCGTAGCATTAGCAGGAGTGCCGGGGTTAATCGGACGTAACATGCTGCCCATAACAAAAGGGCCAGTGGTTATTTAATATCTCGGTCTTAGGCATTCTACAATTATATGTGTTTAGGAACTTACTATCTGCATCATAAGGGCATTAAGTTTGCCTAATCGAACGCCTTCCACCAAGGTGTGATAAGGGTACTCATTTTACCCTTTTCCTTTACTTTACCTTTACAAACACTATGGACCCTTCACACTATAGTGGTCCTTATTAGTCCAATAGACAAGCTCTGGAAAACCTGAAAAAACAAATGAAACAAAAACACAACATTTCCATAAAGCATGAATAGTCAAGCCATTATGGCATCCAACAAACCCGAGGATGGAAAAATCCTCCTGGGGCCTCGCTGCGGCATGGGGTCTTTCAAGCATCGGCGAGGGGTCTCTTCACTGCTAAGTGAAAAAGACCCGACATTGTCTCTGAATTTGCTTGTTTTTTATTATTTTATACAAATCTAACCAAAACACAATAAAACGATATATTCCTCTAGAAAACAAGGTCCCAAGTATCCTTTTAACCCAACCAAAACCAATTTAGATTAATTAGGTTTTTCCAAACCCTAATTCAAATACTGTAAGTTGTAAGAATCTCTCACACCCAAACATGTTCCAAAAACTACAAACCAAGAATCCATACAATCTATACTATCTTACACAAAATAGGGCCTTTACTCAACCCAACTTCAAGGCATCTAGTATTGGATGTACCTTTAACTAAACCTTAGAACATAACCACTAATATCCATACAGTCACTAAAGGTAATTCAAATGAAAAACCATAGCAAACCAAACAAGTATCCAAAAACCTTTTTGGTCAAGCCTCTTTCTTTCTCTTCTTCCTTTTCTTCTTCTCCTCTGGCTTATGAACCTCCTAAAATACCTCCAAATGAGAGACCAAAATTGTCTTATTTGGTCTCATTTCATAAGGCCATGTTTGGCCATAAAAAATGCATTAATTTGACTTAAGTTTCCCTTTATCAAGACCTCGTCCTTCATTCCCTTTTTCACCACAAGTTATTCATATTCCACTTGGGCATATAATCTTATAATCTTATGACATTTATATCCCACTTTGACAAATTACAAATTTACCCTTGCTCATTTCCGAGTTTTCGAAATTTTCATGTTTTGAATTTAGATTGCTAAAATTCTAATTATACCTACAAAAATACCCCAACATGCTGAAAACTAATTAGGTATATTCAGATTTTACATACGTTGTCTCAAGTTAAGCTCTCTCTATGAGGGCAAATACTTAAGACTTTTGTGGATCTATGTAGATAAAACACTTTTCCATAAAGATAGTGTCTCCATATTTTCAATGCGAACACAATAGCTGCCAATTCCAAATTATGTGGTAGTTCTTTCGCGGGTTTTAACTGCCTCAAGCATAAGCTACCACTCACTCCTCGCATAAGGACACATCCAAGTCCATTTAGTGAAGCACCACTAAAATCACGATTCTTACCATAATTGCTTAGTAAGAACCAAGGCCCTGCTAAGAATGCTTTCAATTTTTCAAAGCTTCGCTTGACACTTTTCACTCCATTCAAATTTCACATTCTTCGAGCACCACACAGGCCGCAGTCATCGAAAGCCCCTTAACGAACCTTCTGTAGTAACCTGCCAATCCCAGGAAACTAAGCACTTATGTTGCATTTCTCGGTGGTTTCCATTCAATACTCACCTCTAGCTTCCTTGGATCCACTAGAATTCCTTTGATACAATGTGTCCAAGAAAGGACACTTCTCTCAACCAAAATTCACATTTGCTTAATTTTTCATATAACTGTTCATTTCTCAAGGTTTCTATCACTACTAGAAGATGTGTATCATGATCTTCCCGATCCTTTGAATACACAAGATGTCATCTATAAACACCACAACAAACTTATCTACGTATCTGGGTGATGAAAACACGATTCATAAGTCCATGAAAGCCTCCGTGCATTTTGTCAACCCAAACGGCATTACAAGGAACTCATAATGTCCATATCGTGTTTTGAATGCCATCTTATGCACATCCTCATCCTTAATCCTTAATTGATGATACCCAGATCGCAAGTCAATCTTCGAAATGATACTTGCAAATTTCAATTAGTTAAACAAGTCATCAATCCTGGGTAACAGATATTTGTTCTCCACTGTCATTTTGTTCAGTTGCCTATAATCAACACACAACCGAAGCGTACCATCTTTCTTTTTAACAAAGAGCACCGAGCTCCCATGGTGACACTGAACGAATAAATCCTTCTTAACAATTCTTGCAACCAAATTAATGCGGGAGTGGCACCCGGAATAATGTCAATTGAAAACTCAATCTCTCTCTATGGAGGCAATCCTAGAAACTCCTCCGGAAACATGTCCAGATAATCACTAACTGTAGGGATGTCCTATAAGCTAGGCTCTGCCTTTTTCATATCAATCACATACTGCAAGTAGGCTTCACACCCCTTTCGAACCATTGTTCTAACAGTAGAGGCGAATATCACATTAGAGAGGTGTTTCGACCTCTTGCCAATAAAAGTCACGCCCACTCTGTCCTTAAGGTCACTCTCTTCATTCTACACAATCAACTACCACTTGCGCTTGCACAACCAATCCATCCCCTTTATCACATCAAACTCTCTGAATGATAACTCGATTAAGTCTCCCGGAAACTCATACTCTCATATTCGAATGGGACAATCTCTATAGACTCTATTCACAACGACGCTATTGGGGCCTGAACTTTCCATGCTTACTTATTAAGACCGACAAGATCTACATTAGAGTCACGTCATCCTTTATATGCAAATGCAATGGATGTCATAAACAATTTCAAAATCATTTACAAAATTTCAAACTATTCAGTAATTCGCCTAAACCTTACCAAAATATAATCAGAAGGCCCATCGCACTACCAATACGAATGCAAATGCGTTTTTTTTTCGTATACTATAGAATATATAATAATATGCATCAAAACGTTTACGATAAGCCCATCATTTTGGGATAAATCCCATATTTGTACAATATGAAATTATATTCCCTTTTCAATAAGAACATTTACAAAATATACGTAGTTTTCAATATCAAAACATTTACAAAAAAAAATAAGAGTTTATACAAAATGGTCCAATCCATTTCATGAATGCATGGTCGGATCTTTACTTCGACACCGTGAAGCTTTGACGTTGACTATAAATCTCTATGGTCTTTGTCCTCGTACCTGTTCACTCGATACCTGTGCGATGACAAAAACAACGCGCAAGCATTTTCATGCTTAGTGGTTCTATACAATTCTCTCTTCATTTCAGTTTAAATCAATTCATTCAATGTCGTAAACAATGCTTTGTATATTTTCCAAATTACTACTCCAAGATAATATATATATATATATATATATATTCATTTCATTTTACATTCAATTACAATTCATCGTCATTTCAAGGTGCAATTTCATATGCACTAAATCATTCAAATCACAAATCATGCCCTTTTCAATCTTATTATCATTTCGCTCTATCGAATTTAATCTATGCTTTCTGCAATGTGGATAATCAATCACCTAAGACGGCCTCTCGGGCGGTTGTAGTCCCAGATAAAAAACAAGCTTTTGGCGATTACGCACGGTCTCGTCAATACCGAATGGTTATTAAAATCACTTTCAGTGAACACTACCGATACGTCTCCGCCGCTACGGACGGTGACACTTCATTACACTCCGCAAAGATGTTAACACTTGACCTTACTGTATACCTCAATCTATCCTTAACTCGAATTTAACGGCTAACATTCTTTTAAGGGCCTTCAAATCATTTAATACTATTTACAATAGTGTATATACATTTGGATACAATAATTTATTTTTCAACACTCATGCAAATTTTCATATGCAATTTATTTCACAATCAGTTGCCTCAAATCAATTTAAAACAAATCAATATGCACTTTAACATAAATCATTTCAATATTTCATAATATTTCACAATCAATTTTGAAACAATGAAAGAAGAGTTTAGGATCAAACTTTCACAAATTGGAAACAAGAGTAGAGATCAAGAACAAACTCAAAAGGCTGTCGCTTCGATTCCTATTTCTAATCCCGTTCGGGTCTGCTTTCTCATCACCAACCCCTAATCCATCACAAATATGTCACAATTAAAGAACAACCTAAGAAAGAAAAATCAGTTGTGCATTCTAGGATTTTTGGTTAGGGTTTATGTCTACTTAAGACACCTTCACTTGCAAAATTTTCTAGGGACACATTGATTCATGGGCCGGTAGGTATCCCGGAATCAACAAAATTTATATACCTAATTCCTCCTACTACCGTAGCATAGCTACTGCAGTATAGTGGCACTAGGGTCGAACAAAATTTTTATCATTTTTCGTTTTTAGTCATTTAAACGCCGAAAAATTATATTTTATTTTATTTTACACCCTGAACATGTTATAAAACTGTTAGGGTATTTTCAGGGCGTTACAACGGATGTACCTCCAGTACTTGAAAATATATTTACCCACGACGAGGTGAGCGATGTCCAGTACAAAAGTTTTCCTACAAGGGCTACTCCCCAACTAAAATGCACATATAATGGCATACATAAAACATCTAATCATATTTCACATAAATAATACAATCCTATATGGAATAATACGTGTCATGCATGGATAGACTAGCCCATAACCGAAACCCGACCTACTCCCTCATACCGGCTATGCCAAGTATAAAAAAACCAATCATTGGAGTTTCACCCAATGACTTGACTCGTTGGACCAACTTCCAATATTCATTTGAATTTTATCAAATTCCGTGTGTTTATTTGGGTGGCGAATTTCCAGGATCTCACTGTAGGCTTCACATGCCTTCCAACACTTTCGCAAACTTTCATCGCTAGATACATATGTCTAACCAAGAATAAAATTTGGGTCTTTCACTCTGGCTGGGGGATCTGCCCCATCTTGCTACACCCAACACACGTGATTTATTATAATTATTATTTTACACAACCGCGAGTCTCGATTTTGGACGTTGTCCCATTTCCGAGCTTACTACATATTCACCAAGAATGGTGAATGACCAATACCATGCACAATAACTTAATTTGACGCAACGTGGATCGGTGCATGTGATGCAAGTATGCCACATAATATTACATATATCATTTCCAATTCATGGGATGAAATTCTCATTCATCTTGTCGATATATCAGCGAGCATGCATAGACATATAATTTTCACACCTTCATGTTATTCAATTATCAAGAAATAACAAGCAAAAGATCCTTGAATTGGGATCTCAATCCAACGAGGCAATCATCCGGCCTCAACATTTAAAACACGCAACAAAACGAACAAAATAAATAAAAATTTTATTTTAATTTTACTTTTTTTTTTCCAGAAATTGTCTTTATCGTGATAAGAACTCGTATCACGCCGGAAGCATGGTTGCGGCGGGCTGACTCCGGTCGTAAAGCGTGTACGCCAGCGACGGCGTGTTAATGGCGCTATGCTCGCGGTCGGCGTGTAGATTACTGCAGCGATCGATCTGGCCTCTGGTGAGTCGCGACCTGGTGGTCGAGGTCATGACTCACCAATCGAGAACCATAAATTTTGCATTTGCGCCACGGTTCTGAGGCGCCGCGATCCCGAGCGTTTACGCCTCCCGATCCCAGATTTGGGGTGGCGAGCATCTAGGCCACTCAAGGCCTCGATGAAAACCGTGTCATTAAATGGCTTTTAAGCTATAAATAACACCAAGTAGGAAAATCCCCTACCTCTCGGATCTTGGCCAAAATCCCAGATTTTAGTCTCTATGCAAAGTCGTCGCGTGGACAAACTTCCTTGGCTTTGTGGTCGACGGTCGTCATTTGTCAAATCTAGAGAAGATGGAGCTTCTCTCATCTTCCTTCTCTCTTTCTTTTCCCCCTCAATTCCTCCCCAGAAATTTTGTCGGCTTAGTCAAGTGGGATGTCCTCTCTTGCCACGCGTCACCCTCGTTGGCTCTCTTGGATTCTCCTTGCTCCCCTCATCCATAACTTTAGATTTCCATCCTCTTAGGTGGTGACACATGGCCACCCCTTAGACTTTTTGAATTTTCCTCTCCATTTGACACATGGCTTAATGTGAGCCATCCAACACGTGCCAAGTGTCACTCGTTACACTCGGTGCCTCAAAAATGTGAAGTCCCTCTTTTGTCTCGAATTGATAAAATTTGACAGGAGTAACTAGATTCGCGTGCGATTCAATAGTGAAGTCCATTTCATCATCTAGATCTAGGAAAATTCTGAATTTTCCCTTTGAGAGTCTGGATTTTACCTTTGTTTTTGAAAAAATTGGATTTTTCTCGGGTTTTACAAAAAACAAAACTACTTTAAAACAAAATATAATAAAAAGGAAAATAAATGAAAAATAATATACAAAAGGGTCTTACGCTACCTAAAGTCTAGAATTTGCGGAAGTTATGCACAGTGCCCTAGATGAGTCTACTTATAGATTTTCAATATTGGGCAGCACTTCTAGGCAAAATTGAAGAGATCCCAAAATTTCTGTCGTGACATGGTTCTTATCTTTATCACCCAGATCTTGTCGAGGCCTGCAGTTTCTTGTCACGACATATCTTCATGCTATCTTCTTTGATTCTATCGCGACATAATTTAACTTTGTCGCGACATAGTTCTGTTGATGTTGTCTATTTTATGTCGCGACATGGTTGTCTTTTGTCGCAACTGAGTTTATCCCAGTAGCATGGTTGTTAGCCATAGCAAAATTTTATTTAATCGCGACGGTGGACTACGTGTGCATGACAGAGACTCTTTCATATACATGACATAATCTTCTTTAATCCTTGTTGTTGGCTAAACTTTTTGTTGCAACATTTAATCCCTTCTCACGACAAACTTTCCTTCTCTCATCTTACTTATCTTCCATTTTCTGTCGCGACATAAAACTTCTTTGTCGCAACAAAGATCTCTGACTCTATAACTTTTATTGTCGGGACATAATTTTCCTTTATGAAGAAATGCGCCTTGATTCATTATTATGTATAACATCCATTTTCTATGTCGCAACAATCTTCTTGTCATTCTTGCTTTTATGCGTGACAATAGTCATCTTTGTCGCAACAAAATTCACCTCAGCCTTATGTTGTGTTTGTCGCGACATAAAACTTCTCTGTCGCGACAAAGTCTTCTTGGCTCTTAATGTTATGTTGCAACATAGTTTTCTTCTGTCGCGACATAAAATTTTCCTTGAAGTAGACATACATTTCCGGAATATGCATGCGCAACATAAAATTCTTTGTTCGCGCAACTGTCTTGACTTATCTCGGTGTTCTCTTAATTTTCTATCGTAATAGAGTTGTCTTTTGTGACGAGTTCATATGATATCTTCATTTCTTTTTCAGTCTTGACAAAGATTCGAAAGGTTGCGACATAATTCCTCTGCCATTTGCTTGATCAATGTCACGACATAATTTGGAATATGCAGCATTCTTAACTTCATGAACTTCTCGACTCGTCGTGACATAAAAATTCATTGTGCGGCAATTTGTGATCTATCTCAAATTGTGTCGTGACAGTCTTCATTTCTGGATTACGCTTAGCTTGATCCTTGTTGCGACATACTTCTGCTGGTTATATTGGAATTCTGTCGCGACATTCTGATTTTATGTTGAGATAGTTTGCTGCCTGGCCAAGTTTTATACTTTTCTTACTGGAATTTTGTCTTTTTCATATAAAATATGCAAAACAAAAGTTGGTAAATATTCCATAATTCTGCATTAAAATGAATCATAAACTTCTAGAATTTTTCCAGAAAAATGGATTAAAAATAGATGAGTTTAGGACTCATCAGTTTTATTGGGGCAAAGAACTGAAAAGATATTCAAGGCCATATACTATGCCAGCAAAACCTTCAATGAGGCATAAGAGAACTACTCTACCACAGAAAATGAGATGCTGGAAATGGCGTTTTCTTGTGAAAAATTCAGGTCTTACATATCAGGGTCCCATGTTATAATACACAATGATCATGCTACAATTAGATATCTAATGACAAAGAAAGATGTCAAACGAGCGTCGGATCGTGTGTGTCTTGCCAAAAGTTTGATTTGGAGATCAAAGACAAGAAGGGTAGTGACAATGTGATAACTAATCACTTGTTTAGATTGGAAAAATTCTTTGAGAAAAAGAGAAAGCTGAAATAGTAGAAAATTTTCTTGATGAGCAAGCGTTTTTTGTTGTCGGTCGAAAACACCAGTATCGCGATGTGTAGTGTAACGTGGAGTTGTGCCATGATTTGAAGCTACCAGAAGAGAAGAATATTGAGAACTGATAGCAGATTTTATATTTGGGATGACCCACTACTTTTTAGAGATGAGTAGATATGATCCTAAGGAGATGTGTTCCAGAAACAGAACAAGGTAGTATTATGGAGAAATGTGTACATCGTATATAGAGACACTTTGCGGGAGATAGAAACTGACCCGAAAATTCTCCAATCAGGTTTTTATTGGCCTCCTCTATTCAAAGACTATTTTTAATGGGTAAAATATTGTGATAACTGTCAGAGAATGGGCAATATAAGCAAAAGAAATGAAATACCCCGGCAAGGAATCCTAGTGGTGTAGAATTTTTATGTATGGGGGATAGACTTCATGGGACCTTTCCCATCATCATTTGGAAATATATACATTCTCCTAGCTGTGGATTATGTATCCAAATGGGTGGAAGCAATAGCTTGTCCCATAAATGATGGCAGAACAGTGGTTGGGTTTATACAAAGAAATATTTTGAGCAGATTTGGAGCACCTAGAACAATCATTAGTGATGATGGAAGCCATTTTGCAAATAAAGTTTTTGCAAAACTCATGAATATATATGGAATCAAACATATGATGGGTTTGGCTTATCACCCTCAGTCAAATGTACAAGCTGAAATTTCTAATAGGGAGATAAAGAAAATTATGGAGAAAATTGTGAATATAAGCAGAAAAGACTGGTCTATAAAGCTAGATGATGCATTGTGGGCTTATAGAACTGGGTACAAAACTCCTATTGGAATGTCCCCATACATAATAGTATTTGGAAAACCTTGTTATCTCCCTCTGGAACTAGAATACAAGGCTATGTGGGCCATCAAGAAACTGAATTATGACTTCCAAGCTACAAAAGAAGAAAGATTACTCTAATTGAATGAACTGGAAGAGTTGAGGAATGAAGCTTATGATAATGCTATAATGTACAAAGATAAGACTAAGAAGTGGCATGATCAAAAGATTTTGAGGAATGAATTCAAAGCAGAGGAACAAGTCCTATTATATAATTCCAAGCTCAAACTGTTTCTAGGAAAACTAAGGTCAAGATGGAGTGGTCATTACACAATAGTAGCAAGAACACCCTTTGGAGCAGTAACACTGAAAACTGACTCTAGATGTGAATTTAAAGTGAATGGTCAGAGATTGAATCATTACCTTGAGGAACATAAATGAAGAGGAACCGATCTCGAAAGAGAGAAGAATTTTGGTCGAATTGAAGACATTCAGCAAATGTCTAGGGGCTGGGGAGACATTATCCGAAAGCACTGGGAGGCAACCTGCCAAATTTAATTTTCATAGTTAATTTGGTTTGTTTAAATTTGGTATGTTTGAAGTTTAGTTTCAATTTTAAATAAAATTTTAAGTGTTGTTTTGGCGATTTTTCGTGTGGACACCGGGTTGAATTAAAATGGATGTTATCAGAAGCACACTTTCTCAAACTGAAATATGCAGAAAATTGCTACAAGGGGGAGTATTTCTATTTCCCTCACTTTGTCTTTAATGATAATGCATAATTGAAGTTTGGGGGAATGTGATTTTATTTAGAGTAGAAAATGAATAGTAGCTTTGTTGTTCTCAATTTTTTTAGATATTCTGAATATCATTTTGTGAATTATATTGAGTAAAGACAATGAAATGTGATTGTTCATACTTGAATTAAGGTTCTTAGATGATTAGATGTGTTTTTACAAGTATGTTCTAATTGGTACGAGTGAATACACCTTGCTTGGAATGTGTGGCTTGATTTAAAAATGTAAATTGTGCAATTCTGGAAAATTTTGGTTCAATGTCGCGACATGCTTTCTCTCTGTCGTGACATTATTGCCAAACTCGGTCGCAACATTGTTTCTTTATGTCTTGACAAGGACTAATTCAACCTTTTGAAAGTCGTAGGAAAGTTTATCGCAACACAATTTATCTATGTCGCGACAAAATTTTAAATAACCTATGTTTCTAGAAGAGAAAACATTATCACGACAATATTTTTGTATGTCACAACATAGGTTTACTTGAGAATCAAATTTCGTCGCTGAGATATTTTCTTCTCGTGGTCATGACATAGTCGACTCTTAGATCCAGATATTGCATAAGGAAGGTTTCTATCGCAACAATATTTCTCAATGTTGCAACATAGTAAACTTGAACATCACATTTGATGTCGCGACAATTTTTCCTCTGTTGCAACAAAGGACTGACCTAGTTATAATTAATTTCAAAATATGTCGCGACAAGCATTCATTTTATGTCGTGGACATGAATTAAAAGGATTAAACCCTAGGCTAGTTCTTTGTCGTATTATTTAATGAAGGTAATAAACTAATAGTGAGTCTATAAATATGATGTTTGAAACCTGAAAAGCCACTTGCCTCATTAAACCATCAAACCACTCACTCTCGTTTGCCCTAAATTCCCCTCATTTCGAAAACCCTAGATCCCTAAAGCCCTTTTCTAATAATGTCCGAGTCGATTTCAACCCTGCCTCCAAACCTAAATGAATCATGGAAGAGTATGCGTAGAAGGAGGAAGAAACAATCTGCGACTCAAGGTAAATAGGGCAAGCAAAGAAAGAGCCGGATTAAGGGCGTGAGCTTGCTGTACCACCGGGAAGAATCAAGAAAATGAAGAGAGGAGTCAAGAAGCAGAGCGTAAAGCTGGAGAAAAGCAAGCTAATTAGGTCTCAGAGCAAGCTATGTCGCTTAGAGGGATAAATTACAGCATAGAGACTTCATAGGATAGAGAGGTTTCAACAAGTGGATTTCCCCTTCCAAGAAATCATTGAGAGCAAGGGATGTCATTTATTCTGTGAGCACAAGGCTCCTGGGTTCGTAGATGTGGTGAAGGAGTTCTATGCTAACATGGTGGGAATGAAAGATAAAACAGTCTATGTTAGAGGGAAATGGATATCCTTTTGAGCGTGAGTAGATAGACCAAACATACAATCTTCATGAGAGGAAGAATGGGTCGAAGTTCAAGAAACTAGTGAAGAAACCCGACTTCCAAAGATTTTAGACTAGCTAACTTATGGCAAGGGATAGTGGAATGCCACCAGGAAAAACCCACACGAGTCCATCACCAGAGGAACATTGATTGAACAAGCAAAGGTGTGGTTCTATTTCTTGTGTTCAATCATTTTACCCTCCAAACACTTGTGTACAGTCAGGGAGAAGGAAGTTGTGGAGCCCTTAAAATCGGGTGTCTCGCTGGGATAACTCAAGAATCGATTAGTGCCCCAAAGTGCAATTTCAACCCCTATATTAGATAGGTTTTGAGTACTTTTGATCATTAATCATGTCATAAACCAATTGAAGTGTTCATGTCATCTTAGTAACACTTATGCCATTCGGGAGCATGTTTCGTTGTTTTTGTAGGTATTTATACTCCCTAGGCTTCAACCACAATGCAAATGATCAATCATGAGGTTGAAGTTTAGTCTCAGCCATCAACAAGCCCAAAATCAATGGAAAAACAAAGGAAAAGTGGAGGAAATGAGACAAATGAAGACAGGACGAGGCATGTGTGAATGCTGAAAACAGAACTCTTTCGCAACCCTGCTCTCGCAACCAACTGCAATCCTAGGTTTAATTCTCGCAACTGCTCGCACAGTCAAGTAATCTCAAATAAAATTGAAAATTCGCTAGCCAACTTTGCACTGTTCTCAGCGAAATTATAGGAATTGCCATCGAAATTTCGCTAGCTTAGCTGGGGGCTCCCGCTAGCTAGCTAAATTTCAACATTGCCAAATTCGCTAACTCTTGCCAAATTCGCTAATTAGCGAAATTTCACCTCTAAATAAATTCTGCGTGTGCCTCATTCATCCTCTGGTACTACAACCGCCTTCCAAACTTGGTTTATTACCCAATTGTCCTATAACTAGCCTAGTTATTAGGGCTTTTGTAGTTTCAGATACTTCGAGGAGGCTTATAAATACTCCCCTCATGTCTTGTAATAAAAAGAGGATATGTAAGGTGAATACAAGTTTTTGGTGATTTGTAAGTTATTTTCTTTTACTGCTTTTGTAAATAAATTGTTTTATTTTCTCTCTCTTCTCTCTCTTCTTTCTCTCTTCTTTCTTTCTCTTTCCCGGCTGCCAAACACACCTCTCGGGAGATGACAACTCAAGAGATGTTGCAAGCCTCCTTCCTTTGAAGATACAAGCTAGCTTCGCGTGTGGGGTTAAGCATGTCATTCCTTCAGACTAGAAAAGTCACGGTAGTGTATTTACGGCCCTTATTTTCAAAATTCACTGCATAACATGGGATGCTATTGTCTTGGCCAATACTTCCATGCTTTAGATCCAAAGGCTAAAGGATGTGCACTGTGGGCTCTTTAGACGGTCCTTATCAGCTTCGAGGTAGCATTTACATGTTAGGGTTCTTCAAATTGGTGGTTAAATAACATCGACTTTTATCAAGCTTTCGCCAATACTTCCATACTTTAGGTCTGAGTGCTCGGTGAGAGATGCGCTCGTGATTCTTTAGATGGTCTTTACTAGCCTTAGAAAAATGATAAAGGAATGTTAGGGTTTTAAACAAAAGGCCATAACTCGCATCCTCGTGTTGACTCACATAGAGGATAAACCCCGAGGACATGTGTTTGCCCTAGCTTGTCAAGTTGGTGACCTAAATCTTCAAAGTTTAATTTCTTCACTTTAAATTTCGCTTACTCATTTCCACAGAATTCCAAAACCATTTACAAACTTTTGACACAAATCCAAAAAGTCCAAATAGAAAGCCTTACCTTCTACGCCTCTAATGCAAACCATTTTTGTGAAGAAAACCCATCCCCTGTTCGGACTCCTAGACCACTATACCGCAGTGAGCTCGACTACCAAGCAGAGTAGGAACTTAGGTATATAAATTTTGCTGGATTTTAGCTCAAATTCTTACCGTGGCACGAATCATCAACCCTGAATATCAAATGTCCTGCAAACTGCATTGACCACTGATTAAAATCTGGGCAGTGAGTCTCTCACGGAGCTCTTACCCAAATACAAAACTTGTCCCAATAATCAACAACGACCACACAGGGTCCAAATGCAAGTAAAATAATGGCCACTTGGGCCCCTGCATCAATACTCACAAAATATCCAACCATCTTTCTCACATGGTTCAAGAGTTAACACGTTACTCTTAATACAAACATATATTAAAATTACAACATTCTAATACATGTATACAACAAAATCAAAGCCACAAGTCGGCTTTCTTCTAACACGCGGCCTCTAGTGGAGGCTACCCTGGGCCGCTCCCCTCGTACCTTAAAGATATGAACCCCAACAGTGATGAGAGCAAAACAAAGAG
Source organism: Tetrastigma voinierianum (assembly GCA_016808115.1). Taxonomy (NCBI): domain Eukaryota; kingdom Viridiplantae; phylum Streptophyta; class Magnoliopsida; order Vitales; family Vitaceae; genus Tetrastigma; species Tetrastigma voinierianum. The sequence goes on along the minus strand of JAEQBH010001726.1, from coordinate 140,343 downwards.
AGAAAATTTCCCACCTCGTTACTCCCACCTAAGTGCACATGCATGGGAAAACAAACATCACGTAATTACGAACCTACTCAATGTTGATAAGGACCGATCCCGTGTCCCTGAGTCTCCTCACCATCTCACATATGCCTAAGCCGAATGCGAGTAAAATCAATTTTCAAAACAAAAGTTTTTGTTCTTTAACACACTAATGAAGTTTTGAAATGACAACCCTCCGAGGCGAACTGCTGATAACCTTCCAAAACAATCTACGGGCCCCTCCGACGTGAATTGTCGGACAATCTCCCAACTCGATCCTAAAATCTTCCGTCGAAATTCCTTTCACAAACATTTTCATTTTGTTTCATTTCATGTCATGCACTCACACCTAATATTTCAGCCGCTCATATGGAACATGATGCCAATCAACACATCTATGCTAATATATTCACATGCATATATATTAACATAATTAAATCACATAAAGCATGTTATGTAAATTCTCAACCAATTACACCAAAATTAGCTTACATGGGCTAATTAACAAACACGAGCAATTCAAATTTGAATCACTCAACCAAACACATTTTCATACAAAAATATTTCGTGAACATCTATTCACAGAATGCGAAACCCTGGTTATCGTCACTACCACATAAATAGGAATTTCTCCACTCTAAGCTCAGCTGTAATCCAATGATGCCAATACAAGTCTTTAACATTCCTAACCATTTACATCGCTTCTGTAGATACCCTGGGTGCAGGAAAAGATCCTCACATATCGTTTGCCTTAATCTCCACCAAATCAGAACACACGTAGTCCTCGCCACAGAGCAACTTCTTCGTCTGTCGAAACCGACCGTCCGATTGACCGGAACTAGATGTTTACCCTCTCTAAAAACTTATTTTCTCCAGCTACTGCATCCTCCCCGTTTTTGTTTTTGGCTTTCAATTAATGGAGAATAAGACTATTTGAGTTTTTGTCTCATTCATTAACAATTTTATTAGTTCCATCTATGTCCCTTCTTCTAGATTTTTGACACTGGGCACCGTCTAGGCCACCCATTTCATCTCTTACTCATGCAACATGTGTCACATGAGTACATGTTATAGGTGACTTTGTCACATCACATGTCGCTTTAATACGAAACCCGACACTGCGGCCTCAAAAAAGTGAAATTTCGACCGCTTCGACCGACGAAATTCGACATGGTAGCTAGATTTCACAAGATAATCCAACGGTGAAGTCCGTTTCGTCATCCGAGTTCTAGAAAATTCCGATTTTGACCTAAAATGACGATTTTGTTCTTTTCCGAAAAATTGAATCCTTCTGGTCTGGCATTCTTCCCTTTCTTAAAAGGAATTTCTGCCCCGAAATTCTCGACAATCACAATGAAACACATGCATATGCAATGTGCACTCTAATATGATAAACTAGTCATTTAAATATTAAACGACTAAACTAATGTGACCTTCATCCCTAAACAAGAAGGGTTAGGTGGCCCGTGATCGTGTCCTCTCGCTCCCACGCTGGACTCCCTCCACTCCACTGTGCCGCCATAGCACCCTCACTAGCCTCACGGTCTTGCATCGCAAAACCTAATCCCGGCCGGTCTAAAAATGCACACCGGGTCCTCCTCTAAGGTCCCATCCGCCAACCGCAAATCTCTCCCAATCCACTACATGAGCCGGATTCCGTCGTATACCTCCGAGTAATGGAGACATGAAATACCCGTGACACCACATGTCGGGCTGCAAAGCCAACCGGTACACTACAACGCCTACCCTCTCAAGTATCTCGAATGGCCTAATAAACCTCGGAGATAACTTCCCTAGCTTGCCGAACCTGACCACTCCTCTCTTAGGCATGACCTTCAAGAAGACGTGATCACCAACCTCGAACTCTATATCGACGTCAGACATCCGCATAGTTTCTTCACGGCCGAAGCCGTGAGAAGACGCTTGTCGATCAAGCTCACCTTCCTGGAGGTGTCTCTAATCGATCGTATCTGATGGAGATCTCTCCCACCTCGGTCCAACATAACGGTGATCTACATGGCCTCCCATATAATGCCTCATATGGTGCCATCCTCGTATACCGCTGCATAACTCGTTGTTTAGCGACCTACTCAAGGCAAGTGCTCTTCCCAAACACTTATGATCCAGACGCATATTTCGCGCATGTCCTCTAACACTTGTATATAATCCACATAATACGTGAACCCTACACAACCTCGCTTGCGTGCAAACGCCGACTTAAAGTCACACCACCGACAATCCAATGGACCGGTCAACCTAATCCATCGCGAATGATATCCATATACCAGCCCTTGCCTACCACCAACACCCAATTCAATTTCCAATGGGGTATCCAAATCTCGAGTCACTCCCGACTCCTATCACTCAACCCTAAGTCTTAGTGATAACATGACCGTGTGTTTTCTCTCTCGGGCAACAGAACTTTCCGGCCTACACTGTGAGCCTCTTACATCCATACAGAAATTTCGGATATCTCTAAGGGTCTCTTACACTCACACGTAAATACCGAGATACCGGGTCTCTTACACCCACAGAAATTCGAATTTCTCCACTAGCCCCACACCCACAGCCGTAAATTGAGATAGCTCCCCGGTCTCTACACCCACACGTAAATTCCCGACTTCTCCACGGTCCTTTACACCCACATAGAAATTTGGGATATCTCCTAGTCTCTTACACCCACGTAAATTCGATACCTCCCGGTCTCACAGACACCCACACAGAAATTTGGGATATCCCCCTGGGTCCTTACACCCACATAGGACCTTTCGGATACTACCGTAGGTCTCCTTCACCCTAACTCCAGGCTTCTCACCTTAGGGAATTAATGGCCCCCTTCTTGCTTTGCCCAACACACATTAATTTCTCTTCATTTCCTGATCCGAACTATGAGTCTTCATTGGATGTAGTCCCAAAGACAAACTCAACCCACACTCACCAAGAGTGGTGAATGACCATACTGTGCACCCACAACCAACTCGACGCGATGTCACCGTGCACCCACACTCGACTCGATGCACCCCCTCCCCCCTCTAGGGTCCACCATGAGCAGAACCTTAGAGATCTCTAACTCGCAAGCTTGACCTATCCGGTCAACTCTCACCTTATATCCTAAGGAAGAACATCCACACATGGCTTCTCTAAAGGCCTCAACCTCTAAGTCCAACTCCGTCACACAAGATGCATTAGAAAAACAAACGTGTATAAATGTACTCCCGTGACGTCCAACTGATCTGCATGCTCAACCTCTGTACCATGAGGCTTCGGTCTCCTAGGACAATCTCGCCTCATATGCCCATGCTGGCGGCAATGGTAACACATCATCTGCCCAACCTGACCCGAACTCTCGGCTTGCAAATCCTGTGCTCAACCTCGACCTACGCTCTGGCCCTGGCCTATGTGACTCGTCTGCAAAATACTAGGTGCTGGTGCGGCACCCTGGAACTGATACTGGTTCCCCTGACCCATACTAGGGGGTGGAGGAACAAACTATGTCCTCTCACATCCTACATTGTGGGTTGTCTGTCTCCAAAACCCTAGGATCCTTATCTCTTAGGGCCAATCCCTCCTTATATATCACGAGTGTGGCGAAATAGCACATAATGTCGCCTAGCTAAATATGTCCATCCGGCCTTGGTCTCACGATTGGCCTGGCTATCACCGGATATCATGCGAAAGCGAAGTCTTACCTTCTTTCCGGGTTGGAAGAGATGGATTTTCCTTCCTCTTAGCATTGATACCCGCCATCCTGGATACTCGCATGTCATCTGCGCTTCTCCTCGTATTCATAGTCGTCCGGCCACGAAGTCCCTCCTCCCTCTAACCATTGGAGACGGTATGCTCTATGTGAAGTCATTTTGACTCCCTTAGTTCACCATTGCACAAGCACAATATGTCATGGCGAACACAAATCCCATACAGCCTCGATAAGGGCTGCTTTAGTGAAAGCCGTTAATTTTTTGACGGTACCTCGTGGACGCCCTCTACGTCCTCGCCCTCGACTAATCATCTTCACATGTCAAATGGCAAGTTCAATTCTAATGCAGTATCTCTAAGGCGTACACACAGCCCCGAGACACTATTCATATACAGAAAAATATTTCATACACAATGTCCATACATTTATAGGTAATCGCAGTTATAATTTCATTTTATTAAATCTAATCAACATCAAAATTTTATTTTAGAAAATTTCCATTTAAGATTACTATTTCATTGATTTGATTTTATTTTATTTATTTATTGGTTATTTTATTTTATTTTTTTGAAAAATTCTTATGAAGCAGGTGTTCATGACGTTAGTCCCCCAAATAGTAATTTCAAGAAACGATTACCTTTGATCGGCGGAGTTGAGTGCGCTGGTGCGCAGCCGCCGGACCCTAGGCTGTGCGCTGTGGTGCTCCGAGGCTGCGCACCGCTGCGCATCCGGCGGCGTCATGCTGCGCCGACGTGTATGCACCTTCGCAGCCGTGTCGTGGCCTCTGATGGCGCGTCATCGCGGCTGTCCTCATTGATGTCGCGAGTCCCTGCCGAAGTGTATGGCTTTGGTTAGCGTGCTCCCGCGCCATTATATCGCGCAACCCAGCGTGCTTCGGCTGCGTGCGTTATCCGCAGCTCATCTGGCTTGCAGCGCATGCTCCGCGGGCGCATCTCTCAATACGGCCCAACAACCGAAGCTACCTCCGATCACGATACGTATATTGCCTTCGCGACATAGTCCGGCTGGCAGACCGCGCCGCGCGCGGCTGCCGGCCGTGTCGCGCCTTCCTCTACGCACGTATTACGGCATTGCTCGATCGTGTCGTGGCCCGATCAGTAAGTATTGTGGCCGAGCACACTTTGGCCATCGTACCTGTGTCACGATCTGATCCCTTTGTATCGTGACTCTGAGAAATGGGCGATGGCACCATATAACTTTTTTTCAGCATTTTTTCATTCCAACTCACTGGAAAACCACCCGAATATATGCCATATATATATGTACTTCATTTTCCAATAACCCGAATAAATTTATTAAATTTATTTATCCATTTTCGTTTACATTTGCCTTAAAGGCCTAAAAAAAAATCTCACATCATTTTTGTTTTAATTCTGGGCTATTTGAAATTTTTGAACACCTAAGGTTATATTTATCAGCCACTGGTGTTCAGCGTTTTCCTATGCTATTCACCAAAACGCCACAATTTCAATCTAGTTACACACATGATCACTGTCACATAACATACAGCTCATGTATACGCTCCATCGCATCAAACACCATGCATGGGTATTTAAATACTATGCCGTGGCTTACAGTGATACGCTGCTGACCCAGCAGCCAAGGCTATACCAGGCTGTGATGTTTATACCTCAATGACCATGGCTGAAGAAGCAGTCCTAGGTTTTCATTTACCTGGCTCTGCACGAGCTCCCAGGAGTAATTGTTTTACCTTTAACTCTGATACCAAGGTACATGCGGCCACAATCGGGGTGTCTGGGTCTGACAGCCCATCAACCCGCTATGAATGCTCGTGGATGTGGATGGCCCGACACCACTCACGAAAATCGGGCAAATCTCAGCTATGCGGGGGCTCTACCCCGAATACAAAGAGAACTGTCCGATAATCAGCTTATGACCACACACGGGGTCGAATCACGAGTAAAATAATGCCTACTTGGAAGCTGCATCAATACTCACAAAATATCCGGCTTCATCTATCTCCACATAGTTCAGAGTTAACACATTACTCTTAAGCTGAAACATATATTAAAATTACAACATTCAATACATGTACTTTGTAATATCAAGTCCGATTGGCTTTTTTCTAACTTACAGTACCTCTAGTGGGCGCTCGCCTTCCCGATCGCTCCACATGCGAAGGCGTGATCCCTCGGCGAGGTGGAAGTAAGCCCGATCAGAAAATTTCCTACCTGGGTTACTCCCACACTCAAGTGCACATGCACTTGGCAAAACAAGCATTCAATGATTACATGAACCTACTCGAGTATCTGTATGACCAATCCGTGTCCGAGTCCTCTTGAAGCTCCTCACTATGCCTAAGTCGAATGCGAGTAAAATCACAGTTTTCGAAACATAAGCTTTTTATTCTCGAAACACACTGCGAGTTTCTGCAAAATGTTGGACCCTCGAGGGGCGAATCTGTTGGATAACCTTCCCAAGACAATTTCCTTGGCCCCCCTCAGAAGTGAATTATTGGACAATCTCAAACTCGATTCTTCGGGAAAATCTTAAAACCAGGAATTCCTTTCCACAAACATTTCATTTGTTTCATTTTCATGTATTAACTCCACTAATATTCTAGAAGTTATCGATTATATGGAATGTGCATGATGCCAGTTCACGACATTCATGCTAATATATTCACATGCATATATATGTGCTTATAATTAAAGCCCATATTAAAGCATATTGTAAATTCTCCCCTTAATTACACAAAATTGCTCACGCATGGGCTTCAATTAGCAAATCTGAGCAATTGGAATTTGAATCATCAGCCAAACACATTTCCTGCAAAAATATTTCGCAGACTTTATTCCACTTGAGCGGTAAAACCCTGGGTTACTATTCCACGACCACCACGAATAGAATTTTCTCCGCTCGGTTCAAAGCTTTTGAGACCCGGGTGCGATATACAAGCTCAGAACATTCCTAACCATTTTTACCTATGACTCTGCGAAGATGCCTAAAGTAGGAAAAGATCCCTACATATTGGGTTAGTGGAACTCCACCAAATTAGTAGTCACCTTGCGTAGTCTTGTATGCGTAGAGCAACTTTCACTTGCACTCGTAAACACATGCTCAGATTAGCGTGGAATCCTAGAGAAACCACTCCCTCTCTCTCCTAAGAGCTTATTTTCTCCAGCTACTGCATCCTCCCCGTTTTTGTTTTTGGCTTTCAATTAATGGAGAAGAGACCTTTGAGTTTTGTCTCGTTCATTAACAGAATTTGTGATTCATCTGTAACTCCCTTCTTCTAGATTTTTGACACTTGGCACTATCCTAGGCCGTCCATTTCCCTCATCTCTCTACTCATGCAACATGTGTCACATGAGTACATGTTATAAGGATGACTTTTTGTACATCACGTATCGTTTTCATTTTAGATGCCGATGCCTTGAAAAGCGTGGAATTTACATTATCTCGGAATTCTCACGAGAATTCAACATGGTAGCTAGATTTTCTGAGATGGTCAGCGTGAATTCCGTTTCATCATCAGATCGAAAATTTCAGTTTTGACGAGCCAACGATTTGCCGCTTTCAAGTTGGAGTTTTCTGGGTCTTCTGAAATAGTGTTTTATGACTACCATCACTCAAAGTATAAATTTAGTGATGGAAAAAATGATAGAAACTCAGTTTGAGTTGTGGAGGAAATTTATAAGGGGTGATTCCACGCTGACACCTATCGAGCTCAGGCACATCACAGGTGGTGTGGAAGGCCCAGGTGGAAAAATTTCGGGACCTCGCCACGACACGACGGGAGTGCCATGGGAGCCTGAACAAAGTTAGGGAAAGAGAGGCTGAGGTTGCAAGAGTAAGGGAAGAGAACATTGAAATTAATCAATTACGGCAGAGAAGTGAGCTCCATAGCAGGCAGCAGATAATTACAGGCTGGAGTTGTGCCTCTCACAGGATGTAGAGACAAGCTCATCGAGCAAGATAGAAGCTCAGAGCATCAAGCAACAATGCTGATTAATGAAAATGTTAAGAGGCAATGATGCAAGAGATGCGGGAGAGGATAACCAATTTGAAGAGAGTTCAACAGGCTCAGGGATGAATACCATGGATGCTGAGTTTGAAAGAGATAATCTGAAATAAGAGGAAATTGAGGAACTAGAAGTGAAGAGCTCAAGGCAAGAGAAGATACCTTCATCTCTATATCTTAGCTGGAGGGAGATTAGGCTAATAAAAATCATGAAGGGAAATGGAGGGATACCATAGGAGAAAAGGACACAGCTGTGAGAGGCGGAGTGGCATGATGTCTGTCTGAACATCGGAAGAAATAAGACTTTTGATAGAGAAGAAAGGGACAAGGAATTTAGGGGCCCTAGGCTTCCCAAGGAAAAGTGTTGGAGATAGAACATATGCGATCTCAACGTATAACACAGCCAAAATGTACTCTACCAGGGAGTGGTGGGGAACCTCTCTGTGGCGGAGAGACAAAATGATCTTATAAAGAAAATGACTCTATCCATGCAGGAGTAGTTTGCATTCAATGAGTGAAGGCAGTGAGTCTAAGCAGCCACAAGAATCAGTTACGAGTTCTGCCTTCTAGATTGATTTACAGCCTGAACTAAGTGTGAATGCATTCCTCCCATAGGCATGAAAGAAGGGAATAAAATAGCTCACCCTGTTCCTTTTCCTGTTTTCCACCTCTTTGTACTAATCTCTATACTTGAAAAATAGAATAAAAATTCCTTATGGAAATTGTGATGCTCTTATTTTCATTTAAATTAATGTATTTATTTATATTTTTCTTCTTTTACTTTAAATAATTAGTGATGATTGTTAAGATAGTTTTATTAAATAATGGAGAGACCGGATTTCACAGGTTGAAATGTAGTTATTATGCATTATTTTGGTAGAATTAGATGGTATGGAGTTAAATGTCTGGTGTGCTGTCGGGTGATGGGGCGAATTCGGGTGCTGCCGTCGACCATGCGTTCGCGCGCATCTCAGGGTTCGAATAAATCGGATCGATCAGATTAGTCCGGAATAAATTAAAAAAGTGTCGGGTTCATTGGTGATATGCGATTTCAAGTGGAATATTGTAATAAAGTGAGTGGGACAATTCTTGACTCTGGTTGACGTCGGTTCAGTTCATATAATCCCAATGTTCAACTTCACTCAGTCGAAGACTCTAAAATAAAGTATCTGGGTACACAGTATCTGCAGATCTCTATAGTCAAATCTCCCGAATGTCCTGGGACTTGTTGGATTATTAGTCGAGAGGCTTAGTCTAAGCAATGTGCTAATGAGAGTGATTTGGAAGGCCATTCTTGGAAGGCATGGGCCTTTCAAAGCCCTACCCTTATAATATGCACATAAGCATACATTTAGTTCCTCATTTGGGCGAGAGCCAATTTTCCATCATGACAACCAAATGAAAGCTAGTTCCTCCATGAATGTAATCCTACATTAAAGAACCACGATTTGCCGGATTACATGGCAATCGACAATAATAGAAGATGACATGTTTTAGGAAAGATTATTTCAAATTAGAAAAATGAAATTTATGAAGAAGAAAGTGTCAGTGGAATAGAGATTTGGTCTTATGGCATTCCTCCTATGACCAATTAAGTCCTTAGGGTGTTGACATACAATTACCCTAATGCCAAAACGGTATGAGATTCTTGACCCAAAGTTAGTACAAGAGGGTGGTAGAAACCATTTAAAGACAAACATTTGCATTATTCCTAAAACCTTAATGGGAAAATGAAAAGTAGAAAAAACGAAGATAGGAATGGCTTGCAATGAATGTGGCCAGAAAGTACCAGCCTGAAAAAGTATGTGAAGAATGCACCAAGGCCCAAATGGGGATAGATAGATGACATAGATAGAAAAGTCAAGGAATGCATATGAGAGGCAAATATGTCAAGTGGAAAGTAAGAAAAATGAGTAAAATTGAGGCGAATTATCACAGCTCACACGTACCTAAATCAGAAGCATTATAAGCCTAAAAGACCCCCTATTGTTCTAATGGTGGTATATATGATTAGATTAGTAGAGATTAATATGACAAACAAGCTTATAGGACTTTAAGAATAAGGAAAATTGCTATCTGATAACATACCAGAAAGATTAACTAATCTAAGGAAAAAAAGAGAGACAATGCTTTCCTCCACAAATACAGGTTGAATGATTAAGATTGTTTACACTATATGAATTATTTGGGTACATTTTAGTAGACTTAATTGAAAATCTTGATTCAGATTGGAAACATATTTAGAATAATTTTACAGCTAACCTATGATGCCTTAGGTGGATTCTACCGGAAAATGACCTTAAAATTAGGCTAAATTGTTTGAGGGAGACCAGACAAGGTGCACCTTTTCTTTTCTTGGGACGAGACAAAGCTTAAGTTTGAATTTGATGAGTCTTAAACTCATGCTTTTTTTTAATCCATTTTTTCTGGCATCATTCTAGAAGACTATGATTCATTTATCTTGAATTACAGAATATTACCAAATTTTGTTTTTGTAGGTTTTATATGAAAAGGAGATTCAGTGAGAAAGGTGGCGAGGTATGACTATGTCGCGACATAGTATCGAATGTCACGACCAATTCCAATATAACAGTAGAAGTATGTATGACAGGATCAAAATTTGAGGAGCAAGCGGAAATGGTGTCGCGTCTGATTTCGAGATAGGTGGCTAATTTTTATCGCGACAATGGATTTTATCTTGCCAACATAGATGCTGGAAGTTCACGAGAAGAATGTTGGCGATATTCCAAACTATATTTGTAATATTGATCAAATGGCCACGGTGGAATTATGTCGCGATATTTTGAATCTTTATGTCTTCTGAGAAAGGAGCCAGATATGGATGAACTCTGTGCGACGAAAGACGGCGCTATATCACGATAGAGAATAGTAAACGATGAGACAAGTAAAGAACAAGTTATCCTGGCCAGGGGAATTTCCTCTTTTCTGACAGAGACATTTCCGGTATGTCAAGACCATGGAAAATTTTATGTCGTGACACAACATTCAGAGCCAGGAATGGGAGACAAGAAGACTTTGTATGTGCAGAAGTTTGTAAAGACCGACACAACATGAGGCTACGAGTGAATTTTATGCTACAAAGAGACGACTATTATCGACGAGAGTTAAAGGAAGAATGACAAGAAGATTGTTGCGACATAGAGAGCAAATGTTGCGACTGTGGCTCGTCTTCGCACGATATATTAAATGGTGAAGGTAAGACATCTATCGACCGAAAGAGAATTTTATAGCCATGAGCTTAATAAAGAAATTTGTAAGTCGAGATTTCTGCGTGGAGAAGTTTATGTATGGAAATGGAAGAGAAGTAGAAGTAGTCAAGCGATTTATCGAGACAAAGGGATTAAAATGTGCAGCAAAAGTTCAACCAGCGACAAGGATTAAAGAAGATTATGTTGCAACGCTGAGGAAGAGAAATGCAGCCGGCGACACAAAATTCAGTCTTCAGCAATACCAGGCGCTTACAGCTCTATTACGTGAAAGAAAAATGCATCGCGACTGCCGTCCATCATATTGGGAGAAATACGCCGCCAACAAAGAAGACAACCATGTCGCGACGGTAAACAATCAACATCAGCGAACTATGTCGACAAAGTCAAATTATGTCGCGCGAGGAATCGAGATAGCATGAAGGTATGTCACGGCGAGAGTGCAGGACTAATGAGCTGGCGACAAAGATAAAGAACCATGTCGCAGTGATAAGGGCTTTCTTTATCCGCGACAAAGCTACCATTTTAGGCGCAATTTTGGGATCCCTCAAGGTGTGGCCATGATTCTGACCCATCATTGAAAATCCTATAAAGGGGCGCCATCTCGGAGCCTTTGTGCTCAACTTCACGGCGAATTCGGGGACTTCTAGGATAGTTGAAGACTCTTTTGCATATTATTTTTCTTTTATTTTCTTTTTATTAGATTTTGTTTTTTAAAGTCGTTTTGTTTTTAGTTAGTTTTATTGATTTTACGGAGTTGAGTAATGAGCGATGTGTAGCTTTGGGCTGATCTTTTGTAAAATTTTCTCTTTACTGCCGATTCCATTGCCATAATAGGTGTCTTGGAATCAGCAATTTAACCTAAATTCCTCCTACTACCGTAATAGCCAGCCTCACTATATTGATATAAAATGGCTCTAGGGTCGAACAGGGGATGAGTTTTCTTATTACACATGATTTCTGATGAAAGGCCAAAAATACGGTAAGATTCATTTTGGATTTTTGGGTTTAGTAAAAGCAGGGGAGTTAGTGATTTGCGATTGAAAATACAATAAGTACAAAAAAATTGTAAAATAAATTCCTTGTAGTGTTAAATCAGGGTTGAGTCTGAGAGCAGCTGCATACAGTTCTCTGAATTCATTTCCTAAGCGTTGGGGAGGATGACCCATAGTCATATCTGAACTGTTCTTCATTTAAGCTATGAAGCCGGCCCTAAATAATTATCTTTGAAAATTTAGTATTTGCGCACTCCACAGCAGTGAGTCTCGGACAATGAATAAATCCACCTTGACTCACTCTCCAGCGGCTAATAAGTATTAACTAACGCCCAGATGTCCTTTGTATCTAACAATAAACATACAATGAACCTGGAAATCTTACCCAGTAAGCCCAGCCCATTCTGGGTGGCTTGAAAGGGATCAAACCCTAAAATTTGGAAAATAAAAATATCGCCAGATAAATCTTTCAATAACCATAGATGATAACTAACGGATGTCAATGGATCTATAGCGATAAGCATCCAATGGGCCCAAAATCTTATCAAATAAGTCATTCAAAACGATTGAAGGATTAAAGCCTCGTTGTGAAACCATAAATGGTAGAATATCTGACCCAAAACATGGAAAAACCCTCGATTTACCTTGATCTTACTGATAGCCTTCCCTCCAAGGAAAAGAGGAACAGCTGCTCATCCTCACGAGTGCTCATCCTCAAAAGGGTGTTGGCTGCAGAAAGTGGAAAGAAAATGAAAGACAAAGGGAGAGAAAATGGAAAGGAGAAGAGAGGGAAATTTAGAAGAGCGCTACCTGCGAATTTATTGCGAAGTGATTTTCAATTACAGGGGGCTTGGCGAGGAGAAACTATATAATAAAGCCAAGAAATTACAAAGATAAGCTGAGCCAAAAGCTATTACAAAGGGGATAATACTAGGAAGAAACAAAAATTATAACAAAATCTCGGCGATCAAAGCGGGTGAACGGAGTGGCGGTTGGATGAATAGGTGTGACATAAGTACGCAGACGATTATCAGCGGAATGAATTTCTAAGTGCTCCAATTTCATTATATTTCTTCTGGTCTACGTGCAATGTGGGTTTGACTCGAATTCTTAGTCTTGGATCAGACTCAACAATTTAGACAAATAGCTTGCCAAAAACTACAAAATTAATACAAAAAGTGATTAGTAGAATATGGGGACCTTGTGGCAGAGTGGGTTAATTACGGCTGATTAGTACACAAGAGAATGCTCAAGGCATAAATAAACGAGGGTTCAAAATAGCGCTTTTTGAGGCACTAAATCACTACTAATCTATTTTAAATGGATCTTAGAAAAATTAGATTTCATTTATTTTATCTAGATTTCTGATTTTAGTGAATTTTCCTTATCGGTTGGTCTTGATGTGTGAACTAGTTATGGAAGGTGGGCTTCCCTCTCTAGATGGTCATTAGTGATTATTTATTTTTCTGCACAAAAGTGGAAGAATGCCTTGGCGTCTGAAATCTTAGATTTATTTTATTAAGTATTATTCAAGAACTTAGCTGACTCAAAAGTACTGAGTATACGTGTACCGACAAGAGCGCTTATCTTGCTTTGATTTCTAGGTGACCCTCTACTTGACACAAAGATGGAGAATCTTGATGGTATGGGCGTTCATATGGGTATGGTAGATAATACTTGAACTAATGAACTTCCGGATGAATCACTAACTTACTCATTGTGTGAAGAAGTTGGTTGGAAATATAGTTTAATTGCCTAGAGGGTTTCCTCTTCTTTTCTGATGGAAATGATTCTAATCCGATGTTAGCATAGTTCTAATCAAGGATACTGATTTCATTAGCATTTAGATGATGTGCCATTCATTTGGGAGGCTTGCAATATATATAGGGGCAAGAATCTCTTAGTCCTAAGATTTAATTGTAAATCTTGAAAAGAAGAAATGCAGATCTTAGAAGAGGATTCATATCTTACAAGTAACTTATTAGATCCATGAGTCAAAAATGAACATGAATCTACAAAATTGGTAAGAAGGTATAGTTTAAGGAAATCAAACTATTCTATATGTTATGTTTCTACAAATTTGGCTTTCTATAATGACTTAGCTATGACTCAAAATGATGCGAGAATTGTGATCATTCATCCAGTCTATTTTGCAGTATGATCCCACTCATTGAATTCTCAAATCACTTTTTATTAAGTGCTGTATGTATACTAATGAGTACTTTTCGGGAATAATTTTATTAGTACTTTCATCATTTTGACATTTGAGTTCAAATAGTAAGGATTTTGAGTAGTTTGGGTAGTTAGTATTTTGATTTATCATCAATCCTTGTAGGAACGATATCTGGACTTTAAAATCCACTTTTATTACTTGTATGACCTGTGCACTTGCAATGATTTAGACCAAACTCCTTTTTAATGGTCGTTTTACCAAAATAGACAATGCAATATTCTACACAATCGATCCAAAACAGTTTTTGGCGTTATTCTTGGGAACTTTAGTTAGTCTTTAGTACTTGATGCTAGATATAATAAATTAGGTCTATACATACTTAGTAGTTAACGATCTCTTAGCCTTAAACTGCGGCTTGCCCTCCTGCGTAGTTTGCGAGTCCTCCTCCTCCACCCTTTTGTTGCCTACCGCACCTAGCCACCACCACAGGAGCACCTTAGCCTCTGGCAGCCATCCTCTCATTCTCCATATGTGTAATCCTCCTCACACTAATCTTGGCCTCCGCTCCTAGTGTGACTCGGCTTGGCCGCGAGAAGCATCAAAGCTTGGAGTGCTTGGGGCCGACGAATGGGCATCAGCTCAAGCTTCTCAACATTGTATATTTCAGGATTGGAATTCCCTATGTTGAGCGACCATCTTCTGAAGTGTGATCATGGCTGGAGCAGAGGAAGATCTTGGGAGATGCGGCTTTGAAATTAACACAATAAGGTCTTGAGAAATCCAGAGCTTGTTTCAGTGATGAGTGGAAGTCATGTTCAGGATAGGCATCCGCCGCCCATTGCATACGTTGGAAGGTCTCCGTCCTATGCCAGGAATGTGATGGGAATGCCGCCGGCCTGAGCCTCACTTGGCACCAGGAAGAGTGGGGTAAGGTCGCGCGCCATGTACGATCAAAGACTCCTCTTATTGAAGGGCTCAACGTCGATAGACTCCGGGCGCCGCTGGGTGGGGGCCATTATGTCCGCTAAAGGATGGACCCACTCTTAGGGTGAACATACGAGCTTAGCAGTAGTCGATCATGCATCCTTGGTCTATGAGGGCGGTGACATGCTTTGATTGAACAATGGAATTAGCGTCTCAAAGCGACCTCTCTTAGGGGAAGCTACCCGATGCAGGAGATCCCTGGCAGGATTCCATCTCCATTAATTACACAAGCCTCCTTTGGAAGCCTCCTTTAAGAAGGAGACCCTCAATCCGAAATTTGGGCATCGGAAGCTCGATTCGGGGAGTCCATGTTTATTACCTCCGGATTCTTTTGAGCTTCTTCATCTGGGTGGCGACTAAGCGCTTTCATGACACTTCATCGAGGCGGTCGACCTCGTATTGGCTAACGCTTCTTGGCGTCCTTGCAGTGAGCTAAAGCAGAATGAGACATCGGCCTCTTCCTCCTCAGCTGACTCGCTAATTCTTGGATTCGTCCAGTCCATGAACCCATAATCCCTAAATCGACGCCTTTGATTACAGTCTTGCTTTTCTTTTTTTCTCTCCATCGCCTGGAGACCAAACTTGGGGTCTACACATTGCTAGAATATAGTCGAGGTCGGACCCAGTGGGTTTTGGGAGGGCTTACACTGGGAAGAACCTCTTGGAAACAACCTTTAAAGGTCTGCAAGAACAAAGTGCTCGCCCTTGATGACCTTGTTGGGTAAAGGACGAGGAAGGACAGGCACTATGTAGGGGAAAGGACTGGTGCCAAAATCCTACAGGTTCCTTGCAGATAGAAGGAGCTCAAGGTGGCGCTTCCTCTTTGTGATCTTAAGCAGTCGAAATATGTGGTCCAGCCTTGCTTTCTCCACCTAGTTGACTAGTCGACCTTGCCTGCGCTTACCTACAAATCATCAAGAAGATAGGTCTATCAATATACCCACAACTTAGGGAAATGTGAGACATACCAAAATGGCATACATCAAAACAAAGACAAACCTGGAAACGAAAGGGACTGGTTCAGATCAAAATGAAGCCCTGGAGAGCCAAGGGTCTCATACCATGGGCCCTTAACCAGGACAACCCCTTTCGCCTCTATCTTGAGGAAGTTAGGGAGCTGGTACAGTACGACCCGGGGGATTTGCTTAGGTGGACATGGACATGCAACCCCCAGTCCTTATCTTTAAAGTATAAATGAAATAGATCTCCACTAGCGAGAGTATCGATTGGTTGAGAGAGTTATTTTACTTGACCATCAAAATCAGAAAAGGCGTTCGGATGTATGGCGATATGAGGTGCTCGAGTGAAATGGAAGGGCTAAGCACATGACAAATGGAACATGAAGTGACCCGGCCAATGAAACTACTCCCATGAAGTATGACACATTATCTGCACACTACGGTTGTGAACAATAGTCGCCCCACATCTTAAGATCTACTAGACTAATTTTGATAGGAATTTGGTTGTATAGCCTCGATTAGACATGTGACAACTATACTACTTGCGGTGGGGCGTTTCCGTAGGGGGGGGTTACCCTCCACACCTATGGTAAATTGACACTTTTGTTATTCTCTGAGAAAATAAAAAGAGAGAGAGAAAGAAGAAGGGGGTCGACTTGGGGTGCATCAGAAAGCAAGAGTAATGGGAAAAACCTCGAAAAGATAAATTTGTGATTTTACAACCCATTGGGGACAAACCCTAAAAAAGCATTACACCAAAAGCGTAAGCCTTTGCGAAAACTAGTGGGACACCTCAGGCAACAAGACACTCAAGCGAACTAGTAATTTAAAAGGTTGACTTGCAAACATTCACGAAAAAAATCAAAAGTCGTCGAGCGTGAAGGGTCGCAGATGGCTCACTTTGAAGGAAATTTTTGCATAAACATATAGAAGGATGAAATCGGAGTTAAAAAAAAAATCTTTTGAGAGAGCGTAAAAAACCACTCGCTGGCGACCATTGTCACCAGTATAGGGGTGAGGTGTCATCAGGCGCGTCATGTGCTATCAAAAGCGAGATAAGCCGGGGATGCATATTGGGAGGTGTGCATCCCATGCGCATAAACTCATGAGCATCGCCTCTAGAGGCATTTAATGCTAAATCCATTTCTCAGCTTAGCGCACTCTTAACATTTGAAAGCAACCAATATTTTCCCAGACTGAATATACGAAACTTGGCGGGGGGGGAAAATGAGGGCATTATGAGTACCATGATCTTTAAGATCTGCTACTCGATGGGCCCAGGCTCGTTTGGGCCCGATACCACTCGCCTCACCAAGACCAGACGGACACTTCCCAGACGGGAAGGCCTAAAGAGGATGCCTGGGAAAGCAAGGTCAAACTCTTCCAAGGTTTTCTTGAGGAGGTTCGTCTGGGACTTCAATTCCACCAGCTGGCCGTTCTACCCCATGTGGTAATTCTATCACATATGGAAAGTTTGTTACGAATAAGCACCTTGAAGCGGAAAATCCGTAAAAGCGATATTATCAGCGAATTTTCTAGCTTCAGGTCGAGCTCGCAGGAGAGATAATCACGAATAAAGGAAAGGATAATCCCTGATAAGGAAGAATGAGTCGTTCATATGGAAAAGGAGATTTATCCTTGAAAATAGGAGATTCATTCTCGAGATAGGAGGGAGATTCGGAAAACCATCGTGGATAAATCAGAAAGATCCCCATTAGGGAAGGTAGCGATTCCAACTCACGCCCATTCCTTACCCTCTACTGCGTTTTCTTGACTTAACCATCGAAGGTGGCTAGGCCCACGCGCCCGCGGATGCCCTTTTACGGGTTTACATTGCCTTAGCTAATACCCGGAAGTTAGATAATGGGGTCACGTTGCGCTGGCGATGCTCGGGGAATCACGATCAAGTCCCTACAACTTGAAGCTGAGAGGATTTGTGATCAAAAGAAGTCCCAGACAACTTCCTGACAAGGCATCAAAAACATAGAAAACAAAGGAAAATCAAATAAAAGCTCAAATAGGGTGGAAAATACCATTTTATTGAGGGATAAAACCAAGATCCGAGTAGATGAAACAATGATATGAGTAATTTTAAGCCAAGAAATGCCAAAAAAAAACTACTCCTTTTTAACGGGGATGAAAAGAAAGAATGAAAGAAGTTGGGGTTTCCAGAGGAAATGAGGGACAAAAAAGATTATTATTATTATTATTATTTATTTAATTTCAAATGTTAATATTATTTGTATTCTGATTTTAAAAATTCGATTGTGGTATGTTTTTCAATTTTGAATCCCTACTTGAAATCTTAAACATAATTATCCAACGATATATTATAAAACTCAATTGTAATTAGATTAAATTTTTTTATTCACTTTAAAACGGCTTTGAAATGCCATAAAAATTGCTCTTATGTTCGCTTGAGGAAGAAAAATGCCCATCAAAAATCCTTAAAAAATCTTCTCTCATTTTTCACTTTTTTGTGTTAGTGTTTGGATCATTATTAAGCCTTCGATTCGGGGGAAGAATGTCGGTCGAGCGTAAAATTGCTTTCTTTAATATATATATATATATATATATATATATATATATATATATATATATATATATATTTTCTTTTAATCAATCCTTCAATTTTTGTTTTTGTCATTATCTGGAAACACCTTGGGTAGGTTTGCATTGATTAGATTCGTTTTCTGATTTCGGCACCCAATCTTCTACGGAAGCTATCAAAACCCTCATTCCAGGGTTTGCATGAAGAACCAGTTTAAGAGATGTGTCAAAGATGAAGCTACTTGAAGAATTTGTTGTTTGTACCAGAGATCGCATGTTTTAACAAGACATGAGGAATATGATGAACTAATTGAGTATGATGCTATAATTGTTCAGACCGATCCCGATGTCGTAATTATTTTAGTTGATGTGTTTGTAATTTTCTTGTTTTAGGGTGGTTTTGTTGATTGTTAATGGTCAATTATTTGGCTGTCGGAATGGACGATAAAAGCGGAGGAGGGGGCATCATTATAGAGTGGCATCATTGTAAATATGTAACAAAGATTTGGGCATCTTTATCAAAAATGTCTATGTGGGTTGGATGGCACCGCTCTTAACACGTAGACAAGGCATGGGCAAAAGGGAACAAAAGTAGACAAAAATAGCTCGCATCCCAAGCCTATTCACTCTTTTATACATAGAGATAGAAATGAAGAATTAAATTGAAAACCAATGTTTAAAAATCGGATTGATGGCCGGTCGAAAAGAGATTCTGGAATTCACTAGTTGAACGATGATCGAGCCGTGATTGAGTGGCTATGTCATAAATAGATGATAATATATTATTAAAAATAAAAGCAATTATAAATGAATTTGATTGGATTCTGACCACCCCGGTGACCAGTTGGTTGTGGGTTTCAAGCGGTTTACTCTTTGAACCGTACGATTTGATCTGGGTTCACGATCCGATCGCCGGATGATGGTCGATCAATTTTAAAACACATTGAGTGAAAACTACCTCCATAGAAGTAGTGAAAATTAAAAAAGACAAAAAAATGAGGATGTGTTCATGATTGTTGTGTATGACTCATCAAGAACTGATTTGAGAGAAAAGAAAATGAAGGTCGCTTTTTATTCCTCTGGTTTTCTAGTAATTCACAAAAAACTAGATTACGAAGAAAGTCTCATGCATATACTTCATGCCATCTTTCAAACTCACGACAATCACTGACTCAGAGGGCCTTGACATATATCGACTTGGTATCAATCGAGCATCGTTTTTTTTGACAACTAAACGATTTTAATTTAATGTAGTAGCTTGTCCCCACTAGGACTCAAATCTAGGACCCCTCCCTTCCACATGCCTGCCTTTTTTAAACTTAGGCGGCTAAGACCCTCAATACCTCACTATTGTGTATTCCTTATACTCAACTTATCCCTATTTATTTAGGTGTTTTTAGGATGTTTTTATGATTAGTGATGCGGCCTAATGCTAGTTTTTGTGTCTTTGAATGCATATCAGTTTGTAGATGGAAGTTGGGAAAACAAGGACCTAGAATGGAGTGCAGGGTAAGAAATTGCAAAGAAGTCAAGTAGTGTGAGATGTGCCTCATGTTCTTTATTGCGTGGGAAGTCTCATCTTTAGTCATAAGTCTCCATATTTGCGGTCAAATTGTTCTTCAAAGATCTGAAGGCGCCGGTTTTGTCACGCCATAATGCCATCAAAGTCATACCAAAGAGTGGATGTTGGGCCCTAACATTTTGAGAAGCCCGTTTCAAGTTCAAATCGAAGGAGGCGTATAAAAGGGGCTTCTATGGCTTCATTTGGAGACTTTTGAAGGGGAAAAAGCTTAAAGCTTGGTAAATAAGGCAAAAGAGGAAGAAGGAGGAGCCGCGAGCATTTCTTCATCACGATACGTTTTCCTCTTCTCTCTTTCTATGTTTTCATTTGTCTTGTTGATGGTGACCAGTTAGGATGTTCATAGCGTGTCCCAGGGTTTTGATTTAGTTTGTGAGCTATGGAGTAAGGTTTTATTTGTAATCTTTGATGTTTAGATTTTATTATATTGAATGTTTAATTTAGTTCTTCATGCTTTCCATTACTTGATCATCATTAGCATGATTTGTGCCTAATTTGAGGCGAAACAATTGTTGGGATTTTAGACCGTGAATTAGACATCATGCTTCACCATAGAATAGAGATATTTGTGGGTTACATGTGGCTTGTTTGATTTTCAATGGTTAATGCATCTATAGTTATGATGGTTTGAGGAAGAGATACATAAAAATATTTTCTAAAGATTGATTGTTATTTCTTGAGAAATAATAGCATGTGTTGTGTGAAATCCACTTCGTGATATATAGTTGAATATCAAAGGAAACGGTGAACTTCCATAAGGAATTGTTAGACTGAAGTCAAACTACAAGACCTTAGTATCATTAATCTCTCACCCAATTGTTTCTAAGACGGCTTGGCTTTAGTTTTCCTTTAGTTTAGTTTATTTTTCAATCAAATTTCTCTATTGTGTTCATCTAGATAAAGTTAGAATTAATTCAATTTCAGTAATTAGTAAATCGTAATCCTCGTGGGATGATACTCATAATTCCATTGTATTACTTGAGGCCGATGCTGCATTTGCGCACATAGGCACAATTTGAGATACACGTTTTGCGCACAACAAGTTTTTGGAATCGTGGTCGGGGATTGATGCTTTTACCAATATTGATACCAAATTAGCCCTTCTTTACTTTGGATATTTTGTTTTCTTAGTTATTACAGTTTTTGACATCTAATCTCTCTTCATTCCTTGTGACATAGGTACTGCTTCTTGTTTACGTGAATCGAGTAGTGGTAATCTTGTCTCTCTTGATACAGAATTTGAAAGAACTTTGAGAAGAATTAGAAAAGAAAAGAAAGAATTTTAAGTCGAGTCAGTGGATCTATAGAAAATCTTCAACGATTTGGGAATGAGGAAGATGTCAAATCTAGGAGGGAAGTTCACATCCAAGTACCCCTCTTATGGCACAATCACCAAGAGGTTTAAGAGATTATGCTTTACCACCTGTTGGCATCCCATCGGTTATAAGGAGGCTGACAATCCAAGCAAATAATTTTGAGAAAAAGCCTATTACTCTGTAGTTGATTCAAAGTATTCAATTTATGAAGTTACTTGATGGAAGATCCCACGCCAGCGTTTTCAACTTCTTGAAAGTATGCGACACCGTCAAATACAATGGGGTTAATGATGATGTCATTCGTCTTCGGTTGTTCCCTTTCTCACTAAAAGACAAGGCGAAGCATTGGTTGAATTCGAAACCTTCGGACTCTATTACTAGATGGGCCAACTTGGTTCAAAAGTTCTTAGCCAAGTTTTTCTCTCCGGCTAAGATGAGGATCGAAATCAACAATTTTTCCCAATATGAAGGAGAAACATTCTAGGAAGTATGGGGCTTTGCTACAAGGAACTTCTAAGGAAGTGTCCTCATCATAGTTTACCAAAATGGATGCAAGTTTATCATTTCTATAAGGGATTTACTAGAACAACAAGAACTTTTTTGGATGCATTGGCAAGAGGAGCATTGATGAGCAAAAGTGAAGATGAACCTTATCAACTACTTGAAAATATGGCCATCAATAATTGCCAATGGCCAAGTGGCAGTTCAGAAACCTATCGGGATTAACACATTGATGTGTTCTCAAACTTGTGGCTTAAGTTTCTTTGCTCCTTAAGCAACCCGAGCAACCAAACTCTAAAATTCCCAAATTGTAAGCGAGAATGCGGTTCAAAGGCTTGTCCTCCATTGTGAGAATTTTATGATGGCTCCCATCAAAGCTAAGAATACCATGAAGAATTTATCTTTACCTTTTAGGGGTATTTTGTTCGAGCTTGAGACATTTTCGAGAAGTTACTTTTGCAAGGCGTTTGTTTCTGAATAGCACCAATTTATCCATTTTAGACGATTTCTCAAAAGAAAATTGGAAAACTAGGTTAATGGGTTCCCCATTTAATTTATTTGAAAAATCAGGACTAAAAGACTTCAAACCAAGGTTAAGTCTTGTAATTTAAAAAATATTTAATAAATATGAAAAATATTTGATAAATGGTCAACCTTAAAAGTGCAAACCGAGTAAACTTTGGGTACCACCATATGTGTTAGGTATGGGATTGTACCTAAGATTTGTTGGACTCTTTATCGAATATTTTGCCCTTTTTATCAATTTTTTAAATCAGGGAACCTAAATTGAAATGGGACCATAACATAGTTTCCCAAAGAAAATAATTTAAAAGTTGCTTCATCATCATTATCATCATCATCATCATCATCATCATCATCATCATCATCATTATTATTATTATTATTATTATTGTGAGTACCATGACTTTTAGGCCCAAAACACACTATCCAAATTATTATTATTATTATTATTATTATTATTGTGAGTACCATAACTTTTAGGCGAAACACCTTATCGATAGGCCCGGCGTTCTGCGGGCCCATTGCTGATTGAATCAATAGGGCCCGAACAGCCCATTACCTCGAAAACCATGCGGGGTTACTCAAAGCTGGAAAAACCCTCGCCGTCGGAAGCCTTGAGTCCCTAATTGGTGTCTTAGCCACTTACAAGATATTCATCCACGGATCTCTTAATTCACTGCATCTGAAACAATAATCCTAAATAAGGAGAATTGGTCTTGGATAAGGAAGTCAGGTACATCGTTAAGATCGGTGACTATTATCCCTCGAAAATAAGGAGGGTGGTTTCGATAAGGAATGAGAAATTGATTGCAACATCCACAAGATTATGTTTCAAAAATCAAGGAGAAATTGAGTATAAAAGAAAAACTCCCGAAATGAGGAAAGGTAAGCAATTTTAAATCTTGTGATTTTCTTCACTCCCTTCCGTCCTTGTACTAACTTAGGCATCGGAGAGGTGGTGACTTCCCGCCATGAATCCCTTTTCTTTGCAGGTTCTCACGGCTTGCTGATGCCCGAAGGTCGAGACCAGACAGTGCGACAATTGGCATCGTGCTGTGAGAGCCAGAACAAAGTCTCATCGGCAACGTCTGAGTCTTAGCTCAAGCCAGGTTATCAGATGGCCCTCACACTTGATGGATTAAGTGTGGTTCCCCTCCCACGTGCGATTCATTTGAAACACCCCGATGTATTGGTTAGCAACTCAGTGATCCAGTCGCTAGAAGATCAATTTCTTCATTGGCGTCAAGATATGGAGAAGAAACAAGAGGAGCATGCGAGATGAATGAAGGAGTATAGAAACGCGAGCAAGCGCAGCGTGAAAATGATCGGCTATGGACTAGTAAGAAATCACGTGATCTTGACAAGAGAGACACGCAGATAGTGGTCAAGCAAAGCATCCGGCTGTTCGTGATAAAGGAAAGAAGCCCATCACCCTCAACCATGTGGATACACCGGCAGACGACGAGCTATCCTTAGGCAGTTTTCCAAATCTCTCTCCAGTAAAGAGCAAAAGCAACAAAAGATAGAGCCTTATTTAGAGACACTCCACATCGCCACACATTATTGTCTAATGGTGAGTACGCTTAGAGACATGGCTAGGAGTTAGAATCGACGAAGCAGTGCTTGGGAGTGCGTTCACTTTACTGCGGGCAGTACCCATGCAACGAGGTTTACCCTATCTTCGAATGAGACGAGGAGCTCTACATGTAGCCCACATCGGCGTCAGGATTTGATTGTAACACCTGAAAAATACTAGAAGTTTTTCGGACTTGTTTAGGGTATATTATAAACTAAATAGAGATTTCGGGAAATAAAAGCGATAGGCGGAGATTTTAAGAGTAGGACAATTTTGTAATTGGTCCAAGGGGGCTTAAAAGTCATAAATTGAAGAGACTATGGGCGAAAGAAGAAATAATGATTGTTGTGAAATTCCTAGAATTTAGAAGGCAATACAAATGGCGAGGCATGGAGGACCTTTGCAAATAAAGGGACTTAACCCAAAATGGGTTTTTGAGGGCGAACAAGGCTAATAGATTTTGATTTAAAGACCAACAATTGGTCTCATTGATGGGAGGCTTAGTGAAAGAAGGAAGAAGAAAGAAGAGGAAAGAGGAAGAAGAGGGAGGAGCGAGATCGAAGCAAGCGAGCTCAAAGGTATGGAAATACTAACCTTGAGTATGGAACTTGGATTTTGAAATCATGGATCCTTGGTTTGTTTGGTTAATGGTTATTTGTTGGCACTAAACCTAGGGTTTGTTAGGATTTCATCTAACCAAGATGTATTAAGTAGGGTTAGCAAAACTCCCCAAATGGCACAAAGAAAAATAGGGAATCCTTATTTGAGAAGGGATTCATGGTTAAATTGTAAGTAAATGAGTTAGGGTTTAGAGTAAACCCTAATTAATATTCATGTTTTTGTTGAGGATGGGCCATAACCCATATTAGAAGGGTTTGGAAGAAATTCATGAAATAATTTTGAAGAAAGATATCTAATTGAAAGATGGTGTGTAGAAAATAGTTTACAAGGTGAATTTGAAAATGGTTTTGAGGTGTATATGGGTATAGAAATTTGATTGGGGTTGAGAAACATATGGAAAATGTGAGAAAACACACATTTTTAGGGCATTCGGGTGACTTGTACTGGTACACTTTGAAAGTGTACCGAGGTACACTTTCGTTTTTGGTCATTTTGGCCAAAGTGTGCCATTACACTTTAGGGGTGTCTCCAGTACACCCTCTTTGCTCTGTTCCCAGTTTCGACCAGTTTTCTTATTTTGGTCATAACTTGCTCATTTCTTATCCGATTTGAGTAATTCAAGTGGCTACGTAAAATAGACTTCAAGGAGAATAAAACTTAAAGAATAGGCATCGCCAAATTCATATCCTAAGTGGCCTAAAAATTCACTCAAAGTGGGGTCATGTGTGAGCCAAATTCTGGTTCCAGTTTTGAACATAGAGTAGTCCGGGTTGTTTCGGACGTAACTTGAGTTTCGGTGCTCCGAATTGGGTGATTCAAATTGGAATAGAACCCTTAGAACCTTAGATTTAAATGAGTACAAAGACCTAGTGTCAAATAGGAAGTTAGAACCCTGGAAAAATTAGTAATACAAACTGTCCCTAGTGTAATCGGTAAATTGACTAGTTGGCATTAAAAATGCCACAACTTTATTTTGGATGATCCAATTGGAATAATTCCAATTCCTAAGTAAAATAGATTCATTGAGGGACAAGAATACAAGAATAAGTATTTATGAATGAGTATACGTGAATGAGTATACTTGAATGAGTATATGAAATGAGCATATAATTGAATATGTGAATAAGTATATATGAATAAGTATACATGAATAAGTATACATGAATGAGTACACATGAGTGAGTATACTTGAATGAGTATATGAAATGAGCACATGATTGAATATGTGAATGAGTATATGAATGAGTATTCGTGAATGAATATATGATTGAGTAATTATGAATGAGTATACATGAATGAGTATACGTGAATGAATATGTGATTGAGTATTTATGAATGAGTATACATGAATGAGTATACGTGAATGAATTTATGAATGAGTATACGTGAATGAGTATAGGAATGAGTATATGAAATAAGTACATAGATTGAGTATATCTTTGCAAAGATAATACGAAAGTGATTATGAAATTGAAATGGGATATTTGGAAACCGAATGAATGTGAATGATAATAAGGATGGGATTCATTAAAGCGGAATCAATCGTAAACGTGAATCACGGAATTGAATATGAAATCGAAATGTGATATTGACAAGATAGACGTGAATAATAATAAGGCGGGATTCATTAAAGCGGAATCAAGTCGTAAATCATGAAGTGAATAATATGAAGAATGAGCGCTGACGGGATGCACTAATAATTCCAAGATCCGGCCATGAAGGCACTAAATTTTCCACGTCCCACTCTGACGATGCACCAATCGGCATCCGCTCATGATGGCGATGGCATCAAGAAATGTCCCACTTCGCGGGATGCACCAACGGGCATCCGCCTCGATGTCGCGAGATGGCATTTAAGGGAGCACGACGCGGTCGGGATGCAACAAACGGCATCCGCCATGACGGGAGAACCGGTCAATTGATACCACGCGGTCGGATGCATCAAACAAGATCCGGCCATGATGGGAGAACTGAATAAGTGATGTCACGGTCGGATGCACCAAATGGTGAATCCGCGACGGAGAACCGGACAATTCGATACCACGCGGTCGGATGCATCAAACGGCATCCGCCATGACGGGAGAACCGGTCGCGATACCACGCGGTCGGATGCATCAAACAACATCCGCCTGCGATGGGAGAATCGGTTAAGTGATACCACGGTCGGGATGCACCAAACGAAACCATGACGGGAGAACCGAATAAGTGATACCACGTACCCGATGCACCAAACGCATCCGCTACGACGGGAGAACCGAATAACTGATACCACGTGGCCTGACGACCGCAAGATCCGCACATGGAGAACCGACACCGATACCACGGCCTGCACGCACCAAACAAAGATCCGCTGCGACGAGACCGACAGTAATACCACACATGTCGGGTAATTTAGTCAAAGATCCGTCAGATGGGAGACCGAATTGTAAATGTGTAGGTACATTACCGAATGATACAAGGGAGGGATTCATTAAACGGAACTGCTAGAAATGTGAATTGGGGAATAAAGCAATAACCAACATTGACGAGTGTAAATGGGATTTTTATGAGTATGCTAAAATCTCATAAACTGAATTGTGAATTGAATTATTGCATTGAAAAGGCATGTTGTGATATGATAAATAATGTGAAAAATGAAAGCATGCGAAAATGAATAGCATGAGTTATGTGGATAAAAAGGCATTATTTTGTCAATGCATGTTATTAAGTGTAAATGTTATGAGTCTTTTGAATTTGTAAATGGTCATGGGATTGCCCGAAAAGAAGTGCTTTTGCTTAATTAAAAGGTCTAAAATAGAATAACATAAACAACATGTTTTGGAAAGATAATTGAAATGCCTGGAGTAAACCGGCTCCGTACTGATCCGCCAACCGGGTCAAGTCGATCTGGTTACACACTTTGAAAATAAAAAATTTAATAAAACGAAATAAATGTTTTGATTGAAAACGCCGGAGTAAACCGGCTTCGCCTTGATCCCCAACCGGTCAAGTCGGAGTCTGGTCGCGACACTTTTGAAAATGAGAATTTAATAAAACGATGACTAAAAGGATCTAAACGGGCCTCCCAGATCATGAACTGTAATTGTTAAAGAGATTTGAATTAATGGCTTCGGCCGTGATAATAAATAAGGAGTCCCAGTATATGGTTTCGCACCCCGAAACCGGTTCGGATTCGCCAATCGGGTCGGACCGGGATCGGGGGCGTGACACCAATGACATACTCTCTTCACCCATAAGGCAACACATCCTTGATTACGAGCCACCATGAGGGTTCATCATGCCAACCTTTGCTATGTTTGATGGCTCCAGCGACCCCTACGACCACATGCTTCACTGCCACCAGCGATGACTCATCAGCCGAAACGATCACTACCGAGTAAAGTCTTCCCTGGGTAAATTTCTATGGCTAGCTCTAGCTTCACCTAATGTGCTTCCACGTAATTCAATGAATTTTTAGTGAGCTCAGACCGTATTCATCTCCTAGTACCTTTGCTCGTGGGCGTATAAGAGGAATATTAGTTAATGCAAGTGCATTCATAATAAAACAAGATAGGAAACCGTACGGGACTTCACTAGGAGATTCAGGCAAGCCGTCCAGTAGGTAGAAGTTTACAACATGGACGCAGTCCTACAGAACTTTAGGAGGAGCTTCATGCCGTCTACTCCATTCTTGCACTCATTGTCTTTAGACCCGCCAACTTCAATGGAAGAGTTGTACAGACAGGCAGACAAATATTCAACCCTAGAAGATAACATCCGCGGTAAAGAATCTCAAACAACTATGATCACGAGTGTTCAAATTGAAATAGCAAGCCTAAGGAAAAAGCCGCCGAGTCCGATCAAGGGCAAGGGCAAAATCGGAAGCGACTGAGATCAATTTCGCGTACAGTAAAGGGAGCCCCTGTGAGTTCACTCCTCGAATATCACCTATGAGAGGTCACGCTCTTTATTCGTGATCATTATTTCAAATGGCTCGTGCCAATCCAGACCGATCCCTCTCAAAGAAACCAGTCCATGCGATGAAACTATCACAAGGATCATAGGCATGAAACCAACAGATGCCGAAGCCTAAAATTCATGGTAGAAAGGCTGATTAAAGCAGGGCACCGCAAGAGATGTATCAGGGAAGTTGACCGTGAGGAAGAATCCACGCTTGCAATAGGCAAAATCACAACCGGCGCAGCCACACCACTCGTATCTAGGCCGGCTATAAACTATATACAGGAAGGGCTGCTTGACGATCAGTACCAGTTAAAACGCCAACAAAAGAGCTCCTAAGGGCAGCCATAGTCAAAGCCTGGGTGAATACTCTCCACATAAGTGGTAGCCGGGAAGAGACCAAGCCTATTGATGTCCCCATATCCTTTCCCCTAGTAAACCCCAATAGGGTAATCATGCCCCATTACGATGCACTTGTACTCATTCTTTGTATTAATGGCTTTGATGTGCATATGGGGCTAGTAGATCTTAGTAGCGCCGTAGATTTGTTGCAGCTACCCGCCTTCAACCAGATGAAGCTTTCCTCGCAAATGTTGATCATCCAAACGAATCCTCTTTGGTTTCAACGGGCGTGAATAAACTTACTACACCGGAGACATCACACTTCTATAGCTGCTAGGGCCACAACTCACAGGTTTTATTCGCTTGTCGACCACCAAATTATAATTTCATATAGTAAGTGTAATTGGCTACATTCGATGAAGGCCGTCCCTTCAACATATCATCAAATGGTCAGTTATTTAACCAATGCAGGGTAAGTCGATCTTCTAAGCAACCAGTTGGCCGACAAAAATGCTACCAATTATCCAAGCGGGAATAAAGAGAGGAAAATGATCGTGCTGCCTTCCTCTCAGGATCACATTCCCACATAAGGAAGCCTACAACTCTGCCTAGTTATACGGAAGAAAAAGGATCCATTAGTTGGGGATCCTTTTGAGGCGGTAGCACTAGACGGGCCGGAGAAACTCACATATTTCAGTACTTTGTTATCCAACGAAGAAATAGAACAACTATGACACGTATTATTGGGGAATGCAGATATATTAACCTGGAGTCACTCAGACATGGTTAGGATCGACCCAACATTAGCCTCTCATAAACTGAACGTGATTGCTACAACAAAGCCAGTGAGGCAGAAAGTAAGGCGTTTCCACCCAGATCGCCATCAAATTAATCAAATAGAGGTGGACAACCTGCTGAGTGCTGGTTTTATCAGAGAGGTGAAGTATCCCGAATTGCTTGCAAATGTAGTAGTCATCCCGAAGAAGGGCGATAAATGGAGGGTATGCGTGGACTACACGAACCTCAATGAAGCATGCCCAAAAGACAGCTTTCCCTTTCCACGAATAGATCAAATCATTGATGCCTCTACCGGGCATGGGATGCTATTGTTTCTGGACGCCTTCTCCGACTATCACCAAATTCCAATGCACCCGCCTGATGCTGAGAAAACGGCCTTCATTACGCCACACGGGCTATAATGCTACAACGTGATGCCTTTTGGTTTAAAGAATGCAGGGGCAACCTATCAGAGACTAGTAACCAAGATATTTTGGCCACTTATTGACAGGACAATGGAAGTCTATATTGATGATATGTTTGTCAAGACCAAAGAATGCCCCGATCATACGAAGTACAACAAGAAATTTTTGACCTGCTACGCACGAATGGTATGAAACTAAATCCCCTAAAATGTGCGTTCGGAGTCAGTTCAAGTAAATTCCTGGGCTTCATGGTGACACGGAGAGGGATTGAAGCCAATCCCATTTAACTTAGCGTCATCATGGAATCTCATCCTCCTACCACTGTAAAACAGCAAGAATCGACCGCCGGGCGGCTCTGGGACGATTCATCTCTCGCTTTACAGACCGATTGAAGCCATTTTTCACCACCCTTAAAGGGGCGAAGCGTGCTGGATGGGATACAGAATGCGACCAGGCCCTTATAGCAATCAAATAGTATCTCACCAAACCACCCATTCTAGCAAGCCTCGAGACAGGTGAAACGCTCTATCTTTTCTTAGTTGTTTATGATGTTTTAGTAAGTGCAACATTATTCAAAGAAAACGAAAGATCGACAAGAGAAACCCATATCTCTTCATGAGCAAGTCCTCATCCGAGGAAACCCGATATACCCTTCTCAAGCAGCGACTCCGTCCTCGTGGTAGCCACCAAAAACCCCCGCCCTACTTCCGTGCTCTCAATTCTATCATCAGGCTCACCAACCTTCCTCTGAGAAGCACTATACATGAGCCCGACTTTTCAGGGCGGATGGTTCGGTGGGAAATCAAACTAAGTGATTTTGGCATTCAATTGAAACCTCGGTTGGCATCTAAAAGTCCATATATGGTTGCTGTCCGGCTGGTATCTGATTCGTGCCGCAATAGGGTTCCGGATCAACAAAATTTATATCTGGGTTCTCCTACCGCCTTAAAGAGAACCATCAGCAGCATAAAGGGGTTTCCAGGGGATCAACACTGGATGGGCTTCGCCTTACAAATGATCGGTATAATGATTCAAAATGGTGAGCTTTGTTTGATTTCGATTTGTATAAAAGTGGTTGTTGTCACTTATGTTAACTGATGGTGATTTGAAATAAAATGTAAAAAGAAGACCTTTGGAAGCTAGCCACTAGTTTGGTATGATAAAGGTCAGAAGGTGTCCTCGGGTTATTTCCTCGCATTAGGGTAAATGACCTATAGTCATTTCCAAAATTGGATCTTTTTTTAAATTTAAAAACCAACCCTTAGTACCTTTCCTCTTTGAACCATATCATTTACTAAGCATTAACTGTTCCTGCAGTTGAAATCTAGCACTTAACCTACCCTCGATGGTTCATAAATGACAACTAATGGATGTCAGTGTATCTAACATTAAGAATACACTGAACCCTAAAAGCTTGCCAAGTATTGACCGAGGAAAGTACATCAAATAGCTTTTAAACCTAGTTTTGAAAGTTTGAAACATAAATACCCAAGAATCGCTTCGGTGAAAAGTCGTGAGGATCACTCCGCAAACCTCATCAACTAATCTGGAAGAAACCCTCCTCTTCAAGGTTTAGAGGCTTTAGCCAAACATCCTTTGAGTTTTCATCCTCAAAGGGGTGTGTTTGGTTGCCTAGAAAATGAAAGAAAGAGGAGAGAGAAGAGAGCAAATGAGGGCCGAAAACAGGGGCCCGTAATGAAAATGCCTTCAATGAATAGTTAGGTTACAAATTGTTCATAAGATGGCTTATATAGCCTTACAAAAAGGTGAAAATACCAATTTATCCTTAATAGTATCATTACAGTGAGGGTAGAGATGGAAAAAACCAAAAACGTGGTCATTTGTACATAAAAACACGAAACAGACATTTCTCTATAAGTGAAAATTTCGCTATGTAGCGAAATTGCACTACATAGCAAAAACTTCGCTATTCTAGCGAAAATTTCGCTATTCTAGCGAAATTTCCTTGTCTTATCTTGCTTGCATCCTGCATATTCCAGCCTGCATCCAGCTTGTTTCATCTTCAATTTCTTCGTTCCCGGCTTGATGCAATCGAATGTAAATCAAACAAACTCGGTGTAAATCAACTCAACTTCGATATGCTTAGCTTGATATGGTAGGATAGGTTTATGAAACCTGCAAAAACTACCACAACAGCCTCGAAATACAATCATTAGTACCAAAGGGACCTACACGTGTCAATTGGCTTAATTAATATGATTAGTGCACAAAAAGTACTTATAACCTATCTTAAATAGGGTTCAAAATAGCACTTTTTGGGTACTAATCACACCCCTCAACCAACACATTGCTAGTCCCGTAGCAATGCCAGAAATAATCAACAAGCAGAGAACAAAAACATGTGAGGTCAAAAAGGTTTGTGTGCACGTATAGCCTACGATGAGAATCACGAAACCTAAGCTAAGACCATCTCGAAAGAATGAAAACTATACCGCGCTGATTGACCAACAAGCTCCCTCTCCTCTAGCATGAACCAGGCTCTTCTACAAAAAACTACGGGTTTGTTTGATCAGGTCTCAACTGCAACTACGAAACCCAGACGCCCTCCCCCCCAACCTAGCTAATGCCATAACCTTGTGTGTTGAATAACCTAAATAGGTCAGACCGCCTTATTACACACTTTGCGCTGGTAGGTGCAATGCTGAGGGTTCACTTCTCACCAAAGTCCGTAATGGGGATTAACCGGATGACTTCTAACCAAGAAGGCTTAGGGCATCAAGCCATGAGGATCTTTCACCACAAACTCTATAGGTTTCAATTCCTGACCGAATGATTTCAAGCCCTCCAGCACCTACAACTCGCTAAACTCCACTCCATCCACCCGTAGCGAACACTAAGTCGGGTGACTCCTAACCAGCTGAAGGTTTAGTACCGGGCTTTAAAGGCTTTCGCCATATACCCTC
This sequence comes from Tetrastigma voinierianum, assembly GCA_016808115.1. Lineage (NCBI taxonomy): Eukaryota > Viridiplantae > Streptophyta > Magnoliopsida > Vitales > Vitaceae > Tetrastigma > Tetrastigma voinierianum. The sequence continues at coordinate 107,206 of JAEQBH010001726.1, read as the reverse complement.
GGACTGTGCTGGGTTTCAAGGCAAAGCAATGTGTGATTCACCTTTTCTTTTTCTTTTTCACTTTTTCTTTTTCTTCTTTTTATTTTGAAGACACATTGGCCTTCTATTCATAGGGTCCACAACCTATTCAAGGGAGTAAAGGACATTAGGTAAGGGTTTGCATCGTAAGAGGGGGTTTGGTGCTGATTCTTAGCCTATCATTGAGACCTAACGTGCTCAGTGTGTGGCTAGCTAAAGGTGGAAGAGACAGGTTAAAAACAATGAGAAGGTAACTAGTCATCCACTTAACTCGGCATAGGGCCCTTCTAACGTTGACACCATTAGGAAAGGCTTAAGTTCAACACACTGCAAGGCTAAACATTATGCATATACAAAAGTTAAGTAAAATAAAAAAAAATGTGGGTGCAAAAGTAGAAAATGTAAATACTGCTATAAAGCTTTTAATATAACCAAAAGGGCTAGTACAAGCTTATCATAGCTGAACACTATACATAGCTAAATAAAATAAACGATCGCTCACATCACACACATACAAAACAATCCTATACAAGACAAGCAGGGCAATTGATAAAACTAAAACAACAAGTATAAAAACAAAACAAAGTAAGATAAATACCACTTAACGCTAACTCTCTCCCCTCCCAACCAAAGCATAACCATGTCCTCACGTTGGGGTGGATAGAAAGCCAGAGAAGGAAGTGTGACCACCTCACTGCGGTGGTGTAGATGGTGGATCTCGAGCCGCCGTGGCGACCGCGAGCAATATCTAACGAGGCCGGGCCAAGCAGAAACAAATTGACCGGTCATGAGAAAATGAGTAGGCTCGGTCACTGTAACTGGTGGAAGACCCATGTGGCTCTAGATCTATAGGAGAATAGCCTGATTATGCGCTAGAGTGACCTCGGCTCGGGCCATCCGCTCGGCCAATGATGTCTGAGAGGGCCGCTGAAGACAGAGAAAACAAGTGCACCGACAAAGATCCAAACAAATCGAAAAATCCCTATAAGCATGTGGATGTGCTCAGATGGTTGTTGTGATGTGGAGGATGGGCCTACAGTCTCAGGAGGAGCGGGAGTAGTAGGAGGTGGAACTTAAGGGGATGCATCCAGAACTGAGATAGGCAGGTACTCTGCGTAATCATTCTCGACCTCCTCCTGCTGATGTAAGAGAAAGGAAAGTGGCATAGACAGGGTCCGCTCCCGGGATAAGATCTGAGGACAACTCTGCCGACGCTCTATACGTGGCTCCTCGGGGAACCCCAGATGCTCTAAGACCTGGCATAGCAACCTCGACATCAATAGTGGAATAGCCCGCCTGCCAGTCCTGCGTGTGTGACCTCCCTCAAGTGAAGTAAAGCAGTCATAACCAGCTCTATCGGATTAAACCAATACCCTCGGATATCCGGTACGCAGCCCGAGAATAACCTCCGCCCCGTAAATAATGCCGCAGTTGGGAATAGACGGGATCAAGCACGGGTCCGCGAGGAGCATCTCGCGGGAGGAAGTTGCCGGGCGAAAAGTATAGATCCGGCCGGCAGTATCTCGAGAGAGAGCGAATCATCTCTAGGCGATGGCTGAGGCACCGTCGATAATCTATGGAGTTTGCTAGGAACTACTGCAAATTGGGCAAAGCAGTTGATGTCCGGTGTTCACGTAATACCAGACGACCATCTATGCTGAACCGAAGCTGCATCGGATCGGACACTCCCCGGGATGTCATAGTATGATCAAACTCAAGTACCACCCGGATAGAAAACTGGTCTCGAGACATAAACGGCAAATAGGAATACCTCCTGACCAAATCTGCACGAATCTCCAACCATGGTCCGGGTCGCGTTGTTTGCATATCATAGTAGGACTCCGCGGAAATTCCTTGGCACGACACCACGTTCCTCGGGTATCGGGCCAAATAAATAATGGACGCCTAATCCTCGGCCGGGATAACTACACGATGAACTCGGTGCGCCTGAAGGAGGCGAAGGCTCGTGCGAACGCGAAGACTCCCAGCCAGATGTCCGCCCGCTGAAGGCTGGCCCTCCGGGTAGTCGCGATGCATAGGAGAAGGGGGCCAGGTCCCACCCGTGTGATATCGCCCGGATGGGGGCTCGTAACCTTGATTTCCTCTAGAATAGCAAAGATCGGGGGTCACGCAGAGGTGCTCGTATTAGCCCCGGACGCGCCGCCATCTCCGGGGTAGGTACCGGTTCGACCCCTGGGGCCCGGATCGAGCGCCTCCATGGGTGCGAACCATACCGGCCGGGAGCGTGGTAGGAGCGACGGCAGCAAGGCCTGCAGCAGCCAAGTAGCTACTGACGGCAGCGGCTCCGGCAGGCTCAGATCAGGATATAGGGAGATCTAAGGAGAGGGTTGTTGGCGTGGCGCCGTGCAAAGTGTCGGACTCTGCGGCAGACGCAAGGAGAAATGCGGTCTTGCAGTAGGGGAGGCTCAGCCGGGCCGTGTGATTTAGAATGAGGGGGAGGGGGGCGCTTTTATGTGAGGATTTAGCAATCAGTGATTCGCACGGTAAATTTAAGACAAGAGCAGATAAATTTTGCTATTATTGCGAAATTTATGCCCTATACCAGCTTTCATCCTGCAAAATAAAAACAATATTTAAAATAATTAAAATAAAATATAATAATAAATAATAAAATAAAATAAAATAAAGTAAAATATTAAACTGAACATTTCAAAGAAGGTTTTAATTAAAAACTAAAATAACTAAAAATACTTGAAAATAAAATAAATTAAAAATTGACCAAAAGCAAAACAAAATTTTGAGCTGCAGTTTGGTCTCAGTGGAGACCAAACCAACTCAGTGGTCGGAATGTCGGTCACGTGAGGATCTAGAGGAATTCCTCGCTTGTAATGTGTTATGCAAAGATATATTTCATGCTCTACCCATCGACCCTTGAACACTCTATCATCCTTTCGGGTCGAGCAAATCTAATCGAGCCATTGGGTATGCTTGATGAATGATGAATGGTCCAATCTTATCTGATTTAAGTTTCTAGGAAAGGTGGAGTTCGAGTCACAGAGCAGATTCGTCCTCTTTTTGAAATTCTTGCAAGTTATCATCTGATCATGCCATTTTATCGATCTTTCCTTTGCAATCTTCGAGTTTAAGTAGGTATCATTTCGTAGTTCCTCCAACTCATTGAGATCAAGGAATCTTTTGAGCCTAGCCCTACTTAAATCCATGTTCAGTTTCGATCCCACCATGCTTCAGACCGATTTCCATCAAGACGGCATGCTCGCCATAGACCAAACTATAAGGGGACATTCCAAGAATTGATTTTGAAAGTTGTTCTGTAGGCCCACAGCGAATCAAGCAAATTTGAGGGACCAATCTTTTCTGTTGCTGTTCACCACCTTCATTAGAATGGTCTTTATCTCCCTGTTGGCAAGCTTTACTGACCAATCGGCTCAAGGGGATGGTAAGGGTAGCCACTTTCAGGTTTAACACCATGATTGAGCCATGAGGTTTTCGAAGGTTTGTTACAGTGGCAGGAACCCCTATCGATAATGGCTTTTGGTACCCCAAACCTGGAAAAGATGTTTGATTTCAAGAATTTGAGCACCACCCTATGGTCATTGGTTTTGCAGGGGATTGCCTCAACCCATTTAGATACATAGTCTACCCCCACCAATATGTATGCATGCCCATAAGACGTAGGGAAAGGTCCCATGAAATCGATGCCCCAAACATCAAATAGCTCGACTACTAAAATTGGGTTTAGGGGCATCATATGACGGCGAGACAATTTCCCGAGCCTTTGGCATCTATCACATACTCGGCACATTCGTGAGCTTTAAAAAGAGAAGGCCAAGAGAAACCGTGATCGCAAAGACCTTCATCAAGTGTCTTCGTGAAACAAAGTGACCACCACAGCACTTCATTGCAAGGGCTTAGAATTCTGCTCTCTTCAAGCACACACTTCCTAATTATCTGATCTCGCACAAGATTTAAAAAGAAAGGTTTCTCCTAATAATAGGAATGGATCTTCGCTAAGAAATACTTCATCTCGTTTTCCAATCACCGGAATGTCTCCTATTGCTAGAAATTGGCAATGTGAGCATACTGTGGACCATTCTCCAATCGCATTTAGAGATTCTTCAGAAATTCATCGCTGATTGGGGCTAGTGTGTGTCATGTGGGCTATGGTTAATCTAGAAAGATGGTCTCGCTACAACATTCTCACCCCATTTTTATCCAATTTGGTAAAATTAAATTCCCCGGCGGCACTCGCACTCCAACCAAGTATGCTTGAAATTTGTCTAAGGCATAGACCACTGCCAATAATTCTTTCTCTGTAGTAGTGTAGTTACTTTGTGCTTCATTCAAGGTTTTGCTTGCATAATAGACTACATAAGGTTTTCCACCTTCTCTTTGTCCAATAACTGCTCCAATAGCAAGATTACTTGCATCACACATCACCTCAAAAGGCAACTGCCAATTGGGTGCCCTTACTATTGGTGCAAGCACAAATGAGACCTCAGCTCTTCAAAGCCTTTCCGAGCGCCTCTATCCCAAGAAAATTTAGCATCTTTCAGCAAATTATAAAGGCTTAGCGCACCTTCGAAAAGTCCTGATAAGTCTCCCCGTAAAAGCCTCGCATACAAGGAATTGCCTAACTGCTTTTACATTTGTTGGAGTAGCTGCGCTTTGGAAATAAGTTCAATTTGCCTTGTCAACTTCTATTCCCTTGGTGGAAATGACATGTCCTAGCACAATCCTCGTTCACCCTAAATGGCATTTCCTCCTGCTTAAGCACCAAAGTTCTTTTCAATGCACCTCCAGATGTACCAAGATTAGTCAGACATTCTTCAAAATCACCTCAGATACAAAGGATGTCATCCATGTATACTTCCATTGGTGCGCTCCACCATATCACCGAATATACTAAGCACATTCCCTAAGGTAAGGTAAAGGTAAAGACCAAAAGGCATCCTCTTGTAAGCATAAGTTCCAAATGGACAAGTAAAGGTGGTATTTTCTTGATCTTCTGGTGCAATCTCTATCTGAAAGTACCCTGAATACCCATCCAAAAAGCAATAGAATGGGTGCTCAGAAACTCTCTCAAGAAGCTGATCAATGAAGGGCAGTGGGAAGTGATCTTTTCTTGTTACTACATTAAGCCTCCTCAGAATTCATGCATACCTCCAACCGGGCTTGTAAGGGTAGACAAATCCGCCCTTCATTTTACACAGGGTCACCCCTGACTTCTTGGGCACCACCTGGGTTGGGCTTACCCAAGTGCTATCAGATATGGGGTAAATGATACCGGCTTGCAGCAACTTCAGGACTTCAATGTTAACTACCTCCTACATGTGAGGATTCAATCTCCTCTGTGGCTGCCTAACAGCTTTTGACTCTTCTTTCAAATAAATGTGATGGGTGCAAATTGTTGGGCTGATGCCTTTTAAATTGGAAATTTTCCACCCCAAAGCTTGCTTGTTCATCTTGAGAAGGTGCAGCAGATTGTCTTCTCAGGATTGGCCTTCACAGTTGACACATTACAACTGGACACTGCTTGTTTTCTTCCAAAAATGCATATTTTAATTCCACAGGCAGGGGTTTGAGATCCAACTGTTGAGGTTCCTTTTCCTCTTCTCCAGTCAACAAAGGTAGAATTTCCATTTTTTTCTTCCAGCACCCCTGCACCAGGCTCATGCATTGAGGTTCCTGTTGCTCTACAAGGCACTTGATAACTCCTGGGTTAGCACATCTTGCACTTGTCGCTTCATTACTGCTCTTCAAGAATTGTATCTATTATGCAGACTTCTTCACAGTCATCCTCCACTGGTTGCATATGCTTTTTACTCAAGTGGAAGATATTGAGTTCCAAAGTCATGTTCCCAAAGGTGAGTTGCATAACCCCATTTCGACAATTGATGATCGCATTGGAAGTGGCCAAAAATGGCCTTCCCAGGATGATTGGCACATGATTAACCTCATTGGCGATCGATTCAAAGATCAAGCACTACAAAATCCACCGGATAGTAGAATTTGTCCACCTTAATCAAAAAACATTCTCAACTGTCCCTTTGGTATTTTGATGACCTAATGCCAGAGACAATGTGATAGTGGCTGGCTTAAGTTCGCCAAATTTCAGCTGCTGGTACATGGAAAAAGGCAATATATTTACACTTACCCCTAAATCTAGCAATGCCTTTTCCACACAAGTGCCGCCTATGTTCACGGAGATTGTAGAGACACCCCGGATCTTTATACTTCACAGGAGTCTTGCACTCAATGATGGCACTCACTTGCTCAGTCAAAAAGGCCTTTTTATTCACATTAAAGCCTCTTTTCACCGTGCATAGGTCCTTCAAAAATTTTGCATACGTGGGGACTTGCTTGATCATATCGAGAAGAGGGATGTTAACCTTCACTTGTCGTAGTACTTCTAAAAAATTTCGTCTGGGTTAACTGAATTTTTCCTTTTTCGAAGTGCTTATGGGAAAGGAGGGGGTACACTGTGTTTCACCTCTTCCCCTGCTGCTGGTTGTTCTTCCTCTGGTGGTTCAACCACTGTGGGAGCTTTCTTGGTTGGTTCTGGGACTGCTGGTCTCAGTTCTTTACCACTTCTCAAAGTCACTACTGCTTTGACTTCATCAATTTCGTGATTGATCACCGGCGAGCTTCATCTCATGCATTCCCTAGGGTTTTGCCAGCCCGCTGGAACTTCTTTTCAGACTCCCGCTGGTTGTGACAAACTCCGGAAATGGAACTTTGGGTGTTGTCATATTTGTCGAGATCTCGAATGCATGTCAGTTTCCAATTTCTTGCTGAGTTAGCTCTACTGCTTCACTCTTTCTCGATTAGCTCAACATTCAACACCTTTTGTTCCTCCACAAAGGTACTCCACTACCTTGCTTAAATTCGTAATTGCTCGTCAATAGGAGAAGGTGGAGGTTGCCGCGCTATGATGAATCGAGCTAAACCGCGTCGTGTCTCTCGGGGAACATATGCAGAGGTTTTGGCTTTCATGATAGCTCGATGATTCCTCCAATCAGTTATAGGTGTTTCCATAAGGAGCATTTGTAGGTGGCTTATTCATTCACTGCTTGCACTTCATGTTGATTTCTCATTTCAAGCTCCTCCAACCTTCAGGTTAAAGTGGTCAATTTTGCTTTCATCTCCGTGTCTTCGGAAAGTGCATAAATGCCTCCCTCGGGTCAAGGCCTCATTTTTTTTCAGCCTCTCGATTCGGTTCGTCCCATGCTTGGAGGTTTCGCCACATAGTTCAAAAAGTCCATGGCTTTATCCGGTTCTTGCTCAAAAGTCCTCCACACATGGTTTCCAAGAAGTTTACGGCCGGAGACATACTCATCATAGAAGTGATTCACAAGCATCCATGTATCAAATCCATGGTGTGGACATGCAATTGATGGTCTCCATGAATCTCTCCCCAACACTGATAAAACTCTTCTAATATCGTAGGTCGAAAGGCGTAGATTTGCCTCTTCAAACCGCTAGTTCTTGGTTGTACCGAAAATTTTCAAAAAATTCAGCTCAAGATCGCCCAATTTCTAATCGTTTCGCCTCAAACTGACCGAGCCAAATTCCTCGCTTTCATATTTTCAGTGTCAAAGGGAATGCTTTCAGCTTAAGCAAGTCCATGTCAGACACACCTTCTTTAAAAGTTGTGCAAACTTCCTCGAACTCCTGGATATATGTATATGGATTTTCATTCCCAATTCCGTGAAAAGTGGTGCCAGGCACCAGATAGGGTCTCACTGCCACATCATCAGTAGGTGGTATGATGCAGGAAGGTGCACTCACCCTAGGAGGGTGTATGTGGTCCCTCATTGACTTATATGCTATAGGATTCATTGGGGCTCCTTGGTGAGTTTACTGTTCTTCAGGTAGAGGATCCATTTGCTCACTGTGTACATTGACTTCACAACCTTGTTCAATTGGTGTACTAACTCTTTGCAATCTACCTGATATACCTCTATCCCAGTGATGCATAAACACCTGTGACACAAAAAGAGACAAAGCAAAGAGCAACAATAGGGCTTGCCAAAAAGATTAGTGTTAGCTGAAAAATAAAATGACTGTTAAAAAGAACTTGAAATTCTAAATAATTAAATTCAAAAAGGTTTAAAAGGTCACCAATACTTGTAATGAGGATTACAAGTACCCATCAACTCATCATCTGTAGTTTGGCACCATCCCCGGCAACGACGCCATTTGATTCGTGCCGCAATAGGGTTCCGGATCAACAAAATTTATACCTAAATTCCTCCTACTGCCGTAGTAGAACTACTGCAGCATAGTGGCTCTGTGATCAATACTGGACGGGTTTTCATCTTACAAATGATTTGTATAATGATTCAAATGGTGAGGCTTTTGTTCGATTTCTTGGATTTGTATGTGCGTGGTTGTTGTCACTATGTTAACTGATGGTGATTCGAAATAAAATGTAAAAAGGTCTTCAGTTTTGGGCTACTAGTTTGGTATGATAGTGGTTGTAAAGGTGTCCCCGTGTTCTTCTCAAAAGACAGTAAATGACCTATAGTCATTTCCAAAATCGGATCTGCTTTAACTTTTAAAACCAACCCTAGTACCTTCCTCTTTTTGGAACCATAGCATTTGATCGGTTAATAACTCGTTCCTCGCAGCTTGAAATCTAGCACTTAATCTACCCTCGATGGTCATAAATGATAACTAATGGATGTCGTTGTATCTAACATTAAGAATACAGTGAACCCTAAAAGCTTGCCAAGTATTGACCGAGGAAAGTACATCAAATAGCTTTTAAACCTAGTTTTGAAAGTTTGAAACATAAATACCTAAAGAATCGCTTCGTGAAAAACAGAGGATCACCCGCAAAACCTCATCAACCAACATAACTCTCTTCAAGGTTTAGAGGCTTTAGCTAAAACATCCTTGAGTTGTCATCTCAAAGGGTGTGTTTGGTTGCCTGTGAAAATGAAGTAAGAGGAGAGAGAAGAGAGCAAATTGAGGGCCAAAACAGTGGGCCCGTGAATGAAAATGCCTTCAATGAATAGTTAGGTTACAAATTGTCCATAAAATGGCTTATATAGCCCTACAAAAAGGTGAAAATACCTACTATCCTAATGTATCATTACTAAAGAGGGTAGAGATGGAAAAAACCAAAAACGGGGTCGTTTGTACAAAAAAACACGAAGCAGACATTTCGCTACAGGTGAAAATTTCGCTATGTAGCGAAATTGCACTACATAGCAAAAATTTCGCTATTATTGCGAAAATTTCGCTATTATTGCGAAAATTTCGCTATTCTAGCGAAAATTTCACTATTATTGCGAAAATTTCACTATTCTAGCTAAATTTCCTTGTCTTCTCTTGCTTGCATCCTGCATATTCCAGCCTGCATCTAGCTTGTTTCATCTTCAATTTCTTCGTTCCCAGCTTGATGCAATCGAATGTAAATCAAACGAACTCGGTGTAAATAAGCTCAACTTCGTTATGCTTAGCTTCATGGTAGGATAGGTTTATGAAACCCAAGAAAACTACCGTAAACAGCCTTAAATACAATCATTATACCAAAGGGACCTACACGTGTCAATTGGCTTAATTAATATGATTATACAAAGTACTTAGAACCTATCTAAATAGGTTCAAAATAGCACTGGGGTACTAATCAGCATTCAAAAGTCCGTGATATGGTTGTTGGCCCCACCGGCACCTAAACTCAGATACGGTTGATGTCCCAGCTTAGCATCAAATTCCGCATAATGTATCATTGGTCTGCTGGCACTCCAAAAGTCCAGATACTTTGCTTTCCAAGTGGCATCTAAAAGTTCATATACTTGCTATCGTCTGGTCGATATCTAAAAGTCCAGATACGGTTGTCATCCACCGTATCCTCTAGACATGGTTGTTATCCAATGTGTATTTCTTAACAAACAATGCTACCCTTGGTTGACATTTTCAAATTTCATTAAAATACGCAAAGTGTCACCAGAAATTATAAATAAAGTTCATATGTGGCCAAAGCGGCACCACTTGCAAAGTTTTCCAACATAGCCAAAGCTAACACATAAAAAAAAATTGGGGGGGTGGGGGGGTAGGGGGGCCTTATTCCTTAGCAACGACACCCCCTCCGAGTTCACCGCCCCGCCTTGCTTATCAGACTATGTATCTTATCGTCTACTAGTATCGAGGCACTCTGGAAGGTCTGCAACCGAAGAAGTGGGTTAGAGGAGTCAGGCATACCATCTAGGATTTCTGGCAGATCCCCACAGATGTTGTTCTTGAACACACAATATCCATAAGCGGCAAGCAATTGCAAAGGCTTCTGGAAGTCTCCACCCACCATTGTTCCACTTTTGTTATCCCAGAGAGGAATTCACAGTAGGGGGATGAGCTATCGGAAGATAAATTCGTTGGGAATCTTATAAATTTCGCTAAACTCTCCATCATATATATAGGGGTCAGTCCCTAAGGCGCATTAAGTGCATCATCGAGAACACAGTATTTCCTGGTAACATGCGCCTCGAGATGAATGCACATTAATCACCTCCAATTTCCCACACAATGGGACCTGACAAACAAATATTTTCCCTGCCTAGAAAAACATGATATTCTAGATGGAAAAAAGGGAGGCATTGTGAGTACCATGGCTTTTGGGCCCAAAACACACTATCCATCAGGCCCATTGCTCGCATTGCGCTCCATTGCCTAATTCAAACCCACAGGGACCCAAACAACTCGTTAACTCCAAAACATGCGAAGGTTGCTCATTCGAAAACCTCGCCTCTCTTCCAAGCCCCAAGTCCCCAACCGTCGCATTTATCGCATAAGATATTCATCCACGGATCTCTTAATTCACTACGTCTCAAAATAATAATCCTAAATAAGGGAGAAATGGTCTTTGATAAGGAAAGTAAAATTTTATCATTAGATTGGTGATATTATCCCTCCAAATATAAAGCAGAATTGGTCTCTGATAAGGAATGAGAGATTTTATCGCACACATCACAAGATTATATTCCCAAAAATAAAGGAGAAATTCAAGTATAAAAGAAAAACTCCCCACAAGGAAAAGGTGAGCAATTTTAATCTTACGATTTTCTTCCTCACCTTCTCCACCTTTACTAACTTAGGCATCGAGAGGAGATCGCACACCGCCACCGAACTCCTTCAGATGTTCATCGCCCGCCGATGCCCAAGGTCATACAAACTAGGTACCAACAATTGGCGTCGTCTGTGGGAACTAAATAAAAAGTCTAATTGATGATGTGTGCGGTCATTTCGGAGAAGTTATCCGACAAATTCTTCGCGCCAAGAGTTCCAATGGTTCCTCCCACGCCTAATCTGCTGACACGCGGCAATGGCTACAAGAACCCAATGATACAAATAAGTAGGAAGATTGTAAAGTCCAACACCTAGCCTGCTGGCACTTTCAAAGTCAAGATGAGGCTCCCAACCGGCTGTCACTTTCTGTACGACTTCAGGTCTCTAAAGGTCGCCTAGCCCACTGAACTTATCAAAGTCCGATGTGCCCCAGCCATTTCGGGCACTTCTTCGCAACGGCCTAGGATGAGGCTCCTAATCGGCTGGCTCTTTCTAAAGGCCAGACTTGTGGCTCTAAGCCTGCTGGAACTTCTAGCGTATTATTCTAGCTTGCTGGCACTCATCAAATCCATACGTGGGCCCTAGCCCATCGCACTCTAAAGTCCGCATGAGGCTCCCAGCCTACTAGCACTTCAAAGGCCAAGCTTCTGACTCTAAAACTGTTGGCACTTTCAAAGTCCAGATGAGGCTCCCAATCGACTGGTACTTTCTAAAGGCCAGACTTATGGCTCTAAGCATGCTGGTACTTTCTAAAGGCCATACGAGGCTTTCAACCTGCTGGCACTTATCAAAGTCCATTCAGGTCTAAATTTTTAGAGCATTTAAGGCATGGTCTTTTGAAAGTACCAGTAGGCTTAGAACCACAAGTCTGGCCTTTAGAATGTGTCAGCAAGATTAGAGCCATAAGTCTAGCCTTAAGAAAGAGCCAGCCAATCAGAGCCACATCTGTGACTTTGAAAGTGCTCTGCAGTTGGGGGAGCCAAGCATCCGACACTTAATAAGTGCTAGGAGGTTAAGAGCCACGTTTGGCCTTTAAAAAGTGCTAGTAGGCTTAGAGCCACAAGTTTGGCCTTTAGAAAGTACCAGTCTGTTGGGAGCCTCATCTTAATTTTGAAAGTGCCAACAGGCTTAAAGCTAAGTCAGCATTTGAAAGGTTGCTGGCCTGGGGCCATAAGTCCGTCTTAAGAAAAGAAGGGGCGAGCTAGTTCGTTTTAAGAAAGGTGACCATTGGGCTTTAGAGCCACATCTCGGTTTTGAGTTTAGGCGAGCCACAAATTGGTCTGAAAAGTATCTAATGGGCTGGAGCCATCTGACTTTGAAAGTGCCAGTAGGATATCAACCTTATCTAGAATTTTGTAAGTCTTATGTAAAGTAAAATTACATTCCTTGACTTCTTTTATAAGTGCCAGCAGGATATCAGCCTTATCTAGATTTTTGTAAGTGTCAGCAGGGTAGCATCAATACACGGACTTTTATAAGTGCTAGTAGGATATTAGCCTTATCTTGACTTTTGTGAGTGCCAGCAGGGTAGCAGCCATACCCGAACTTTTATAAGTGCTAGCAGGATATCAGCCTTATCTGGACTTTTGAAAGTGGGCTATTGCAAAGATTGAAAGAGAATGCTTTAAAGAAAGCTCTATTGATAATACCTCTTCCAAGATCACGACTTTCTCCAATCTGAGTCCGCAATTGGTCATTCTCACGATGTAAGCGTTCAACATGACTTTGTAAGCCTTTCACCTTTCTTGCTTGTTCCTCATGCTTTCTCTCCATGTCTTGATGCCAATGAAGGAATTTCTTTGGTGATTGGACCATCGGGTTGGTTTTCATTACGACTGCCTCAAACGAATCAGATGTGGAATGGGGGATCAACAGAGTTTCGAAGACGGGCGCTATTGACAACCGCTTGCCAAGCCCTTGCAAATTGTAGAAAGGCACTTTTTGTTAGATTCTACGATCGCGCCAACTTTTGTTACCAATTTGTTTGTCTGATCTCCAAGGCATCAGCGGCGCAATGTGAACCTACAGAAAGGGCAATCCGCAAAGGTAATGTTTCTGATGATTAAGTCAACAATATGGAGGAAGAAGCATGAGATCGAGACAGCTAGAATTGCATACCTTCCCCTGGGAGTCTGCTTATACTCAACTCCTCTCCTTACTTTAGGAAGATAGTCCCCTGATTTTAGTGATAAGGTTTCTTTTTCCTTATCAATTACTAGTTTTTCCTTATCAAGGATTATCCTTTTAAGAAATAAAGGATAAAATCTGTTTTTTCTAATTAAGGATTATCCTTTTGAGAAATAAGAGATTTGGAAACTAGAAACTGTGATAAATACTCTTTGCGTATTTTCTTCTCAATGTATTATCCTTAAATCTGGACATTCCAAATGTGGTAGAATGGCCGACTAGGGGATTCCTGGATCCGCATCGATTTAAGACTCTCCATCCGGATAATTTACGCATGGTTTTAATATGACGCGAGCTGCGCCTTCATGATGTCAAGCAAGGCGGCCTAGCCTATTAAGTAGTGGGTCTAGGCCTAAAGGCCACGGTGTCTTTGATGAGGAAAGTCAAATTTTATCGTTAGATCGGTGATATTATCCCTCCAAAAATAAAGGATAATTGGTCTCCGATAAGGAATGAGAGATTCTATCGCCGACATCATAAGATTATCTTTCCAAAAATCAAGGAGAAATTCAAGTATAAAAGAAAAACTCCCCACAAGGAAAAGGTAAACAATTTTAATTGTGCCAATTTTCTTCCTCACCTTCTCCATCCTTTTACTAACTTAGGCATCTGGGAGAGGCAAAGGCCGACACAATCAAATGCCGAATTCTTTTCATTTTGCAAGTTCTACCGCTTCGCTCGATGCCCTCGGGCGTCGACGAATCCAAGTACCGATAATTATTATTATTATTAGACATTGGAAAACTGAAATTATATTCAAAGAGGATGTGTAAAACCCATAATTCTTTTTAGGGTCAAGCATACTCTAGATAAGATACTATTGAATATATATATATATATATATATATATATATATATATATATATATATATATATAGACATTGGAAAACTGAAAGTATATTCAAAGAGGATGTGTAACACCCATAATTTTTTTGATAAGGGAAAATAAATAAATAAATAAAAAGAGGGGTGTAATTGTAATCTTTCCTAAATAATAAAAAATTATTCGTAGAATTCTGGAAAACACAACATCCAAGTCTTTTAGGGTTTGCAGAAGAGATCCGAAAAGTAATATTTGTTTTTTTTTTTAATTCCTAGATCTTACCACTACAGAAAAATGATTTATAGTATCATAATTATAGCAAGGTCATTAAAATTTGTAATTAAAACAAGTGCATATTGCGCCAATAGACACGATCAACTTAAAACCGCTGCCATAGATCATCGAATAGACACGGTCACCGAGAAACTGCTACGATAGATCAATCGATAGGCATGGTGATCCAAAGAAAACTACTATATGACTTACACAAAACTACGTTTGGTTCGATCATTTCCTCTCTTCCTATCACATTCTCTACCCTAACTCTCTCTGCCATAGTGAGATGTGAAGACTCATCTCCATTAAGATTTGAAAACTCTTTTGAGACTGATTTTTCTTCTTTGATCTATAATTTCAAAATTTTAAAGATCGAAATCAACTAAGGATCGAATATCTATTTTCACTTTTTCAATGATCTGATGAGATCTACAAAACAATAAACGATTTCAGTGCAAAGGTTTTGGTCGAGGTGGTGGGAGAGGTACTTGTCGGCACCGACGAAGAAGTAGATAAGAAATCCAGTGTGAGTACCGTGACCTTTAGGCCCATACCTACTACTCAACAGGCTCAGGGCCTGTGCAGGCCCATCGCTTGGCCCGCCTCATGAAGGTAGAGTCCTAGAACCTATCTGAGATCCCGAGTCCCCCAACCGGCCATCCTACCGCATATGAAAAGGGTGGTATGGATAACCATATTAGAAAGGAAATCACGCGCATGATATTTGTCAACGGATCTCCTAGTGTCCAAATCTCATACATTTCAAAAACATTAATCCTGGATAAGGAAGAAGTAGTCCTTGATAAGGAAAGAAAGATCTTAATCACGGTATTATCTTTCCTAAAATCAAGGAGAAATTTGAGTATAAAACAAAGACTCCCCTGAGGGAAATATATGCAACTCCAATTGATCTAACTCCCTTCTTTCTCTGCTCCATCCTTTTGCTGACTTAATCATCGGAGAGGCGATCGGGACACCACTGTCGAACCCCCTTGCTTTTTTGCAGGTCTCCATCGCGCTACTGATGCTCCGGAGGTCAGATGATCCAGGTAACGACATAGAGGAGGAAGGAAGGAAGGAAAAAATTTATAAACTCACTTTCAAACGAGAATTCCCGCTCCGTCTTTCAATTTCAAAATGTTCCATGTTCCATTGTCAGGGTAATGGAATCAGATCTCTCCTTCATCGAAATCGCTGGCTAAGACGATTCGCTTTTGCAACACATGAAGGCCGGCGAAATTGCGTACTTCTGTCAACACCCAAGACTTACCCCCGCCTCCTCTCCGCATTTTCAGACCTCAGCGAGCTGCGAAAGCTTCACCTCTGTTCCACCAGTTAGTTTTTCTAACTTTTGCATTCTTCACTTCTTTGGATTCTATGATTTGAAAATTTTTTATTGTGTTTAACTTTTTTAATGATTCAACTTTTTTTCCAGGCGGATTTTGTTCTCATCAATATCACTTTTTCAGGGTTTTTTTTTCATCCCATTTGAATGATGCAATTAGTTTCTTGTCCTTCATTTTTTTTCCTTCAATTTATGTTCTTATCTAATTGATTTTGTTGTCTAGGCACCGTGATTCGTGATTGTTCTTAATTGGCTTGCTTCTCTGTTTTTTTCCCTTTTTGTCCGATATTACTTCCACGCATATTATGCTTTTGTGAATTTATTCCTTCTTCCTTCCTCCTGTTCTACTGGAGATTTAGTTAGAGGTTAGACAGGGAAGAAGCAGAGTACATCATGAGAGGGTGATAAAACAAGATTCGATGGTTTAAAGGTAAAGATCGATTAACCCTCTTTGATAAATATTTTGATATCATTGTTAAAAGGAAATTGAAAGAACATAATACAAGTCCAGAAATCATAATTTAAAAATGAATTTGTTTTGAGCTAATTGTGGAAACTACTTGGATGTGCATTGTCCACGTGGGAAAAGTATTTCAAACCTCTTTGATTCTTCCATTTGAATAACACTTCCTCCAACCATGGAGCAATCTATACCCATCTCGTTGCCTTTATTTCACCTAATTGGGCCAATGAACAATTCTTAGGTTTGGTTGAAGCATATAAATAGGAAAAATATGCTTTCAATTTTCTAATTACTATAAACATTCAAGATATATAGGTACATTGTAAAGGATCTTTTCGCCGCGATGTGCCTCGATAGGTGTAGGTAGGTTTGTCTGTGCTTTTGTTCGGGGCAAGTAGGTTTTTGGCAAATTGTTTTTTGTTTTCGTCCTGCCTTTTATAATCCTAGTGTATTTATTGGAACCTCTTGGTTCTTTTTTTTATCAATATATTACTTTTTATTGATAAAATATATATATTTTTGTGGATAAACTCCCCGCTTGAGAGAGTTACATTTTTGAGATAATTTTCATAGTCTAGTGAGATTTTGATTTACAAATCCTTTGATCTTGATATATATTCTCGCTGCTGAATTCTCAGAGGCATGTGATTTCTATTTTGATGAGAAACAAAGACCTATCAATCTCCCATAGTTTGATAAGCAAACATAAGTTATGAACACAACTTCCCAATTGGTTAGCTCAAATACCTCTTTTTCCAAACCACCATCTTAACTAATCCCATATAACTGGCCATAAAATGTTAGCCATGGCCTCATCCTTTGATGCATTTGGAGAAGTGCTATGACCTTGATGCCTTTTCAGACTTTCCATTGACTTGTGAGGCCATTCATCTGTTGTCGTATTTGTTCGCATACCAGAAACAGAAAAACCAAACCTGAAATAGCAGTATAAAAACAAACAAATGAGAATGTTGACCTGAGCCCAACAAAATAACGTCGTGTCCTTAAGGCGAATTTGGCCCCTCAACTTGTACCGAGGATAGTGGACAATCGTATCCTAGGATAGAATGGATCTCGTTCCTCCAAAGTGGTGCGGATCGGAGGACCTCGACGAACTCAGCTTGCAGAACAATCTCACAAAAAATGAATGATATGTAGTGAAGTGAGGAGAATGTTTTTTTGTTTTGTTTTCTTAAAAAATGGGAAAAACGGGAGTATAAATAACCTAGGAAGTGTCTCCACGAACAGACATGTCGGTTCGAAAAGGTATGAACCAAGCAAAGGTTTGCTCACGAGGACACATCTTTTCATTCATTTAAGGAATTTAGAAACCAAAGTCCCAACAATCCCCACATGAATGAAAAGTTATGATATCAATATTCTGTATGCATGAGATGCAAAGTACGATTATTCCATGAGAAAACGCCAGATCGTGATAAGTGGTCCGAGACTTAACTTTCCTAGCGGCTTCCATCTAATTTACTTCCTACTAATCAAGAGACTTGATGTCTTTGAACTCACACCTTCGTGTAAGCCTAGATTAATAGAAATCACACAACTATTTCGAACAAAATTGGTTCTCACCGTTGTGTCTGCTTAATCATGAACACCGCCTCTGGTCTCACGAGTGTTTTAGAATTCGGCCTTGCAATTCTCACGTGTTTTTTTCCCACTTCACACTCACAGGTGATTTCTCTAACATATAGTTTCATAATCATTAAAAGCTTTTGCTTAACCTTCACATATTAATATTGTCTTTATCCGAATGGGTAAAACAAATTAGATGGTACTCTACACTGCCTTCATAACTTAGTTGTCCCTTTTCAACCAAGATCCTCGGGATCTCCAAATTCACTAGGTAGTGTCCGCTATGATGACTTGTTTAGAGGCCTTAAACCCATTCCCCTTGATGTTTTTGCAATCATCTCTCTAGTTAGGCCTTTTGTCAATGGATCCGCAATATTATCTTTTGACTTCACATAGTCAATGGTGATAATTACACTAGAAAGAAGTTGTCTTACGGTGTCATGTCTTCGACGTATGTGTCGAGACTTACCATTATACATGACATTCCTTGTCTTTCCTATTGCCGCTTGACTATCACAATGTATACATACAAAGCAGTACCTAGTTTAGGCCAATTAGAATATCTTCCGCGCGAAATTTCGAACCCACTTGGCTTCACCCCGGGCTTTATCCAAAGCAATAAATTTAATTCCATAGGATCTTTAGCAATACAAGTTTGTTTCGGATGATTTCCTTAAGACATCGCGCCCACCAAGCGTGAATTTCATATCCACTTGTTGATTTGTGTCTTTAGTACACTTGCATCACAAGATCCTTCTAACGTACGGATATTCTCGTGTAATGCAAAGCATAATCTGAAAGTATGATTTGCTTAAATTTCAATAAACGCTTCATATTTCCAATGATTTTCATTTGACTAACTATAAATTCACTAGCTTGCTAACCGCACAAGTTATGTCCGCCTAGCATGCTCATGACATACATTAAAACGCGCCTCTAGTACAGCATACTCATTTCGAGCTTTGTTTTCACCCGCATTCTTAGAAATATGTAAATTCAACATCTATCTGAGTCTTTTAATGGGTATAATGATTCTTATTTTCCAAGAATCGTTTCAATATAATGGGATTGTGATAGAGCTAACTTTCAAGATGTCTATGATTTTAACTCCTAAAATAACATCCGCTGCACCCCCATATCTTTCATTTCGCTTACTTAAAAGCAAGCATTTGATTTTCTTAATAAATTTCACCATCAATGTCGTTATAAGCATATTGTCTAAGTATATAGACATAAAATGGCAAAGCAATTTGAGTTTGCTAATACACACATTTATTTGTACCTATTAATTTTGAAACTATTCGACAACATGACTTTGTCGAATTAGCATGCCATTGTTTTAGTGCTTGTTTCAATCCATAGAGTGACTTGATAAGCCGACATACTTATCGGCTTCTCTTGCCCCGAACAATGAACTCCTTCAGGGTTGTTCCAACATATTTCTTCTTCCAAATCTCCATTTAAGAAGGCCATTTCACATCCATTTGATGGATTTCAAGCTTATACACCGCTGCTATAGCAATTAAAAGATCCTTATAGATGCAATTCTAGCATCAGAATAAGTATCAAAATAATAAAGACCTCATTGCCAGATCCTTTACTACAAGCCTAGCTTTGTATTATCAATAGCACCATCTGCTTTTCATTTTCCTCTGAAAATCCACTTACATTGTAGTGGTTTATTACTGCGAGGGAAGGTCAACCACTTCATGTATGATTTGACAAGATGGATTCAACTTCACTATCGGGATAAATTCTTCTTTCCGTAACGGGGCTTCCTCAAGTGGTTCACTACTTCTTTGAATGTCTCGAGGCTTCTATTTTCCAACGTATATTAAAAATCAGTCCAAAAGACGTAAGTCCTGTCTTTTACTACGCCTAGGTTCATCCTCCATTGGATCACTTCTAGATATAGTATCTTTGCACTTTATTATTATCAATCGTCATATACTATGTTATGGAAATATATTTTCAAAGAACGAAGTGTCCCTTAATTCAATGATTGTATTGACATGTATATCTGGGATCTCTGACTTGTGAACAAGAAACAATATGCATTGCTATTCTGAGCATATCCGATAAAAACACAGTCAAAAGTCTTTGGTCCTACCTTAACCTTTTTAGGTTTAGGAACCGCAACCTTAGCCAAACACCCCCACACTTTGAGATAATTCAAGTTAGGCATTCTGCCTTTCCATTTCTCATAGGGAGTTTGTTGTGTCTTTCTGTGGGGTACTCTATTTAAAATAAAATTTGCCGTTAAAACAGCTTCCCCCCACAAATTCTGTGGTAAACCAGAACTATTTAACAATGCATTCATTGTTTCCTTTAAAGACCGGTTTTTCCTTTCCGCCACTCCATTAGGATTGTAAGTATAAGGAGTTATCATTTGGTGAATGGGAAACTAACCTGCACAAATTTCCTCAAATGGAAATTCATATTCACTCTCTCTGTCACTCCTTATGATTTTAATTTTCTTGTTCAACTGAGTTTCAAATCTCTACTTTATAAGATTTAAAAGACTACAGCCTCATCTTTGCTACTAAGAAAGTAAACATAACAATATAGCGAGCAATCAACTATAAAAGTAATAAAATACTTATTACCACCTCTTGAAGGTATTGATTTCATATCGCATATATCTGTGTGTATTAAATCTAAAGGTTTTGAAAGTCTATTATCTACAGAGTGGAAGGGGGGCTTAGAAAATTTAGATTCAACACACACTTGGCATTTCTCATTTGGACAGTCAAACTTCGGCAATAGTCCCATATTCACTCATTATTGACTAGAAGATCGTGTCCTAGCGTCTAGCAAGCCAAATGTTAGAAGACTCAAGCACATAAGAAGAAGCAACTTTATTCAAATCATCCTTGGTTACAACAATCATTACATTTAGCTTGAACAAACCATCACTCAGATAACCCTTTTCTACATATATCTCATTTTTTGAGAGTACAAACTTGTCAGATACAAAAACCAACTTGAAGTCATTCTACATGAGAGAGCCCGACACAAAATTTCGCGAACATCCGCACATGCACATTAATTGTCACGCCTTTTCGATATCCAGAGCACCTTTCCGACACTTCAACCTTAGAGATTGATGAATTACCGATATAAAGTTTTCATCACCCCCACTGGTTGTGTAGGATGAAAAACATCGACCGCTTACGTATGTGACGAGTTGTCTTGCGAGATCAATCCACCACTCCTCGGGGTTTCCCGCCATATTACACTCGGATCATAGCAAATAAATTCGATATCATCAACACCATTGGAGATCTTTTCTACCATATTAGCTTGTGTTTTCTGTCGTTTCTTGGCTCTGCAGTCTTTGGCTCGATGTCCAGACTTGCCACAGTTGAAGCACTTGCCAACGAACTACTTTAGGCCTTGGTTGAATCCATCTCCGCATTCTTGCCAGCATTTTCTTACCTGGGTTTAGATCCTTCAACAACACTTAAACTTCTAGATTCTTCCCAACTTTCTTCTCAGACAGCCTATTGTCTTCCTTAATCCTCAACCGAACAATCAAGTCTTTAAGTGACAGCTCCTTTCTCTTGTGTTTGAGATAATTTTTGAAATCCCTCCAAGATGGTGGCAGTTTTTCAATGAACACAACCACTTGAAATGTCTCACTTAGAGTCATTCCTTCAGCATGAATATCATGCACAACCACTTGAAGCTCTTGAACCTGACTTAAGAAGGTCTTTGAATCAGCCATCTTGAAGTCCAGAAATTTACCGACAATGAATTTCTTCAGTCCGGCATCTTCGGTTTTGTACTTCTTGTTCAGACTATCCCATAACTCCTTAGCCGTTTTCAGCTGACTATAGACGTTATAGATCCATTCTATTACAAGTGGATTGTGCTTGAATTCTTCCATACCATGACCACAAGAAATGATCCCGCCCAAAGAGTCTTAGATTTTCCTTTGATGGTAAGTCGGGTGTGCTTGATGCCGAGGCCATTGCTGAGGCCCTTGTCCCCTCATAGAAGCTTGCTAGGCTAGATTTTCATGTTGGGAGTATGTAGGCCCAAAGCAGAGGGTAGCAACTTTTATTGGACGCCAAAGTGGGTGTAAGTTTTTATTTCGTAGGGAGCTACCTAGGACTCTCGATCTTGAGGACCATGTGCTTAGGTCTAATTTCTATCCATTTTCACATAAGGTCTAGAGGAGAGACGAGCGTATTACATTCATAGAGGGATTTTTTATTCATTTGCTTCTCTGTTACTTGATGCACTCGTCTATTTTGAGGAGAAATTGCACAAGAAAACCCTACTCCGATCCGTAGACTATCCACTCCCATGCAGGTTATGTTATCTGGAGGTTAGATACCTCACCAGAGTGGTATTTGAGATTGGGGATTAGACCTCATTTATATCTCACAGAGGTATCCTGAGCAGAGCCCGAGCCCCATGTATAGCTCCTACAATAGAGGATGATCGGGTGGATGAGACAGATGATGAGGCAGAGACTGAGATAGAGGCTGAGCATGAGCCGAGCATTCCAGTCCCACCTCCAGTAGTGTGAGTGAAGGATCCCAACCCGGATTAACCTCATGAACTCGAGGGGACCGACCTCCCGGCACTCCAATGGATATAGAAACTTTTCCTCAAAACAATCAAATAAAATCCATGGAGTGAACCCCTTTACAATCCTTTACATATCTTTAGAAAATAATGCGGAAGTGAAGTGGTAAATTTTTTTCTTTTCTTTTTTTTTCAAACACTTAGATTTTTCAGAAAATCGGCCAAAGTTTCCTCTGTTTTCGGACTTTCCCAAATTTACAAAAACCTAATGAAAGCATTTAAAAACACTTCTAAACTTCAAATTTTCAATTTCCATATTAGGACTCCTCATCCATAACCCAATCAAACACAATAGACATACATATACATTTATTTACTTCAAATCATCAAAACATTCAAACTTTCTTCTATTCCATGCACAGTTTGATAAAAAGATTGGGCTTGAGCCGGACTTAAGCTGACCGCCTACGTACCTCGTCCACTGAGGATCAAATCCCACGTAGTTCCTTTTCAAAATATATACATATATACAAATATACATGACAAATTATTCAACATATACAATATGCAAAATATTTATACTATGTAGTCACAGACGTCGTCTCCTCGATGGCTCGACTCATCGCAAGCAGGGATGCTCTACCGCGCACTCGCCTCGGTCCTGAAATGTTTTTGAAACATACGGAAAAGAGTGAGCTAAAGGAGCTCAGTGAGTGTACATTTTTATTTAGATAACATTTTCAGTATATAGCAAAGTAATAAATACTTATGCAATTAAAAATCAATTTATGCCTTAAACTTTCTTTCTTTCTTTCTTTCTTTCTTTCTTTATTTCTTTCTTTCTTTCTTCTTTCTTTCTTCTCGATGGAACCTGTAGGATAAACACACCAATGAAGCTTCCGGTACTGACGGTGAGGGACAGCCTCATTCCAAATATAACCACTACGTCATGAGAAACTCACGCTGCATAGGGTCTCAAATATAGCACCTATCACGTAAGGATATTACTCTCTAAACACCTATTTCCCCTCCCCGCTTAGTAACCTATAACTTTACCCTAACCCATACACGCTTAAAGTACCTCGGTCGATATCAACAAAATGTACTATATAGGTTAGTGGGTAAATCCATCAGTAAATTTTCTTCAAAATACATTTAAATCCATTTAAACACTTTATTTATTATTTATACATTTATGCATTTCTTTACACATTTTAAAGTTCCATATCGCCTTAACATATGCATATATATATATATATATATATATATATATTGATGCAAGATAAACATTTCCATATTCCTTAACATTTATATAAACATTTCCATTAAACATTTCAGTTTAACATTAAACCATTCACTTTTAAAACTCAATTGTCAAAAATACTTTACACTCACCGCTCACTGCCTCAATCCCGCTTGCTTCCCCGCCTTTGCTTTTAGCCTCACACTCAACGACACGGCAACGATTAATCATCACAGATAGCAAAACTTAACGTACTCTCACACGCAGTCACTTTAGGGTCAGACAACATTCATATAAAGCCAAATTAACAATTTACCCTTGAGCACTAAAAACCCCTAACAAAAACCCACTATTTTAAGTAACCTTTTCCAATAATACTTATGGACTTTATTACCCAAAATTTATCTAAAGGTCTTCAAAAATTATGAAACTCTCCAGATCAGTCCTTTTTATATCCACTGACATCTCTTTAAATTTTCAATTTAAAATTCTTTCTCTAAAGCCCTCAACCATATAACACAAGTTACATGTTTGATGCCAATTTGGTTAACTCACTGAATCACTCATTGTTATCCTTGGATTTATGATCTTAACTCCATAAATTGTAAATGGTTTCTTCAACATTTGAAGCTATGGTTCTAATGTTTCTTCTCCAATTTAAATCACCCAATTTGGATCACCAAAACTCAAGTTATTGTATTTTACATCCAGATGACTCAATTTGGCAAAACAGAATCTGCACATATCTCTACTTTGTTAAATTTTATGGGCACTTTGGGGTTACAATTTGCATGCACTTCCTTCAGATATATTTTTCCCCTAGAAGTATATTTTACCCATAATTTTGAATCACTCAATTTGGATGAGTGAAACTCCACTTATGGCCAAAACACTACAACCATACCCAAAACATAGCAAAATCAGTGAGCTACACGAGCTCACCTTTCAGTCCGTATTTGGGAGCCTTAGACCTATAATTTTCTCTTGGTCCCTTCTATAAATTTTTATCCCTATCTCTTATGGTTCTTTACCAATTGGAATCAATTCATTTGGATGATTCTAACTTAATCTATAGCCAAAACAAAAACAGGGGTTTTACAGAAATTTTGACAGCAATTCTTTAAAAGGCAACATTCTCGCCTTTTTGTTTTTTTTTTAACCAATCCCTCAAAACCGTAATACCTCAATAAATCGTAACATGAAAGTCATTCAAAACCACTCTATAACACTTGTATTGGTGGTTTGGAACTCCATACAACAAAACCCTAGGTAAAAATCTTGTGATTCAACAAGGAGTCAACGAATTTCCTTCTCAAAACCCATATAAGTATGATGATTCCATGTTTATTTTACTGATTTAGGGGTTTTATCACAAAACTTCAACAAATCAGGGTTTGCATTATTGTTCTGTAACCAAAACCCTAGGTTTGGAACAAACCAATCATGAAAAACCCTATGATGCACATTAACCACTAAGACATCCAAAGACACTTGGTTCCCCGAGAAAAAACATACCTTTTGGTGTCTCATGCATCTTTCTCTTCCTCCTTCCTTTCTCTCTTCTTACTCCCTTTTCTCCTCCAGCCGTGAAGCTCTAGTTTGAGAGACCAAAAATGAAATGTTAGTTTGTCTCATCTCTATTAGTCTAGCTTTCCTTTAATTAACATTTGGTCCCTAATCTCTAATATTGCCAATCCAACATGTTATTTCAATTTTGGCATCTATCTTCTCAAGATTTGCACGTCAATTTTGGCATTTCTATTATGGCCCATCCTACTTATTTTATGATTTTCATATCCTTTATGGCAATTACAATTTTACCCTTTCTTCTAGTATCACATTAGTTTACTAATTTTATCATTTTACAATTTCATCTCAGAAAATATTACAATGTGACGCCAGTGTTCATATGTATGACGATTACATGTCTTGTGTATAAGGCCGGGGGTGTTGTTCGAGGCGCGTCCATACTTGGAATTTAGTGGCCAGGATATCTAAACATGGCATGGGTGCCTTAAGCATAGCTTAATCACATCACCACATCTCTAGGTGTACTTCAGGCATCCCATGCTGCTTTTGAGTTTCCACTTTAACCACTCTATATGTCGGATAAGAATGAGGCTTTCCATGCATCTATGGCTAATCATTTGGCCCAGGGATAGAGCTTGATGAGTGATTAGTACCCAGTGCTATTTTGAGTCCTATTCAAGATAGGTTTGAGTGCTTTTTGCGTACTAATCATGTGGTCGGCTTGATTGACATGTCGCGGGATCCATAGTATGATTTCGTTTCGAGTTTTTTATAGTAATTTTACGGGTTTCTGAGGCCTCGGTCATAATTTCAAGTTTGGTGTCATATTGGTGCTGAATGTTGAGAATTCTCACAATTTGATTTCATCAAGAAGCCCGAGAGTGAAGAGGAAATGTCAAATTGGAGTTGATGAAGTGGAGATCAGGAAGCGTCTGGGGATTACGAATTTGAAACATGCGTGCGAAATTTACGCAAGGATTGCGAGGGATTTATGGCTCATAGTGAATTGCGATCCACTGCGGTCGCTATGCAGGTTTTTCGCTATGATAAGCGAATTTAAAACCTATGATAAGCGAGAATTTTTAGCTATGATGCTTGAAATTGCATAGCGAAATCTCTCCACTGTGTTTGGTTTCCCAAACGACCTCGTTTTGTATAATTCCATTTGTCCCTATTGTAATCATATGTTTGAAGGTATTTTTGGTATTTCACACATTTTGGATGGCTATATAAGCCACCTTATAGCTTTAATAACCTAACTTTTTTGATCAAAGCTTTCGACCTTGACTTGTTTAGATTTATCTGATTTTTCTCTTTTCTCTCTTCTTTCTCTCTTATTTTCTTGGCTGCGAACACACCCCTTGAGGATTGTTCACCTCTTTTTCGTTGATGGACAAAATACCTGCCTCTAGGTTATAGGCGTTATTACCCGAGGACTATTATCAATCTGACAATAATGCCATGTGAAACTTGTTTGTTGTGTTCCTTATCTATTGTCTTGATTAAACGGTTTTCATAAAGTAAATCATTTTCTTTACGTTTTGATCCGAGGATCTTTGCAAGTGTACGAGTCGAACAAGTAGTAAATTAGTTGTCCAGATATCATTCCCACCTGAGAGATCTCAAGAGTTTCTCGATCAACTACCACGACTACTCGAACTACATACTATTTGGACTTTGATATGCAAGAATTTAAAAATATCCTTAGCAAACCTCAAAATATTAAAAACTAAGCAAAGTGATTTAATATGAAAATGAATGGCGAAATCTAAAATAACAAATTCATTTGATCAAGTTATCTTTTTAAAGGAACTTAGTGATCTTTGCTATTGGCAAACATCAATTCCTGTGATTACTCACAATAACTGTAAACGAACCCCGCAGTTCTTGTCAAGGAATAAGGTAGTGCGGTTAGATCTCCCTTACGACCTTTATTATCATCTAATCTTCCACGATTCTTTCGAAGGCAGAGGATTAGATAACTACTTCTAATACAGGTTGCCTTATTCTAAGAATCTTTTCCTTTTTTTCAATACTTCATACCACCCCAGACATGGTATAAGCAGCTCCCAAAGACGCCATTATAGCATGGGTTTTACACTTTACTAATTTCTCTTCCCTCAAAGTGGAGCAGTTCATCCCTTTTCTTGATTAGATCACTTGCTAACAAGGATTCGAACTTGTTTGGTCGGGGAGTGAACTCTGCCTTTTTAAATTGATAAGTCATTCAACTCGATCTCTATTCGGTAGAAGACGGTTGTGAGCTTACATCCCCCGAGGAAGCTCATTAGATCTCCATTGCTCCGAGGTTAAACCCAGCTGAGAAATTACTCTCGGGGAATGCTAAATGTCCTCCCGGAGGGCCTCCTAAATCGGAGGCATGAAACAATCCAGGGGCTGCAGAGTATGGGACAGCGATATTGGGATCGGTGGAATATTGAACAGTAGTGGATTTATAAGGCGAGTTCAATGGCTTGATAAATTTCTACGGGGAAGATGAGATTCTAACAAGCGAGTCTATTCAATGGAAGATGGGTTTTTCTAAATTACTTTATTACACCCTACAATGGATTTCTGATCAAGAGAACTCCCTTGTAGATTGGACAAATCCAATTCCCAAAGAGTGTCTTTAAGTCAGACGATCGATGTTAATTTGAAAAATAGAATTACGCATTCGAGCTTCTACTTTACTTGTCGTTAAGTCAAAATTTGAAGAAATAACAATCTAATCTAAAATAACGACAAAACAAAGAAAAGAAAATAAAAATACATGAGCGCCAAGGCTGCAGGATCTCTAGATTACGGCGCGGTACACTTTCCTTGTTAACGCTCACGCGCGTTATAGAGGTTACGAAGTTGGGCTAACTTTGGTACCTCCTTGTGGATTTCGGATTAACTATCCCATTTGGTTGATGTGCCAACCTCGATTCTTTGTCGCGCGACATCAGTTGTCTTAAGCATTTATCGCGAAGCTTTTATTTGGTGGGTGACTTGCCTTCAGCATCCATAGCTCTTCCTATGTCGCGACCTCGATTCTTTGGCCGCGACCTCGATTCATGTCGCGACCTCGAAATGGTGTCGCGCATCATTTGTCTAATCACTTTCGTCATTGCTTCCCCAAAGAAGGTTCATCTTAGAAAGTCGCGACCTCTAAATGACGTCGCGACCTTAATTCCCACTACAAGTTGTCTACGATACCGCTCTAGAACAATTTCGATTCGATGTTGATGAGCCTCTTCTAAATGTCGCGACTTGATGTTTAGTCTCTTGAAAATCTTATGTATGACTTTTGATACGTATCCGACTCCATGTCTTTTGTTCGGCTTCGATTTTGCCAGCGACCCTCGAAATGGTCTTCGCTGACGTCGTATCTGTTCTCCGTTAATTTATAGTTTGCACGACTTGGGTTTACGTTGTGACGCTGGGTTACGCGCCTGTTACCCATACGCCGAGTTGGGTTTGTGGTTGCGACCTTGATGTGATTCTTCATTATTTCAGGCGTCGCGACGCCAGTCACTTTCTTTCGTGCACCTCTCACATTTGCGACATCGATGACCCGATCGTGTCATTCACGCTCTGACCACTTTACCGCTCCTTCCCCTCTTTGCGATATCCTCTTTCTCTTAAATTTTAACATGCCGGTTGGTGATTATTCCACATTTACGCATACTCATCGGTCTTTAGATGAAATCAATGGAAAAATGGACTGAAAATGAACAACTTTTAAGCTCATCAACTCCCCGAGAACTTAAATTTGCTTGTCCCCAGAAGCAAAGAAAAGAAAGATTTGTTTGTCCTCAAACAAAAAGGACATTTTACATTTTTGTTTTGCGATTTGCAACCAATTTAATTGAAAGACTAAATTGCATTCTTTTACGTATATCTAGCTTCAAGTCAGATGAAGGGTTAGTTTCTATAATCCGGTGACAAAACTAAATTGTTGAATTTGTTTATAAGCGGTATAGTCGATTGATCTGGCGAAAGTAGATTTGGTCTTCTTCTCGTTTTCACTTAGTGAGTCGAGTTAACCCTCTGAGGTCCTTCACGGTTTTTGATCCTTTCAAGATTTTCCAAATTCCATATACTTCATTGTTCATATTGATCTCCACTAAATGTAGGTAATTCCATTCAGAGATCGATCGGGGTCTTTTTAAGGTTTGCTTGTAATGTCAGGCTTGGGTCTTTGGTGGGATGGATGGAACTTTTTAGGTTAAGATTACCCAGACCCTTTCTCCTTTCTTACTTAACTGCTGCCCTTCTTTTCCTTACAGATTTCTTTAGTGATTCCCCAAACTGCATCTTTGGGGTATCTTCTTCAATTTCTTTTGTTTTAAAATTGTTCATTCCCATTTTCTCATTTGTACTTCACCTTTGTTGGAACTTTTTCTTTGTACCATTAAGAATAGTGCAATGTGTCTTTAGGCTTTCTAACACTCTTAACGAACTTTGGGTTAGTAACTCCCATACCGATTGGCATTGGGTACTAAATTGTTGAAACACCCCTAGAGCAATTGTTCGAGAGTTAGGCGCGAGACAAAACTTCTTCCTTTAAGCTTTCTTTTCTGGCCAGCATATTTCACTGCTTTAGATCTTTCTCTCTTCACCCTTTCTATATTTTTCTCCTTTAGTTTCCAAAAAAAATACATACTCCCCAAACTTTATCTCTTCCTCCTTCTTTGAATTTTGGGTGTCGGAGGTTCTTTCTTTGGAGGATTAATTATCTAGGTTGGCTTAGGATTTCCATGGCTTGTTATTTTGAAGAGATAAGGATTGTTTTTGCTCAAATTCGGGAACAAAGGTGTATCACGAGAAAACATATAAATAAGGGTGGCTAGAATGGCTCAAGCGCCAAGGATGGCACATATCATTTCTTGTTAGTTGTATCACCTAGGATTTCGCGCGGTGATAATCTATGAGATTACAGAAATTGGTTTGATTAAGCGTGACTAACCCTAAGGATGTCCCTTGACTCACTTGATTGTTGAGGAATTTTATGATTTAAGGTTCACGGAGTTCTTTGAAACTACTTGTTTATACTACAAAAACAATATATTTTGTTCATGCGATTGTATGACAGCTATCTTGGACTCGTAATTGGGTCAAGTCGATTATGCAATTTGTGTTTCAATTCAGTTATATGTCATTACCCCTTATTACGCAGTGTTTGTGTTTCAACATATTTAGTCAAACTACTTCAACTAGTTCGATTATGATATGTCGGCATTTTCATTTTGAACTAAATCTAATGTTATTCTCCTAACAATTCGGCAAAGAAATATGATACAATGCTTGCAAGCAACATGAAACATTTCCTTTTCACAAATTTTCTTATTATTTTATTCATGATACTGATGCAAAAAGTTGAGAATAACGATCCAGGAATAGAGGAAAGAGGACCAAATCAGTAAGGATTTATTTTTTCTTTTTGAGGGAGGAGCAGATGTTGGGAGGGATCGAATCAAGGAAGCCCGGCCGATTAGGAAATTTTGGGAAACTTCATGATTCTCTTCTTCTTCCTCCGTCATTCTCCTCTCTATACGTTCTTACAAAAGTCAATTTATTTGGTGAATCAACCTTTTTGTTAGGATCATCTTGTCGCCTCCCCCGACGTGTTCGCCATTGTTCCTCCATTTCGAGTCATGACTTCTAAAAATTTGGAAAGATTATTGTTGATCAAATTCAAATTCAAAGGCTTGGAGACTTCTTCTGAAAGGCATCGCTGTCATCAGCTCTTTATCTCTTTCCTTCAACCTCTTCTCCGAGTCCTTGAACATTGACATGTAAGAGAATTTAAATCCCTTGATACATTTCACGATCACGGAGTCGCCTGCTTTATGATTGTTAGAGGTTGAGAATCCGCGATCATGGATTGTTATAAAAACGACTCATGGCTCCAGGTTGCAGCTTTTCAATAGATCGTGATCTCTTCCATCCCATTTCCTTCTTGAATTTTCCTCTTGATGCTCAGGGATCTCCTTCATCACACTCTTCCATACCATTTCATTTCTTCTTCCCATTCTTTGATCTCTTCTTTTGTTTCTGCTTCATAAACTTCACTCTCTGAATTTTTGTTAGATGCTCCATTCCCTTTCCCTTTCTTCCATTCTACTCTTACAGATGGGCCGAGGCATCTCCATTGTTGATCTATTCCCTGAGCTCCTAGAGCTTTCACCCAGGATTCTCTCAAAATCCTACGTGTTCACGATAGAGGGAGGCGGCTAGTGGGGTTGAGAAATTCATGGGACTTCCATCATCTTGATCTACGTCCTCTCTGCAAACATAAAGGTTTTCTCTTACGGATGTGCTTACGGATCTTCTTCTTCTTGATGCTGCTGACCGGAGAAGGTGTCACTCTTCTGTCTTGCATTCTCATTTTCTTATACTTGAATGCGCTACAGCCATAATCCTCTTTTCTTTTGATTCCACAGGCCCTTTGCCTCTGTCGGAGTTAGTGGTGAAACTATGGGGCATTCTTCTTCTTCCCAAGTTTCTTTCACCAGCCCTCGAGCACTAGCCTCGTAGTTCTTTGGGTGAGGATCAAACCCACCCTTTGTGCTTCATGGTATCATTATCGGAGTTTCAATGGCGCTCCCTCATTAATCTTGTACCTTCGGCATAGCACATAAAGAATGGTGCTTCTTGTTCCCATACCGTGCAGACATGCTTGGTGAACCATAACGAGAGCAGTAAAACCATGCTTTTGCCTCTTCTGTTAAATCTCCCCTGTTTATGGTCTTTTGCTCTCCTTTTCCTTGACCCCTCTTCTCTTTACCGTCTGTCAACTTTCTTGCAATCTTCTCACGGTTAGGGTTGTCTATCATCTTCTTGAATTTTGATCCATGCTTCTACCCTTCCATTCCGTACATTTCATTGATGGTTTTCGCTCCATACGGCCTGGAAACTCCTGCGACCTCACTTGATTTATCCTTATCCCCACCGGGTTGGAGTAAATTCTCGAACTCTGCCACACGTATCCGGACTTTTGATGCTTGCAAAAGTTTCCCCAACCTCTTTGTTCTATTGGTTCATGAAAGGGAGATGATTTTGTTGAAGCCCTCTTTCTCAGACAAACCCATAGGCATAGTACTTCTTCAGGATGGAGAAAGCTTCTTACGATCTGAGGTCGTCTTCCCTCTTCTTTTCTTTACATTTTTCTTTTCCCTTTTTCTGTTGTAGGCTGGTTGAACCACGATGGTTAGAGCGGTTGGTTCTCTCCCTTGTTGGTTCTGACGAACTTCCCCCTTGGTGAGTGATATATTCTTCTTCCATGAGCTCGCTTAGATTTGGGACGGGTTAATGGTCCGACCATTTGAGAAATAGGAGCGTTTTTGGGAAGAATTTTGGATCACAGGGTTTTGCAAGGGTGAAACCGGAGAGTAGGGCGAGATGAAGAGTTATATTTCACTTCAAGGAATGAAATATCGGTGGAGGAGTTTCTCGACGGTTGCGATTCAATCATTATTGTGGACTCTTTTTATTGCTTCATTTTAATTTAAACATGCAAATTCGGGCATATTGTCTTTGTCATTAAATAAAGGCGGTTAAAAGTTGCCACCTATTTGTCTACTTTCTCTTATGTCGCGACTTAATGTGTTTGTCTCGACATAAGTAAGTTATGGGAGGACGTCCATTGATGCAGGGGGTGATAAGCTAGGCTCGTTATATGTTTGATCCATACCGCTCTTGAGCTTTGAAAATATTTTGTTTACTTGAGAATGACTTCCGTCGGCTGATGATAGTCTTGGGTGTTAAGTCTACCTTAATATGTTCATTTGCAAAAACTCCTCTTTGTGTTAGCGTCATTCCTTGGACAAGCTATTGCTTCCTGCTTGGACACATAATCCACTACGGAAGTATGTACAAGTTTCCAAATGATAGTGGGAAGGTCAATAAAATCTATTCAAATACGTGAAATTTGCATGCAATATGCCTTGCAAGGGCATTTCGTTTTTCTTTGCTAACATTTCCAATCTTTTGGCATCTATCATAATTTGACCAGTCGACGATCTCTGATAGTGGGCCAATAAAATCCAGATTTGAGTATCTTATGAGCCGTTTTTTCTCCGAAAAAATGTCCCCCATATGGTGATGCATGACATTCATTCAAAATTTTGCATTGTTCACTCTCTGGCACACATCTTCTTATAATCATGTCAGCACCTCTTTTAAATAGCAATGGGTCATCCCAGATGTAATACCTGCTGTCAGTTTTGAGCTTTCTTTTCTGTTGGTTGCTGAATTCCGGAGCACTACTCCCTGAGAAGCCAAGTAATTCACTAAATCGGCATACCATGGGAGTTGGAATGACAATTTAAGCAGGTTGCTCATGAAGTTCTGCAGTAATTCTGCCTCCTCCTCTTCTACTTTGTTTTTCTACTACGGACAAGTGATCGGCTATCACATTGTGCAACCTTTCTTATCTTTAATTTCAGGGATCAAACTCTTGTAGTAACAACACCGCTATACGAGTTTGGCTTCAACTTTTTCGACATCGAGATATTTGAAGCTTCTTTGCATGAGTCGGTGTGAAACGATAATATCGAATCCCAAAATGTATGGCACGAATTTCTCACAAGCAAAAACTATGGCTAGCATCTCTCCTTTTCGGTAGTTGAATAGTTTCCTTGGGCTTCATTGAAGGTGCTGGCATAATATATATGGCTCACGAATATCTTATAACTTTTCTTTTTGCCCCCGATATAGCTCCCATTGCGAAATCAGCGGCATCACACATTATTTGAATCACGATCTCGATGCAGTGCGACCATGATAGGTGCTTGAACTAATCGATCTTGATTTCTTCAAAAGCGCCTTGTAGGAGTCATCAAATTAAACCTTAATGTCTTTCTCCGTTAATCGCATAATGATCTTGCTATTTTGAGAAGTCTTTGATGAATCTCTATAGAATCGGCATGTCTAAGAAACTCCTTATCCGCCTCTTTATTGTGGGCGGTCTGAGTTTTTGATAATCAGGAAACCTTTGATTAGTCTACTTCTAGTCTCGTGCGAGATTTTATGACGAGAACAATACATACATTACCGCCAAAATGGCACTTTTCAGGTTTAATGCTAATTTGTTGTCCTTGCATCTTTGAGCATTTCCGGGTTGTTTGATTGATGCTCAAGCGGATCATATCTTTGTAAGTCATCCATAAAAATCTCCATGACCTCCTCGACCAAATCGAGAACATGGACATGCCACACCTGCAGAAAGTGGCAGGAGCATTTACCTGACCCAGATGGCATCCTTAAAGAGCAAGGTGCCATAAGGGCATGAATGTGGTTTTCTCCCCAGTCCTCGGTGCAATGCAGAAATACGATTATAGTAGGAATATCCATCTAGGAAACAAAATGGGGGTATCACGCTAACTGTCAACATCTAATCAATGAG
Organism: Tetrastigma voinierianum; assembly: GCA_016808115.1. Classification (NCBI taxonomy): domain Eukaryota; kingdom Viridiplantae; phylum Streptophyta; class Magnoliopsida; order Vitales; family Vitaceae; genus Tetrastigma; species Tetrastigma voinierianum. The sequence continues at coordinate 72,755 of JAEQBH010001726.1, read as the reverse complement.
AGCTGACGGGGAAATGATCCTTCCTGGTTGCATGTTAGGTTTTGATGTCGATACATACTCTCTCCATCTGTCACACGTTCTTGTTGGAATTAACTCATTTTTTCATTTCGGATCCACGGTGAACCCACCTTTCTTGGGAACCACATGGGTAGGCTAGCTTCCGGGGTATGCGAGATTGCATATATAGAACGACGTTGACCATTTGAGCACTTCCTTTACATTTACTTCTTTCATGGCCAGGTTCGATCTTCTTGATGTTCAACGGATGGTTTTGCATTCTCCTCTAAGCAGTATTTTGTGCATGCATGTTGTGGTGATACCTTTAATTCATCTATGGACCAAGCAATTGACTCTGATAATTCACTTTAAAATTTTTGAAATACATTTCTTGACATCATTGAGTCTAGCGAGAGATAATCAACCTCTTTGGTAGCTCAAGCAAACTATGCCAGATGGCTTAGCAGCTCTTTTAAAACTAGCGATCTGCCTTTGGTCTCTTGATGAAATTCCTTCTCTTCATTATTGTCTCCATTGTCTGTCTTTGTTTTTGTTTAAGACTTCGACACCTTTTCGGTAAAGTGCAAGGCCCGATGTCACGGAAAATCGGAGTAACACCTTCAAGATACTGGAAATTCATCTCATTTTCATTGATAGGAAGTTGAGCATTACAATCATAATAACAATCAGAGTTGTTGAGATAGATGATTCGTGCCACGGTAGGGTGATCCGGAATCAACAAAATTTGTTTCCTATATTTCCTGCTGCTGCGTAGTCGAAGCTCGCTGCGATATAGCGATCTAAGGGTCGAACGGGGATGGGTTTCATCCCACAAATGAGGGTCGCATCATGTTTGAAAATGGTAGAGACTTTGTTTGGATTTTTCGGATTTGCATTAAAGTGTTGGGTTGGTGTCAGGCTAAGCGAAATAGCTTAAAATGAAATGTGAAATGGTAACCTTGAAGGCTTAGGTACTAGCTTAATATAATGGGGTTATTAAAGATGTCCTCCCAGGTTATTTCCTGCATTAGGGCAAATGACATACTTAGTGAGGAGCCAAGCGGGATCTTTGTTTAGCTATAAACCCTAACCCACAAAAACACTCTATTTGAGTCAATCCCTTATCTTGAGCATTTTAATGTTCGATCGAGTTTGAAAACCTAGCATTTAACCTCGTTCAATGGCTGCGTAAGTGACATCTAAGAATGTCAGTGCATCTACCTTTAGAATGTCTTGAACCCTAAAGCTATGACAAGTATTATTGGAAGACATTAAATATAGAAGTAAACCCTAGTTTGAAAAGTTTAGACCATAAATGCGATACTGTTTAGATTTTAAAGCATGAGGACAACTGCCCGAACCACCAATAACCAAACTATATTTGCCTCCCCTCCTCTTTGAGGCTTTTGAGGCTTAGCCAAGCATCCTTGAGTTGTCATCCTCAAGGGGTGTGCTTGGAAGCTAAGAAAATGAGAGAAAGAAGAGAGAAGAGAGAGCAAAAATGTAACCTAAAACCAAAGTGGCAGGAAAGCTTGGATAAAAATAAAGTTAGAGGTTACAAAAGTTATAAGGTGTCTTATATAGCCATCCCAAATGTGTGAAATACCAAAAATACCTAAAATACATGATTACAAAAGGGACAAAATGGGAATTATACAAAACGAGGTCGTTTGGAACCAAAACACAGGGGGGAGGATTTTCCCTATGCAGTGAATTTCGCTATCATAGCGAAATTTCTCTATCATAAAGCGAGAATTTTGCTATCATAGCTGAGAAATGCAAGCACAGCAAAATTCAATTTTCGCTATGCACGATTACTTTTCCGCTATGATAAGCGAGAATTTCGCTAACAGCGAAAAAATGTGCATAGCGAATTTATTTGGGATTGCGAAATTTTAGATTATGGTTCGCGAAGTACATGTCCTTTGCGAAGTACCGCGATGCGCCAGCATGAAATGCAGTGCGCTCCTGGCGCACTCCTGCTTTGCCTCTGCATCTCCTTTTCATCATTTCTTCATTTTTGGTTGATGAATCCAGTGAATCCCTCAACATTCGGCACCAACCGCGACATCAAACTTGGGGGTTATTGGTTGAGGCTCGTAAATACACACCAAAATTACCAAAAGCGAACTCGACGGAATCGGTGGTACTAAGTGGACTGCACATGTCAATTAGCTCAAATTTCATATGATTAGTGCGCAAAAGCACTCAAAACTATCTTAAAATAGGATTCAAATGGCACTTTTTGGGCGCTAGTACCCCAATGGAAACCGCGCGTTGCTGGTCCCTTAGCGATGCTAAAAGCGATAAAGGTAGCCATCTTTGTGCTTTTACAAAAGTGTATATTGTTTAAAGGGAATTAATGTACGGATAAGCTTTACCTTTAGTATGAACAATTTAGACTCTGTACAAAAACCATCATGAGAGAATAATTGCCATATAAAAACAAGTTTAGAGAGACTGACATCGGTTCAAAATTGACCTAAATTTCCACAAAAATCTAAGTGTTCCTAAAGTGACCAGTTTGAGCCAATAAGTTGCAAAGCTATTCCCTCCCCCAGCCAAACTATTGCCAGGGCCTTAAAATGTTGACCAACCTAAATGGGTTAGCTACACTCTTATTTCTTCTTTGATTGTATTGCGGGATGCAATGCCCCCAGAAACTTCAAACTTCGCAGTCAGGTGTAACGGTCTGATGACTCCGACCAAAGGTGGGTTTAGGGCATCAAGCCAAAAGGATCAGCCCGACCACAAACTCTACAAGTTTTACCGGACTTGAATGACTTTGGGAATTGAGCACCTACTACTACGCTAAAACTCCGCTTTGTCCACCGTGCTTAGCGAACACTAAGTCGATGGCTCCCAACCAATTAAGGTTTAGGGCAACGGGCTTTAAAGGCTTTCGCCATATACCCCTCGGACTGTGTTTGGGTTTCAAGGCAAAGCTTCACGACTTTTATTTTTCTTTTTCTTTTTGCTTTTTCTTTTCTTTTTCATTTGGAAGGCTACATTGGCCTTCATTCGCGGTCTATAAACCTATTGTGGGTGATCAATGAGATCAAGGCCGGTTTGCAAAGGCGAGAGGATGTATATAGCTTCTCAACCTATTGGTACAATCTGGTGTGCACTGTGCGTGAATTAGTTCAAGGTGGATAATACAAGGTTGAATACGCTGGAACTTCAGTCGACCAAAAACTAAATCATGCATGGAATTGTTCTAGCATTAAAGTGAATCTGAGGGCTTCAATTTTCAACTAAAGTCAAGAGTAGAAACACGAGGAATAGGCACAAAAATGATTTTGCAAAAAGTGTACAAAAATGCAAATGATGCTATAAAGCTTTTGATACTATAACCAAAGTGGCTAATACATACTTAAAATAACTAACATGACAAAAATCACGATTACTGCGACCAATTTAATACATGAATCCTTAAAATGAGTAGGCAATTGATAAAGAGCTAAAAGCAGTACAAAACATGATAAAAGACACTCTAACTCTAGCTTTTTCATCCCAACCAGAAAGTATAAACATGGGGATGAAAGTTAGAGAAGGAGTGTGACAGTACCTCAATCTCGTGGTGGTGGATGTCTTGCAGGTGGATACGAAGGCTGGCTGCTTGTGTTTCTTTAGCATGTCGAAGGAGGCTGGCTGTACGCGGTGGTCTCAAGTGATACCGTAGCCAGAACCGGTAGGAGGCCCAGAAGGTGGCTCATGATCCGAAGAGCATGTGTGGTATGCTCTGCCGTAAGCCTCGGCTCGGGCCATCCATTTGGTCGGCCGACGCTGTGTAGTAACAAGTAGTGACGGCATCCGTAACCATGACGGCTCCCACTATGTTGATATGAATATGCTGCGGGGCTAACTGCGGTACGGGAAGTGCAGCGGTGTCGGCGGGGGTGACCGGAAAGGAGGTGGAAGTGGAGGTGGAGATGGAGATAGGTGGTGGCCTGGGCTCACTCTCCGCCTCTGCACCTCCACCTCGAGGAACGGGGATCCTCTCCCCACCGGTGGGTCTCTGCTACCTCCCTGCCGCTATCTCCTCCCCGATCTTCTTGTGGCTGGAGAACAATGGAGATCGGCATGTAAAGAGATCGCTTCGTGGATAGGACTTGAGTGCAACTGATCCTCCGCTCGATACGCGGCTCCTCAGGGAACCCTAGATGCTCCAGAACCTGGCTTAGAAATCGCGACATCAACAGTGGTAACCCCTCAGCTCGAGCCAGGCCCTTGCGGTGGACCTTCTCGTCAAAGTGAAGCAGCGAAGTCATAACAAGCTCAGAGGGCGGGCGGAATCCTACGAGATCGGTCACGGAACCTCAGTATGGCTCCCACTACTTGTGAACATAGTCTTTGCGCGGAGGAACAAGCTGGTCGGGACGGGTGGTCCCTGAGGAGCATGTCGAGGTGGAGCCCTTTGTGGAAGGAAGTACAGGTCCCGCGTAGTATCTCTAGCGAGATAAGCGGACATCTCCCTACCTTGATGGTTGTGGCCAATCGATATCCTCCCGAGTTACCGCGACTGCGTTGGCAAGCCCCAAGCACCTGGCGAAATATCCCTTGTATTTCCCGGAGTACTCTCGGCGGCCAAATCAATATTATTTGGAGCTGCGGACCTAGAAGCACTCCCAGAAGTCATAGAGTGGTAAAGCGAAGCACCACCCAGGGGATAATAGGCAAGCCCAGCGGTGTCATAAATGGTAGAAGGAATCTTTGCGTGATCGACCTCGCCAGTCTCTACCGAGCGGGTGGTGAAGTCAAAGCTAGTACATCGTAGAATGGCTCCCCGTTGAAATCCCTGGCACGTAAATCTACGTTCCCCGAAATCGGGTCACCAGTGAACATGGGACGCTTGATCCTCGAAATTTGGTGAAAGTACAGGGTGTGACCCTCATCGGTAGGGAAGGTGGCGGCTCGGGCCGAGATCTCGAGAGGGACTCCCCGGGCACGATGTAGGGCCCGCTTGGGGCGGGACCCTCCTGGCGTAGATCTCACGAGGGCCCACTTAGAAGGGGCAGGGTCCCATCCTGTACACGTTATCTCGGAATCCCACAGGGGCTCCTCGGGTATGGGCCTGGCTGAGACCAATGTGGGGCTGGCGCAGCCCCCAACGAGGCGGTCAGGAGGAGATGGGCACCCGGTAGGCTGTGAAGTGCAGGATCCTCATCTGCAGGGTCTGCCCCGAGATCTAACCACTTTGGGCTTGGGCGATAACCACCTCGGTACGGACCATGCCACGCGGTCTGGCGCTGCCTAGCGGAGCAGTGAGGGGCACGGCTGGAGTGGCGAGGTGTCGCTGCGTGCGCCTGAGGTTGGACCAGGGGCTCGGCGGTAGGCTCTAGGCTGCGGCGACGGCGACAGCGGCGGTGGCTGCGATGGGGCGCGGCCTTTGCGTGGGCGAGGGCTCGAGGCACTCGGACACGTCTCAGGGCTCAAGTCACTAGGCTCGGGGCGCGGATGAGAGCAGGGCACGGGCACGGGTTTGGGCGGGGCACGGGCTGCGCCTTGCCGCCCGGCGGGAGCCGGAGCGGTGGGGTGGCTCGGGAGCAGCCATACGAGGGCCGAGGCACGGGAGGGAGACAAGCGGGGAGGCGGAGGAAAGAAATGAATCAAGAATGAAATGGGCCCCCAGCTATTTTATGAGCCCATGAGGTGGCCAGAGGGTCGAGGCGACCTAAAGGTCGAATTTCGCCATTGCGGGAATTCATTGCACCTTCTACCATCTGTGCAAATCTACAAAAATTTGGATTCAGGTAAATTAAAATAAAATAAAAACAAAAATAATTTAAATAACATACTTAAAAAGCAAAATAATAATTATTATAATTATTTCTAAATAAACCTAAAGAAAATGAAATAAAATTAAAATAAGATTACTAAAAGAGAGAAAGATTACTAAAGCGGGAAATTCTTAAAAATATCATAATATGAATTGACGATTCTAAGCAAAAAAATATATATATTTTTGAAATTTTTTGGTTTAGTTTTGATGGGGCAAACCAGCTCAATTTCGCGATTCACTCATGTGGAGGTCAAGGAGGAGGAGCTCCTTGACCCGGCGATGGCATCTTTGCGAGCCCTCATGTAGTTCCTTCTTTGTTGAACTTCTTATCCTTTGGGTGATTTTGGGCTGACCGTTGGCTCTCACGGGGAGTGGTGATGCAAACAACTCCCCATCATTAGCCATCTTGGTTTAACAATTATGCTTGCAATTTGGGGCTTTTGGTTTCCCGCATTTTTGACCAGTGCGCGGACTTCATCGGCTCCTTGCTTGCCGTCTTCCATTTAGCTTGTGCTTGTTACTCCCGAGTGAAATATTGAGCTCCGATGTCATGTTGCCAAATGTGAGGTATGACTCCATTCCGGCACAATTAGTATCGCATTGAAAGTGGCCAAAAATGGTCTTCCTAGAATAATTGGCACATGATTAGGCCCACTTGCTATTGGCTTGGTATCAAGCACTACAAAGTCCACTGAGTAGTAGAATTTGTCCACCTTTACCTACACATCCTCAACTATTCCCTTAGGAATCTTCACCGATCGATTGACCAATGATAGAAGTGATGTTGAAAAGTGAAGCAAGCTCTCTAAACCTAACTGTATACACTAAATATGGCAGTAGGTTTGCGACCCCAAGTCCCCAACGATTGCTTTGTCTGTCTGAGTCCCGCTGATATTGGTAGTGATATTATGGGGGATCCTAGATCCTTGTATTTCACTGGGGTCTTGCTCTGTATGATGGCACTAATTTGCTCGGTTAGGAATGCTTTCTTTTCAATGCCTAACCCTTTTGGTATGCGCAGTCCTTTAAGAACTTTATAAGTTGGGACACTGCTAATCATGTCAAGCGGTGGAATATTTACTTTGCGCCTTAGCACCTCCCAATTTCAGCTTGGTTTGGGATTTTTTTCTTAACTAGTGCTTGGAAATAGGGGCATATTTTTAGCTCACCAGTCTTCAGCGGTGTGCCCTCTCTAGCTCGACCTCCCTTTTCTTTCGAGTTTCTTTGGCGGTCATGGGCAGCGGTTGCTCGTTTGCTCACTCTGAAGTGATGATAGCTTTCCTTCATCCATCCTTGAGTTCTTTGGAAGAACCTATTTCATGAACTCCCTTTGGATTGGGCAGTGTTTGGGAAGGGAATCTTCCTTTCTCTTGTACCTCCAGTAAATTATTGTATTAATCCACGGTGATGAATGCATGGAGTTATCAATTTCTGATTAAGGTGCTTTCAAGCCCATCTATTCTCTTGTTCGAGTGCTTTCCACGAGTATCTATTCTTTGAGCCAATTGTGCATTGATTCCATACGCTCTTCCACAAAGTTGCCTACCTTGCTCAAATTTAAAATAGCTTGTTCGACGGGGATGAAGATGGATGTAGTTGAGGTGAGAGACAAAGCATTGTTTGGCACGGGGAAGAAGCACATATCTCTGCAGGGGTTAGGTTTCGAGAGAGATTAGGGTGGTTCCTCAGTGGGATTATATGTGATGCCATATGGGGCATTGGGTTGTGGCTTGTATTGGCCACGACATTGGCATGCTCGACATCAAATCTCAGCAGCCAGACATTTGGACGGTGTTCTTAGGTGGCAGGGGGATTAGTAATTGAGCGCATGGGTTGGCACGTGCGAGTTACGATCATGCTGCACTCGTATCAGCCCCATTTCATCTAGCTCTTCCACCTTCCTAGCTAAGGTTGATTTTGCTCATCTCCCTTATCTTGGAAAGTGCATAAATGCCTCCCTTTGAGGTAGATTCGAGCCCGGCTTCATTCTTTCGACTTCCCTCGGATTTGGTTCATCCAGGCCTTGGAAGTTTCGCCCGCAATAATTGAGGAAATCCATGAAACCATGGATTTTGCTCATAAAATCACCTCCACACATGGTTTCTAGCGATTTGTTTCATAGCGGGGACATACCATCATAAAATGATTACCAACATCCATGTATCAAAACCATGGTGTGGACATGCATTGATGGTCTCTATGAACCTCTCCCGACAAGCATTAAATTTCGTTTAATAAGCCCAGGCCGAGTAAGTGTAGATCTGTCTCTTCAAGTGTTAGTCTTGGTTATGCCGAAGAATTTCTTCAAAAAAATTCAGCCTTGAGAAAGATATTGTTTGTCGTTACCGGCCTGGAGTGAATTGAGCCATATTTTGGCTTGTCCTTGAGGTTAATGGGGAATGCAACCGAGCTTGACAACTCCAGTATCGGTTATACCCTCCTTAAAAGTTATGCACATACTTCCTCAAAATCCGTATGTGTGAGTATGGATTTTCATTTTTCCATACCATGAAATGTGTAGAGGCCCGAGGGGGCGCAAATGGAGTCTCAGCACTTCCGCATCCTCGTGAGGAGGTATGATGCGGGGAAGGAGCACTAACTCTAGGTGTATGTGGTCCCTCATTGACTGTATGTTGTTGGATTCATAGGGTTGCTTGTGACTTTCTTTGTTCCTCGGGTAGAGGATCCATTTAGTCCTTGTGCACATTGATTTCACGACCTTGCTCCAGCTGGTGCACTCACTCTTTGCAATCTACTACGATATTCCTCTATCCCGATCTTTGCATAAACACCAGTAACCTGAAATGAGATAAAGCAAAGAACAACGAGGCTTGCCAAAGTTCGTGTTAGCTAAACAAGCTGTGCAAAATAAAATAGTGCAATAAGCTAAGTAAAGAAAACTTGTAATTCTTACAAGCGAAATTCAAAAAGGTTGAAGGTCGCAACACTTGTAATGTGGATTCTGATGCGAATCAACTCATCCGTTGTAGTTTGGCACCCTTTTACCATCCGAAACGCGACGCCATTGATTAGGTGCCCGCGATGCAGGTGATCCGAGAATCAACAAAATTTGTTTCCTATATTCCTCCTCTTTGCTTGGCTAGTCAATGCTATGATATAAGCGATCTAAATTCGAACAACACGGGGATGGAGTTTCATCCACAAATGGTCGCATCATGTTTGAAAATGATGAGACTTTTGTTTGGATTTCGGATTGCATTAAAAAGTGATTAGGTTGGTGTCAACGGGCTAAGCGAAATAACCAAATGAAATGTGAAATAGTAACCTTGAAGGCTTGGAGTCACTAGCTTAATATAATGGGGTTATTAAGATGTCTCGGGTTATTTCTCGCGGTAGGGCAAATGACAGTATATAGTCGAGGGCCAAAACCTTGGATCTTTGTTTAGCTATAAAACCTAACCTAAACACTCCTATTTAAGGTCAATCATATCTTTGAGGAATTTAATGTTCTAATCCCGAGTTTGAAAACCTAGCATTTAGCAACCTCGTTTCAATGGCTAAGTAAGAAATACGACATCTAAGAATGTCGATTAAAAATACCATTTAAGAATGTCACTTTGAACCACAAAGCATGTGATGTGAGGAAGGGCAATTAAATAGCAGTATTTAAAACCACTAGTTTGAAAGAGTTTAGACCATAAATGCATTACATTTCCATTTTAAAGCATGAGGACACTACCAAACCACCAATAACTAAGAGCTAAGTAACCTCTCTTCAAGGCTTTGAGCAACGAGCATCCATGAGTTGTCATCCTCAAGGGGTGTGTTTGGAAACCAAGAAAATGAGAGAAAGAAGATAGAGAGAAGAGAGCAAATGTAACCCGAAACCAAAAGGCTCTTGGGAGCTTGGATAAAAATAAAGTTAGGGTTACGAAGTTATAAGGTGGCTTATATAGCCAACCAATTGTGTGAAATACCAAAAATACCTAAAGTACATGATTCTGATAGGGACAAAATGGGAATTATACAAAGCAGGGTCGTTTGGAACGAACATAGGGAGGGGATTTTAGTATCACGTGAATTTCGCTATCGCGCGGCACTGCTTCTGACATAGCAAAATTAGCTATCATGGCGAGAATGCAGGCATAGCGAGAGTCGATTTTTAAGCTGCCACGCAGGTAACTAAGTAGAGAAATTTATAACAGCGAAAAAATGTGCATAACAAAAATTTATTTGGGATTGCGAAATTTTTCGCAATACATAGCGAATCTGAGTACGCTCCTGCTTTGCCCTCCTGCTGCCTCTGCATCTCCTTTCATCATTCCATGACATTTCTTGGAATTTTGGTTGATGAAATCACCGTGAAACCTCAACATTCAGCACCAACACGACATCAAACTTGAAATTATTGGTTGAGGCTCGCAAAAACCTGCAAAATTACCAAAAACGAACTCGAACGGAATCAGTGGTACTAAGTGGACCTGCACATGTCAATTGGCTCATTTCATATGATTAGTCTCTTAACCTCAAAACGCTATCTTAAATAGGATTGGAAATAGCACTTTTGAAACTCAATCGTGAGGCGTATCTACTAACGCCAATCTTCCCTATACGTATCTAAATTCTTCAAACTTTGGAAGCGATTGAAGTCGGTACCACTTCTTTTCAACCCGAGGTGAGAACTCCTTTACTGCGTATCTAATGCTTGACTCAGTTCTTGGGAAATAGCTGTTCCTAGCGGCGGGAGGCGTGTGAATCTTCTTCAATATCCCGGAATGGTAAAGTCGGCCAGGGGAAAAACAAATTTCCCCACCTTGAGCACATCTTGTATTCTCGCCGGAGTTTCGCCATTGTTCTATGCCATTTTGGAAATATGATGGTGGGGGTAAAACTTTCCCGAGAACTTAATTTCCTTACCTTGATATTGGCATTAAGTTAATACTTACACGGTCACGAGCCTTTTTTAATTTCGAATACTCTAATGAATTTGCAGGAATGGTGAAACTTCTGAGTCTTTCATCTTCTACGGTAAATTCTTCTTTATCCTTTATAGCTACGATGCGGTCAGGATTCATACTCCTTCCTCTGTGATTTATTCTCTTCTTGGCAAAATTTCTTTCAAGAATTTGGCGTAAAGTGGCATTTGAGTTACCACTTCTATGAATGGCATGTATTTCAAGCTACATTGGAAAGTTTTCAAAACTTCTGTGACGCTCCTCTATCCTTGACTTTTGCGTCTGCGGAAATGGAGCTAGGCATAAATTACGGGCTTTTTCTTGCTTAACTTTCTTTTCTTATTTGCTACTCTTTCTTCCTTTCTTTCCCGGTATTTCGGCATTTTCAGGGATCCACTTCTCTCCTTGTTGCTTTCATATTTAGGCTTTTCCTTCTACAGTCTTTTTCCACTTCTAGTTTGCACAACCATGCAGTCTTTCGGATTTCTTCGTGTCACTGGGAAAAGCATCTTTAATTTGATTACAACGGGGGTTTGGGGTAGGTTGCCTTTATTTGCGTTTCGGGTTCTCGAGAGAGGTATTGGTGGTTAGCCACGAAAATTTGGAATTGGTTTTGAAGCTTCGGTCGCGAGCCTTCGGTCATGGAAGTTTGCTGGCTTTTTATTTTCCCCATGAAAAGGCTGGCAAATACGGTCTTCAAAGGTCTGAAGTCTTTTTGACTATGATGTTTGTTTTACGCCCCTCTCTCCACTATTTCTTCTTTCGCTGGAACCTTGAGGTGGAGCATACCCTTGCTGAAAGTTTGCCCATGTCTTGGGACATGTTATTGCTCTCCACCATAAAAGAAATTCTCATGGTTAAGTAATCTTTGGGGTATAATGGGTTGGCGAGGTTGGGGGTTAGGCTTAGAGGCCAGTGTGCTGTAACCGTTCAAATAGTTGGCCTCCTCCCGTACGCATAGGAACCTCTTGGCGCGCCCCTTGCGTGGTGCTGCTTAACCCTGCCCGCCACTCCTATACTCATTTGCGAGTGCATTCTTTTATCCAACCGTATCAATGCCGTGACTTGGCCTCCGTGGCGAGACATCTTGTTCGACTCAATCATTCCATTTCCTTTAGCTCTTCCTCCGTGATGAGGATTGAGGAAGGAGGTCTGCGTATTTTTATCAAGATCGTCGTCCGTTTGTCTTTGCTTCTTACGCTCTTCTTCTTACAGATGCTCCATATGAGTACGCATCTAACCATACCCAAGGTATAATTCATGGAGTAATGAAGATGTCCATTTGTGTCTTCAGGTCTATCCCATGCATGGGACATCTCTTGACTGACCTCTTGTATCTCTCCCAATGATTATACGAGACTCGTCTTCCCACTTGTTTGAAAGTAGTAACACCCACTCTCTTCCCAGTTCGGGAAGTGAGGGGTTGGAGGAAAGAATCTGCTTTCCCGGAGTAAGCTTCCGTGACTCTTTCCCATGTGATATAACGAGGATCCACACACGTATGGTAGTGGGTCAAACCATGATGCGGCTATCCTCTTAAAGAGGGAGATGGAAACAAGCTGCGACAATAACTTGGTCTCCTTTGCATTCAATTTAAGCTGTATTAGCCATTCACCGAGGAAACCGTCCCAGTGTTCGTTGGGATCTTGGAGGAGTGACACAGCTGAATTGGATTACGTTAAACCATGGTGATCAGGCTGGCTTGAGCTCAAAATTGTTAGCATCTATCGCTGGCCGTCTCACTGTTGAGTATTCATCTTGGATGACTGGTCTCAAAGTCTCCATTTGTGTCGCTCTTGGGGTGCCTGCTTTGCGGTCTTAGTTATTTAGTCAATCTTTGTCCATCATCTGCTATTTCTACACTCTTAACCTTTCTTAGCCTCTGAGTGTTCTTTGATCTCGTGTCTAATTACGTGATTCACAACTTCCTACTTCACACATTGCATGAATTAACTCCACGAAGTATAATATCGAGGATCGAATGGAGTCAGTGATACCAAAAATTGTATTTAACATGAAAAGCTCTACAAAAATTTCAGTAGCTTGCTAAACTACTGCTATTGAATCTTATTTTTGCTAATTTTCAATTTTCTTTTTATAAATTATGTCCAAACTAGTATTTAAGCTTTTGAAGATTACGAATATTGATTCACCAAATTCTTTCGATCCCGCCTTGATATGAAAACTTGTTCACCCCTCTTTTGATGATGGACGAAAATACTATACAAATTTATGGCGTTATTACCCAAAATTTATTATCACAATCACGGCAATAATGCCATGAAACTTGTTTGTTGTGTTTCCTTATCTATTGTACGATTAAAAACTAGCTTCCTTAAAAGTAAATCATTTTCTTCCGGTTTGATCCAGATGCTGCAAGTGTACGTGTCAACAAGTAGTAATCGATTTAAGTCCGTGATATCGTTCTACGAGATCTCAAGAATTCTCAATCAACTACCCTGACTACTCAAACTCTATACTATTTGGACTTTGATATGCAATTGAAATATCCTTAGCAAACCTCAAAATAATAAAAACTAAGCAAAGTGATTTAATAACAAAATGAATGAAAACTGAAAATCTAAAATAACAAATTCAGACTGATCAGTTATCTTTTAAAGGGAGCATTGAAAATACTGCTATTGTGAAACATCAATTCCTGTAGATTACTCAGAATCTTTGCTTCATGAACCACATTTAAAACTCCAGTCTAAGGAATAAGGTAGTACGGATCTCTCCTTACAAAGATCGTCATCTAATCTTCCTCGATTCTTTCAAGACGTAGGATTAGATAACTACTTTTAACTGGTTGCCTGTTTCCAGATATTTTTCTTCAATACTTCATACCTCGAACATGGATCAGAATCTTAGCTCCAAGACATGTGTATAGCATGGCTTAATTTCTCATCGGGTTTCTCTTCCTCAAAATTGGAATTGGTCATCCTTTCCTTGATTAGATCCGTTAACACGGATTGAACTTACTGCTCAATCGAGGTGAACTCTCCGCTTTTTAAATTGATAAGTCATTCAACTAAATCTCGATTTCAAGTGAGAAGACGATGATCGACTTACATCCAGAGCTCATTAGATTCCACATCGTTCGCATACCTTGAGAAATTGTTCACTACTTCGTGAATGCCTTCTCAGGTCACCCGAGGGCCTCCTAGAAATCAGATGAAACAATCCAACCGTTGTATAGGACACTCGATATTAGATCAGACATGTAATATTCGAACCAGCAAGTAGATTTATAAACTCAAGTTCAAGAGTTTCTAATAAATTTCCTACAGAAAGATAAATTTAACAAACAGAAGCCGGGTTTCTAAATTACTTATTACAACCTACAATGGCTTCGATCAAGAGAACCACTCAGAGATCGGGACACCGGAAATCAATTCCAAAATTTATCTCAAATTCGCACGATCCACGCAAGAATTTGAAAGAAATAGAATCTCTACATTCAGCCATCAATAAACCTAACGCTCAAATCCAAAATTCTGAAGAAATAACAATCTAATCTAAAATAACGACAAAACAAAGAAAAGAAAATAAAATACATGAGCCTTAGCCACCCAGATCTCTCGTTTCGAAAGCCAAGAGCCGCTTTCCTTCAGTGAGCAGCCGCTATTTATAGGCTATGGTTGGGCCCTAACTTTGATGCGCCTCCTGTGGATTTCGGGGATTAATCGGCCCATTTGGCTGTTAATGTCGCGACCTCGACTTTCAGAGTTTACATCAGCCACTGCCACTGTCATGCTTTATTCCTCGGCTCGCGACCTTCCTTTAGCATCCCTTTTTCTTCCTATGTCGACCTCGATCTCTTTGTCGCGATCTTCGCTATGTCGCGACCGAAATGGTGTCGACATCATCATCTAATCACTCATCCATTCTTCCCAAAGAAGGTTCATCTTCTCCGTCGACTCTAAATAACGCCGCTAATCTTAATTCCTTGCAAGTTGTCTCTAATACCCACTCTAGGAACACCTCGATTCAAAGGTTGATGTCGCGAATTCTTCTAAATGTCGCGACTCGATGTTCGGCCTCTTGAAAATCTCAGGTCGCGACTTCTATTCTCGTGTCACGACCTCCATGCTCCATCGTTCGCTTTCAATTCCGCCGCAACCTCGAAATGGTGTCGCGACATCATGTCTGTTTCCATTAATTTATGGTTGCCTCGACTTGAGTTTCATGACCGCTTGTTCGCTTCACCGCCCTTATGTCGACCGAGTTTTGTGGCCGCGACCTTTGATGTGATTCTTCACACGCTGCCAGCGCTATGACACGTCCTTTCTTCCTCGTGCACCTCTCCCTGGCTGCGACACTTCATTCAGCCAATCGTCATTCCCCGCTCAGCCACTTTCGTTCCTTCACCAATATCCTTCTTTCAATTTCCTATCATATAGCTTGGGTGAGTTATTCCACATTTCGCATATAACCGCCCTTTCGGGACAGGAAATCAATCGTAAAAATGGACTTAAAATGGATGACTTTTAGCTCATCACGATGCACAACTCAAGGGATGCTTGGCTAAGCCTCAAAGCCTTGAAGAGGAGTGGGTTGCTGTAGCTTGGTTATCGGGTGGTTTGGCAGTGTCCTCATGTTTTAAATGGAACAGGTACTGCATTTATTGTTCCAAACTAGGGCTCAATGCCATTTAATGTGTTTCTTTTGGCTTCAATACTTGTCATGCTTTAGGGTTCAATGCATTCTTAATGGTAGATGCACTGACATTCTTAGATGTCATTTACGAGCCATTGAAATGAGGTTAAATGCTATGTTTTCAAACTATTGGAACATTAAATGCTCGCATTTGTTTTAACCAACAGAGTGTTTTAAGGGTTGCTTTAAAGCTAAACAAAGATCCGGTTTTGGTTATGACTATATGTCATTTGCCCTAATGAGAGGAAATGACCCGAGGACACCTTAACAACCCCATTTTATCAAGCTAGTGACCCAAGCCTTCAAGGTCACCATTTCACACTTCATTTTAAGCTATTTCAGTTAGCCCAGTGACACCAACTCCAACACTTTTTAATGCAAATCCGAAAATCCAAACAAAAGTCTCACCATTTTGAATCATGATACAATCATTTTGTGACGAAACCCATCCCCGTGTTCGACTTTCTAATCGCATCAGCAGCAGCCTGACTACTAGAGAGGAGGAACTTAGGAAACAAATTTTGTTGATTCCGAATCACCCTACCGTGGCACGAATCAAATGGCGCCATTTCCAGGGATGGTGCCAAACTACGGATGATGAGTTGATATGAACTTGTAATCTACATTACAAGTATTGGTGACATTTTAATCCTTTTTGAATTTCATTTGTAAGAATTGCAAGTTTCTTTTTTTAAGAGTTACTGCATCGTTTATTCTACAAGCCAGCTTAATTTGGTTTTATCTAACATCGATCCTTTTGGCAAGCTTTGTTTTGTTCTTCGCTTGTCTCATTTTGTAATAAAGCTTATGCAACACCGATGTAGATAGTCAGTAGATCGCAAAGAATCGCATACCCGCTGAAAGCAAGGCTGTGAAATTCCAGGTACACAAGTGATCAAATGGACTCTACTCCGAGGAACAGCTAGAAAGCCGCAAGAAGGTACTCCAAGAATCCATCAAGATACGCATCATCGAGGGATCATATACACCTCCTAGAGTTGCTTCTTCCTGCATCATACCTCCTGCTGAGGATGTAGCAGTGAGACCCTACCTAGTGCCCCTGCTTCCCACATTTCATGGTATGGAAAATGAAAATCCATACACCCATATAAGGGATTTTGAGGAAGTGCGAACCTTTGCTGAGGGTGCAATTGACATGGATTTGTCGGGGTTGAAGGCATTTCCATCGACCTCAAAGACAAAAGCCAAAATATGGCTTAATTCACTAAGACCAAGAACCATCGTGGCTGGGCAGAGTCAAGCAGCGTAATTCCTAAAAAATTCTTCTGCTCACAAGCAAGACCAACACTTGAAGAGGCAAATCTACACACATTTGCCGCCTATGACAAATGAGAGGTTCTACTACGTCGAGAGGTCTACGGAGACCATTAATGCTTGTCCACATCATGGTTTCGACACTTGGATGCTTGTGAACCACTTCTATGGTGGCATGTCTCCAGCCATGAAGCAACTATTGGAAACCATGTGTGGAGGTGACTTCCTAAGCAAACACCCAGATGAAGCCATGGACTTTTTGAATTATGTGGCTGAAACTTCCAAGGGATGGGATGAACCAAACCCAAAGGAGGTGGAGAAAATGAGGCCTTCAGCCCACCAAAGGGGAGGCATTTATGCACTTTCCGAAGACATGGAAATGAAAGCAAAGATCTCGACTTTAGCAAGGAAATGCGGAAGAGCCGAAGAAAGAGCCTACATGAGGTGCGTGCAAGAATCGAAATCCATGACGTGCCAAACCATGCTTCAATTACCAATCTACTGGTCACCTAGAAGAACATTGTCCAATTGCTCCCTCAGTGAGAGATTTGATGGCAGAGCATGCCAATGCCATGGGCCAATACAAGCCACAACCCAATGCCCCATATGGTAATACATATAATCCCAATTGGAAACCAATTTCAATCTCTGGGAAGCCTAACCCCTGCGATGTGCCTCCCGTGCCAAACAATTTGTTCGTCTCAACCACGCAATTATCACCATCATCCTCCCCTGTTGAACAAGCTATTTTGAATTTGAGCAAGGTAGTAGGTGATTTTGTGGAAGAGCAAAAGGGAATTAATGTACAATTGGCTCAAAGAATAGATACAGTGGAAAGCACCCTGAACAAGAGAATAGATGGGCTTGAAAGCAACCTTAATCAGAAGATTGATAATCTACAGCATTCCATCACAAGGATTAACAATTTGTTGGAGGTACAGGAGAAAGGAAGATTCCCTTCTCAAACACTGCCAAATTCAAAGGGAGTCCATGAACAGGTTCTTCCAAAGAACTCAAGGATGGATTTAAGTAAAGGCTATCATTACTCCGAGGAGTACGAAAAGAAATCGAGCAACCAAAGGCTCATGACCGTCGAAGAAACAGAGAAAGAGAAGGAAGCTGAGCCTGAGAGAATAGTAATCAATGAAGATTCAGTGAAGAAAAATATGCCCCCTCCATTTCCTCAAGCACTAAGAAGCAAGAAAAAAATCCCAAACCAAGCTGAAATTTGGGAGGCATATGCGAAGGTAATATCCCACTTCGACATGATTACAGTCCCAACATATGCAACATTTGAAGATTCCAGTAATACCAAGAAAGGGTTAGACATTGAAAAGAAAGCCTTCCTAACAGAGCAAGTCAGTGCAATTATTCAGAGCAAGACCTAAGTGAAATATATGATCCGTGATCCCCACAATATCGGTCAACATCGAGGGACTTGCATAGATAAAGCACTGGCTGACTTGTGTACGTGTAAACCTACTTCCATATTCGTGTATAAGCAGTTAGGGTTTAGAGCTTAAGCCTACCAACATCACTCTATCATCACACCGTTTCCTGAAAATTCCTGGGCGGGAATAGTTGAGGATGTGTTGGTAAAGGTGGACAAATTCTACGCCCAGCTGGACTTTGTAGTGCTCGACACGAACCACCCGTAAGTTGATCCAATCATGTGCCAATTATCCTGGGAAGACCATTTTTGGCCACTTCCAATGCAATAATCAATTGCTTTACCGGAGTCATGCAAATCACATTCGCAACATGACATTAGAGCTTAATATTTCACTTGAGTCACAAGCACAAGCCAGCGTAAGATGACATTCCAGATATGAGGAGTCCCGTCTAATTGGTCCAAGTGTAGAGGAACCAAAAGCCCACTCACTGCAGGCGAAATTAGTGCAGAAAAATGAAGCAATTGGAGGAGAATTGTCAGACGTACTACTCCCTCGTGAGCCAATGATCACCCTAGCATCACCCAGTGAAAAGAAGTTCAACACAAGAGCTACATAAAGGTCGCAAGACACATCACTACAGGGGTCAAGGAGCTCCTCTTCTTTGATCCTCCATGAATGAACAAGTGAAATTGAGTTGGTTTGGTCTTCACAGAGGTCAAAATGCAGCTCTAAGATTTTGGTTCCTAGTTATTTTGTTCAATTTTTAGTTTGTTTTATTTTTAGTAATTTTCTTTCACCTTAATTCGAAAGCAACATAAAATTGAAATTTTTAGTAATCTTATTTTAATTTTATTTATTTTTATTCATAAGTTTATATTGATATGTTTATTTTTATTTTTATTGTTATTTTTATTTTTATTTTTATTTTTATTTTAATTTACCTAAATCAAATTTTTTGTTGATTTTGCACGGAAATCTGGCAGTAGCAAAAATTTCGCAGCACTGCGAAATTTGGTCGTTCTACTTCGACCTCTTTAGCTGCCCAACGGCTTTATAAAAAGGGGTGGGGGCTGGCCCATTCATCTTATTCCATCTCGATCACCCTCGAGCCTTCCCCCTCGCCCGAGCCTCCTCCAAAGATCCTCCTCGCCCCGCCCCCGTGCCCCGCTCTCCACCTCGCCAGGCGTCGCCGACCAAAGCGGCTTTCGCGCCCCGAGCCCCACGGCCGCCAGCCCGCTCGAGCCCCGACACCGCGGCGCCGCCGGTCACGCCCACCGCAGCCGCCGCTCGAGCCTATCGCCGCTACGCCGGTGCCCGGTCCACCACACCCATGCTGCACCCACTCACCGCCCCTCCTAGCCGTGCCCTACACTACATTGAGCCCCTCGCTCGCCTCGCAGCACGCCCCTGCACTACGCATACGGTCCGCACCTGCCGTCTCTATGTGCCCAGTGTTAGATTCAAAGACCCCGCAGATGGAGGATCTGTGCACTTTCCGGGCTGCAGCCCATTCTCCGACTCCACCAAGTAGCTACACGTTCTACATTGGCCCCAATGTACCATACTCCGAGGGGCCTCGTGGATTCCACATATCGCACTCCAGATGGGACCTCGTGCCCCTTCTCCTGCCGAGACGACGTGTGAGGGAGGGCCCGCCTCCAGGCGGGCCTCGTCCCGACATCATGCCCGGAGTCTTCGAGATCTCACCGAGCCGTCACCTTCCTCCAAATTCGATGAGGGTTCATCACCTTCGCTATCACCGCCGAATCAGCGCCCATTGTTCACCCGTGATCCACTCAGGAACGATCCGCGTGCCGTGGACTTCACAGGAGCCATTTACGATGTACCGCTTGACCACGACCCTGGCTCGTAGACTCAATGAGGCCGATCACGAGTACTTTGATTCCATTCAGCATGACTGCGGGCGCTTCGATTATCCCCGGGTCAGGCTCGAGTTTTACCCATACTATGACATCCGTGGGAGTGCCAAGTCCCTTCGAGCCCTGGCTCAAGATTGACTCGCCGCCTCCGAGAGTACCCGAGCCCGAACATACCGCCTGGGCCTACCAAGAGTCAAGTAAATTCCGAGGACATGTGATTAGCCCCAGCCATCACAAAGAGAGATGGTCTACTGTCTCACTCGAGATACTACGGCGGGACCCATTCTCTTCCTCACAGTGCAGCCTTCCGCCTCACGCATGCTCCTCTGTGGACCACCCGCCCTGACCACCTTATTCCCACCACAACATTATGTTCAGCCGTAGGAGCCATAATTCAGGCTCTCAGAATTCCGATCTCGAGGATTCTGGTTTAGTCCCTCTGAGCTTGTCATGACTTCCCTGCTGCAGTTTGAGGAGAAGGTCCACCACAAGGGCCTGGCTCGAGCTGAGGGTTTACCGTTATTGATGCCAAGATTGCCGAAAGCCAGTCCCGGAGCACCGTTCCTCAGGAGCCACGATCGAGCGTGAGGATCAATACACTCAAGTCCCGTCCACGGAGCGATCTTTACATGCCGACTTCCATTATTCTCCAGCCAGCCAGGATCGGGATGGGTGCAAGAGATGGTGTGCGCAGGACCCACCGAGGGAGAGGATCCCGCTTCGAGACAGGTAGAGCGAGAGGAGCCCAGCCTGCATTCATCTCCTCCATCTCCACCTCCTTCGCCCCGCCCCCGTCGACATCGGGGCCGGTCTTCTACACAAACGTTGCCAGCCCCAGCATATCCATGCCGGCTCTAGGAGCTGCCGCTTATGGATGTTGTTTGCGCGCCGGGCTACCACACAGCGCCGTCTGACCCAGGATTGGGCCCGAGCCGAGGCTACTCTAGCGCATAGTCACACCATGATTCTTCGGATCATGACTCACCCTGGCCTCCCCGCCAGCCTACACGCACCACTGGAGACCAAATCGCAGCAAAGAGCCTCCTTGACATGCTAGCTCGCAGCAGCCTTCCGCAGATCCACCTAAGACATCCACCAACATCAGAGTGGAGTTGTTCACACTCCCTTATCTAGCTTTCCTATCCCTACCCATTGGAGGCATGTTTATACTTTGGTTGGGAGGAAAAGTTAGAGTTAGGAGTGTCTTCTATCATGTTTTGTATTGTTTTTAGCTTTATCAACTCCGCTCTTACCATTTTCAGAGTAGGATCACAGATAGGATTCATGTATTAGCCAATAGTAGACAGTGATACTTTTGTTATGTTTGGCTATTTTAAGCATGTATTAGCCATTTTGGTTATATCAAAAGCTTTATAACATTATTTACATTTTACTACACTTTGCAAATCAATTTTTGTGTGCCTACATTGTCAGGTTTCTACTCTGCCTTTAGTTGAAAATCAGTTCTCAGATCTTACCTTAATGCTAGAACAATTCCATGCATGATTGAGTTTTTGGTCGACTAGCGTTCCAACATATTCAACCTTTTGCTTCCGCCTTTAGCTAATCACACACATTGCACACGGGGCTTTGTATCAACAGGTCGAGAAGCCATATACCCTTTCACTTTGCAAAGCCGACCTTAGGTCCCATTTGACGACCTATAATAGGCTCAGGAAAGCACCCGTGAATGAAGACCAATGTGTCTTCTAAATGAAAAAGAAAAGAAAAAGCAAAAGAAAAGAAAAGAAGACAAAGAAAAATAAAGCCGTGACGCTGGCTTTGAAACCTAATGTCTTGAGGTATACATAAAGCTCTCAGCCCGATGCCCTAAACCTTAATTGGTCGGGAGTCATCGACTTAGTGTTAGCCACACGGGTGGATGGGTGGAGTTTGAATAGCTGTAGGTGCTTAATTCTCGGTCATTTAAAGTCCGGTGAAGCCTGTAGAGTCAGGGTCGCTTGATCTTTCGCTTCGATGCCCTAAACCTTAATTGGTCAGGAGTCATTGTAAACCGCACCCGACTTCATGAAGTCGAGTTTTTAGCATTGCATCCGCAATACACCAAAGAAGAAATAAGAGGTAGCTGGTCCTATTTAGGGCGTCGGGTCAACAGCTTAAGGCCCCTGCAAGAGCTTCTCGTCAGGGGAGGGACAGTTTTGCAACTTATCGCTCAAATCGGTCACTTTAGGAACACTTAGATTTAGGTGGAAATTTAGGTTGACTTCCTTGGAAACCGATGTCTCTAAAACTTGCTCTTATATGGCAATTGTTCTCTCATGATGGTTTTTGTAATGTGAGTCTAAATTGTTCATATCGAAGGCAAACCCTACGTATACACACACTTTTCGAACAATATACAATTTTTCAGAAAGCATAGCATGCATACTGTCGCTTTAGCATCGCTTAAAGGACTAGCAACGTGTCGGTTGCGTGATTAGTACCCAAAAAGTGCTATTTTCGAGTCCTATTCAAGATAGGTTTTGAGTGCTTTTTGCGTACTAACTCATGAATTAAGCCAATTGACATGTGTGTCCACTTAATACCACCGATTTCGCTTTCAGTTTGTTTTGGTAATTTTGCGTTTTATGAGCCTCATCATAATTTCAAGTTTGGTGTCAGACAGGCCGAATGTTGAGAATTCTCTGATTTACTGTTTAAAATCAGTAAAATGTCAAGTGGAACCGATGAAATGGAAGATGCAGAAGCAATGCGTGGATTACAGAATTTCGCTTATGCATTATGAAACTTCAAGTAAGGATTGCGGTACTTGCAACCATAGCTAAAATTCTCACAATCCTCGAAAAATTCCTCAATTATGCATAGTTTTTCGCTATGATAGCGAAATTTCGCTATCATAGCGAAAGTTATTGTGCATAGCGAAAATTTGAATTTTCGCTATGCCTCAGATTTTCTATGACAGCTTAAATTTCGCTTTATCATAGCGAAATTTTCTCTATGATAAATAAATTCACCGCATAGCTAAATCTCTTTCCCTGTGTTTTTGGTTCCAAACGACTCGTTTGTATAATTCTCATTTTGTCCCTATTGTAATCATATGTTTTAGGTATTTTTGGTATTTCACACATTTTGGATGGCTATATAAGCCACCTTATAGCTTTTGTAACCCTAACTTTTTGATCAAGCTTTCAGCCCGCAGCTTTGTTTTAGGTTACAGTTTTTCTCTTCTCTCTTCTTTCTCTCATTTTCTTGTCTGCCAAACACACCCCTTGAGGATGACAACTCAAGGGATGCTCGCTGCTCTCAAGCCTCAAGAGGAGGGTTGCTAGCTTAAGACAGGCCTTACAGTTGTCCTCATGTTTTAAATGGAGTAGGTACTGCATTTATTGTTCCAAACCTCCCAAATCCAGGCTCTAATGCCATTTAATGTGTTTCTTTGGTCAATATCATTCATGCTTTAGGTTCAATGCATTTCACTTATATGCACTGACATTCATTAGATGTCATTTACGAGCCATTGAAATGAGGTTAAATGCTATGTTTTCAAACTATTGGAACATTAAATGCTCAGTATTTGTTTTAACTCAAATAGGAGTGTTTTAAGGGTTAGTTTTTAAAGCTAAACAAAGATCCGGTTTTGGTTATGACTATATGTCATTCGCCTCACGCGAGGAATGACCCGAGGACACCTTAATAACCCCATTTTATCAAGCTAGTGACCCAAGCCAAGGTCACCATTTCACACTTCATTTTAAGCTATTTCCGCTAGCCCAAAGGACAATTCAACTCAACACTTTTAATACCAACCAAAATCCAAACAAAGTCTCACCATTTTGAATCATGATACAAATCATTTCAGGATGAAACCCATCCCCGTGTTCGAATTCCTAGACCATTATATCAGCAAAGAGGGCTTGACTACTGTGAGGAGGAACTTTTAGAAACAAATTTTGCTGATTCCGAATCACCCTTTCTAATATATAATCGAATCAATGAGGCAACAAAGATTCAGCCACCACCACCACCAAACGAGGATTAGGATGAGCATGCATATGATCGTTTACTTTCTTTTATCTTATTTTTTTATGCATTTTTCTTTTTGCTATCTGGACTGTACTTATTTTTTAACCTCATTGAAGGAAGTAAGGAATTGATTACTATATATTGATGATATCCTTTTTACTCATCACATGTTGCTCTTCCAGATTTCACCATTCTCCTTCTCAAGCTATCGCTTTTCACAGAGTTCCCAAGATCTTTCGCAAGAATCAACGACCTTGAAGCATGTTTGATAAATTAATTATAAACATTAAGTTTTTTGAATACCACATAACTTATTGTAAACTTGTTTTGAATCATTTAGACAAAATCATGACAACCAATTTTTTTCCATAGCTGCCAACTATGGCTATGAATAATCCTTATGGCCGGGGCCAACCACAAATCGCAGCTATAAACCATCCCTATGGTCGGGGTCAACCACAAACCACGACTATAAACAATTCCTATGGCCAGGGTCAATTACAAACTGTGGCTATAAACTATCCCTATGGCCGAGGTCAATTACAAACCGTGACTATAAACCATCCCTATGGCCAAGGTCAATCACAAATTGTGGCTATAAACCATCCCTATGACCGGGGTCAACAACAAACCTCGTCTATAAACCATCCCTATTGTCGGGGTTAACCACAAACTGCTATTATAAACTATGCCAAATTACTAAACAGTTGAAGAGCCTATAGCCGCGGTTTATGAAGTGGTCGTGTCTATAGGATTTCTCCACACCACCTATAGCCATGCCAAGCCACGGTTGTCTTTATCTGTAACTATATTTTATTTCTGCATTATATACTATTTTTAGTCAGGGTCAATGACTGCAGCTAAAGGCTTTCTTCCTTGTAGTGCATTCTTGTAAATTTGATTTTTAAAAGAAACATTTTTCTAAATTTGTTTGTTTTTTTTTAAGTGTAGATAAAATTTTAAAGACACCTAATTTAAATTAGGATTTATATCTTTGGAAAAAAAAATGAAAATCATAGTTATGGGTTGATTGTTTATTTAGTGTTGATGAAGATGAGCATTTTTATATCTTTAATTGAGAAAATAATAATAATAATAATAATAATAAATATATAAAAAAAGAAAGAAAAGAAAGACGATGTGGCAGCTAACTTGAAAAAATGGTTGGGTTAAAGGCAATCATGGCTATGATTTTGAAGGAAACAATTTTGAATATTAATGTTTTCAAAGTGAGAATGGGAATTGCTAAAAAGGGGATTAACAGTATGTATTAAAGATTTAGGTGATGTTATTTTTGTTTGATTTTTACAATGTTATTGTTTGTTATGCTGGATTATCTTATCGGCGTATTTTTATTTATTTTGGTAAATATACCCTTTGAAATATTGATTATAGATTTATCTTAGTTAAGTCTTAGTCGTTTATGTTGGTTTTGAATGAAATTAATTTTTAGTTTTTAAACAGTTCAGTAAATGGTTTTAAAATCATTTTAATTTCTTTATGGGTACTTATTCTTTTTATCTTCATTGATCTTGAAACAATCGGAAGTCAAATCGTTGGCTTGATTGTTTGTTCCTCCCCTTGTCTATTTAAAGAGAGTTTCTGACTCTCTTTGAAGTAGAAAAGGAAAAGATTTAGTATAAATTTCGATGTTTGTCTTCTTCGTGATAGAGATACGAATATCTCCCGTTCGTCCGGAGTGACTACAATACAATTTATGAGTCCCATCAATGACACTTATATAATCTTATAAATAAACAATAAAATAATAAATCATTTGTGTTTCATATAAGATGACAATATAACTATAAAAGATATGTAGATTACCTTAAAATAAGACATATATATGTTATCTTCAAGTATTTATTGAGATATCTATGAATGTTGTGTCATTTGGCTTGATAAGGTCAATGGAAAAGTATAGCACCGATTTCATGACTTTGTGAAAATGTCTAGATATGGTCTCCCTAGAATGTTGAAAACACTCCTCTACTTGTCTGCTAGATGCTCCAATTGCTAATCGATAAACAAACATTCAAACTTTTTCAAGCAGTAACATCCTACTTGAAGCTTGTAGACCATAATGTTTATGAAAATCACTACAAAGGTTGAAAAATGTAGTAGTTGTGTTAATTCTAAACATATTTAGACATCACCTTTCATTTCCTCTTAATATTTCCATCAGCCACATATTCCCTATATGAGCCGAATCCATACAAGGTAGTTTATGTAAGAACTTTAGATAATGCTTAGATATGGAATAAAAAATCCACGTCGATGCATTTTCCCATGCATAAGCTCTTTATGCCCGATAACACCACTTCATGAATAACTCAATAATTATCCATATATGATCTAGAATAAAGGCATGTATCATAAGAATAAAAATTGATTCACAAGAGAACCAAGCATGAAAAAGTTCCACATAACATGATCCAAATAAGTACCAATACAATCAAATAAAAATTCAAAATGAGTTTTATCTTGTAAATAACAATGCTACCCAAGTATCTCATGGTAAAAACAATTAAATATCCTAGTTGTCTCCGTTCAAGGAAATCATGCCAGAATAAAAAAGTCTCATTTGGTAATGAATCTAGCTTAACTTGTCCTCGGGTGTACCTTGTTCAACATACATTTCTCCTTTTCCCCGCTTTTCGAGTAAACTTGTTGCAAAGAGATAAATATTACTTTCGCGTTCTATACCAGGTAACTTTCGTAGATCATTCATCACCTCATGTATACTACAACTTGGTTTATCGCCAAATATACTTTGTAAAGATAAATTTCTAGCATCCATCCTCTATTTTCACACTCCTTTTCCAATCTTGTATGCTCTAAGCTAAATGCTTAGCTTCAGACATTCCTTTCTTTCTTTTAAAACTATTTCTCTACTTCTTAGAATGAAAATCTAACTTTCAACTCTTCTTTTCTTCCTCATATTTTCTTCATTATCTTTAGTACCTTGAAATTCGACATCATCATTATACTTTTCAGTAGAGCCAATTGTTAAGTGTGAATTAAGTTAGCATTTAAGCATGAAATTCTTACATATATTAAGCTATTGATGCTAAATTCATACCTTTATCATTCCTAATCGAGTTAAATTCCCCACTTGCTTATCTTTTGCAAATAAAAAAGGAAATACAAGTAAATGGAGCATTATTGGATAAGAAATGAAGAAGAATTGTTGATACAAGCCCCATGTCGCGACATGAGAACATTTCATGCTAGAGCACATCATGCAATGATGTCGAGACATCATTAGCAACCATGTCGCGACATTACCTCACTTGCGGCAACACTGTTGTTTTCAACATGAAGTCATGTCGCGACATCAATGCCTTTCATGTTGTGACATGATGAGGTTGAGAAGCCTAGAAACTTTCCATTTTTGCCCCAATTTTGGCCCTTTTTTTAGGGATATAAATTCTTCTTTTACAAACGATTTTAGGGTTCGGATTTTGGAGAAGAATCTCTCTCAAATTAGGGTTTCTCACTTCTTCTTCTTGAACCAAATTAGAGTTTTAATTTTGAGCAATTTTT
Organism: Tetrastigma voinierianum; assembly: GCA_016808115.1. Taxonomy (NCBI): domain Eukaryota; kingdom Viridiplantae; phylum Streptophyta; class Magnoliopsida; order Vitales; family Vitaceae; genus Tetrastigma; species Tetrastigma voinierianum. The sequence goes on along the minus strand of JAEQBH010001726.1, from coordinate 45,322 downwards.
ACTTTGGATTTGGAGCTGATTTTGAAGATCCAACTTATTAAGGGGATCTCTTGGAATTTGGAGCAAGTTTGGAGGATTTATTATCTCTAATATGTTTTGTATCCCTAACTTTAGCTATTTTCCCATCTTGTTCTTTATTATTGTTGTAATAGACATGATATTGATGAATTTATGGGTTATAATGAGTGGCTAATCCTCCTCTAGGGTTGGTTGTTGAAATTGATGCTTGATTTATGTAATTTTTAGAACTGTTTTGTGAATTTATACTTGTGTTGATATTGGTAGATGTAAATCTTGGAATATTATAGTTTTTTGTAATTGTTTTGTGTTGGGAAATGTGCCTAAGACCTAACTTGTGAATGTTTTAACTAGGGTTTCCATAGTGACAACCGGAATTTAACTTAGGGCCTTGACCAATTCATCATATCATAATTCAATCGTGGTAATCAACTTAGCCTAATCAAAGAAGTTTAGGAAATTAGAAATCTCTAGTACTAAATGGATTTTATTATGGGAAAAACATCAATGTATCAATATGTGGGGATTGTTGTAATGCCCTGAAAATACCCTAATAGTTTTATAACATGTTTAGGGTGTAAAATAAATTAAATTATATTTTCCGGCGTTTAAATGACAAAAAACTAAAAATGATAAAAATCCAGAAATTTTAAAGGAGCCAAATAAATTTAGTAAAAATGTCAAATGGGGACCAAAGGGTCTTAAATGAGGAGAGTAATGTTAAAAATGTGAATAAAATGAAATGAAATTGAAATGAAAGTGAAAGGAAGTGTTAAAATGGAAAAAATGAGAAATGGGAATTAATGGAGTAGCCAAACATGGCCTTAGCCATGTAATGTGATTAAAGACCAATTTTGGTCTTTGTTACTTTCACATTCGGGGCATTTCTATTTTGAGAGAAAAAGAGAGCTAGGATACTAGGAGACAGAAGATTGGTGATTTTCCAACCAAGAGTTTAATATTAGATCAAGAGGAAGAAGAATGCTTATATTGAAGAATCGAAGATTAAAGGGGTATGGAAACCAAACCCTAACATTTCTTTTCTTGTGTTGGGTTGATGAAAACCCCTAAATTTTTGGATGAAAGTGTTTGTATTGGTTGTAAACAAGTTTTGGGGGTTGCTCTAAGTTGTGTTTGGTTTTTTTGAATGATTTAGATTGGTTTTGAGAAATTTTTGGTATAAAGGAAATGGTGAGGTTTCAAATGAGTTGCTGTCAAATTGTTTTAAAAACCCAGTTCTTGTTTTGGCTATAGATTAAGTTATAATCATCCAAATGGACTTATTTCAATTGGTAAAGAACCATAAGACCTAGAGCTAACCATAAGAGCTAAAGCTACAAATTTATGTGGCGGACCAGAGCAAATCAGCCCCATGTGCTCCCAAATATGGGCTTAAAGGCAGCTCGGCAGCCTCACTGCATGCCGGGCTTCTTGGGTGTAGTTGTGGTGTTTTGACCATAAGTTGCTCACTCATCCAAATTGAGTGATCTAAAAATTCTTGGGTTAAACTATACTTAGGAAAGAATTTACTCGAGGAAGTGTAAGTAAATTAAACCCCAAAGTGCCCGTAATCCTGCCAAAGTGAGTTATAGTGCATTCCCATTTTACAAATTAGAGTAGTCTAGATGTAAAATGCAATAACTTGAATTTTGGTGATCCAAATTGGATGATTCCAATTGGAGAATAAAACATAGAACCATAGCTTCAAATGAGTGAAGGAACCATTACCAATTTATGGAGTTAAGACCCCAGAAATCGAAAATAACAATAGGTGATCCAAAGGATAAGTATATCGAATTAGTTAGGCATTAAAATGTCGTGAATCTGAGTTTGGGCGATCCAAATGAGATGATTCCACTTTAATGAAAATATACTCATAGAGCTCATTTTCAAGGAATCATGAGAAAATATGGTCAGCGTGGTTCCCAGAAAATTTTGGTGCTGGAAAGAAGATTTGCACTCCTAACAAAATCCTAGAATATACAACTGATTTTTCTTTCTTGGGTTGTTATTTAATTGTGACATATTTGTGATAGATTAGGGTTTGGTGACGAGGAATCTTGACCCAAGAACAAGATTCCAAGGATAGGAATCGAAGAGTGACAACCCTTTTGAGTTTTTTCTTCAATCTCTCTCTTGTTTCAAATTTGTGAAAGTTTGATCTACACTCTTCTTGTAAGACCCGAGAAATTCCAATTTCTAGAAAAAGGGTAAAATCGTAATTTCGGTAAAAAATCCAAAATTTATTCTTTAGATCTCGGATGATGAAACGGATTTCACCGTTGAATCGCCTCACCAACTCCATTTAGCACGTCGAATTTCTTCGACCCCAGACACTAATTTGCACGTTTTTCTAGGTGTCGCGTTTCAGGTGCCGTAAAACGATATTTGATGTGAAAAAAATCACATATAACATGTACTCATGTGCCATAAGTTACATGAGTAGAGAAATGATGGAAATGGACGGTCGAGATATTGCCAAATGTCAAAAATCCAAAACTTGGGGACGTGATGGGCATTATTAAATTTGATTAAATGATAATAAAACAAAATAGGGAATAGTGACCTTCTCCAATTGAAAAAGAGCCAAAAAACGTGAAAAGGGGACATGAGATGCAGTAGCCATTTTTTTTGAGGTTTTAGAGAGAGAGAGAGACTTCTCTCTAGATTACCGGGCGATCCGACCGTCTAATTCGCCTGACAAGAAGCAGCCAGATCAAGGTGGGCCAAAGGCAACGCTGCTGATACCGGATTTGAGGAGTTTCACAAACTCCGCGGAGGTAGGGTTTCATCCTACTTGGGTTTTACACTCTTATTTATGTGTTATATGATGTTTTAAGCAGGCGAGGCCTCAATCAGCTTGTTTGATCGATCCCAAAACTCGGGGACCAAATTATTGAAATTCTTTGGGAGTTTCTCATGGAGCAGCCCGTAATAGTTTTGGCGGGCTGTTCAAGAAAGAATTATGAAATTGTGAAACAAATCTTGTGTTATTTGTATGAGGCCTGAATGGCCATGAAATTCGTTCCTAAAGTGAACCGATGATTACGATAAAATACAAGAACCCGAGGGTTTTACTGCTCACGTGAATGCGATTACGAAAATCAAATTTTGTGAAATTCGTGTTTGGTCGAGTAATTCCAAGTTTAATTGCTCGCGGTTTACAATTAGCCCACGTGAGGCCAATTCTTATGTGGTGGATTGTGAAATTACATGACATGTTTGTGTGATTTAATTATGTGAATATATGCATGATTATATATTTACATGTGTTACATAATTGTATTGGAATTGGCATCATGCATTCCATATGCACTGGGGCACCCTAGAACAATAGGAGTGAGTGCATGAGGTGGTTATTGAGAGAATGATTTCAGTGGGTTGACTAATAAATATAATTATCGGAGTGTGTCGATTATAATATCAAAGGGTAGTCCATATAAAAATATCAATCGTCGGAGTCGCCCAATTGATATACATCGGAGGGTGGTCCATATAAAATATCAATCGTCGGAGTCGGCCCAATTGATATACATCGGAGGGTTGTCCACTAAATATAATCATCGGAGTCGGTCCAATATTTATATCGGAGGGTTGTCCACAAATAAAAACAAATATATTTGTTGAAAACAAGTTTTCTCATACGTGGCTTAGGCAAGTGTGAGGGAGTCGGTGAGGACTCGGGATATGAGTTGATCAATTAGACATTCAAGTAGGATCATGCATTTGCTTGAATGTGTGTTTACTGAGCATCGTATGTAATTCTAGGGTGGAGAGTATCCCATTTAGGGTGATTCCACATCGAGCATTAGCTCCACCTGGCCGAGGGAACATATTTTTCAGGGGTACGTGAGAGCGTACAGGAGACGCTGTCGTAGAGGCCGAGCTCAGAAGAAAGCCGGGCTGCGGGCTTTGGTTATCATTATGTATACATGTATTGAATTCCCAAATTTAATATACTGTATTGGGAATTATTGACTTAAACTATGATAATGATATATATATTGTGATGAGGTTATTTATAATTCCAAGAGGCCGCTTTTTACCATGCGAATGACGTCGTGGGACGTTATGTATCCCGGTAGAGCTCCTCAGCACAAAGGAGATTCCCCATTCCGATTTTCAAGAGTCGCTCCAAGTCACCCGACATTCACTAGTGTTTTCCACGGGTTGATTGTGGTCAACTGATCCTGACCAAAAGTCACAGCCTGCACGTGGCAGCCTGGCATACAAACTACCCAGGGCTCGAGGGATCTCGGGGCTTGTGCCATAGTCTCAGGTAAGAACATCACCACTAGCGTGGTTCGATGTTGAGTTTAGTATGCTGAGATTACCTAGAAATCACGCAGGCAAACCCTAGGGACATTGCATGCATGTGTTTTGTGTGTTTTGTGTGATTTGATGAAATGTTGTGTGAATGTTTGATGAATGGTATACATACTCATGTTATGTCGGAAATGTTTGTGTGCTTAGTGATTAGCACATAGGAAAACAAATGAAGTGTTGGAGAATTTTTGGAAAAAAAAATAAAAATTAGGAGTTTACAGTGAGTATACTGGAACAAAGAGAAGAAAAAAAATAAATTTGAATAAATTTATTTAGTTTAAAAGGAAAATGAGAAAAAATCGAGGTGAAGAAAATAATTTCTGCTTTGCCAGGTAAAGTCAAGAAAATCAAGAAAAATAAGTTTTTATAAATTTATTTGAGTATTCAAAAAAAAATAAGTATATATATTTTTGGTATTTTCCAAGAGTCGGAAGAAAAGAAAAAAGGTGTGAAAACGAAAAAAATGTGGCATGCAGAATTTGTCAATGCTTATCCCGTGTCACAATACAATGGGAATCGTATTTGACCCAGCTTCACTGGTGTCTTGGCTTGTATTAAAATATGGTACTGAATTGTATTGCAACTCCAGTTACTGGTTCAAAGTGTATTGCAAGAGAATGCAAGCATGGGGAATTGTATTGCAAACATAATAGATTGTATTGCAATGGGTGTGTAAGGAGTTAGGATCAGATTGCAACACAACAAATTGCATTGCAACTCTTGTATCAGACAGGACTGAAAGGCTCTTCATGGTCGTTTTTTATATTGCAATACACATGGTGTATTGTGGCTGGGAAAGGACTTGGGGCTGAGGAGTGTATCGGCAGAATACAATTATTGTATTGCAAATTTAGGGTCGTCATGAATCAGGAATAGTAATCAGAACAAGACCCATGAACAAAGAATAGTGTGAACAAGAACTCGTGGAATGCAAGAAAATTTCTTGATATTTTTTTTTTTTGAAAAATAAAATAAAATCAAACAAAATGGGACAAATTTTGAAAAAATCAAATTTTCAAAATAAAATTTTTGTTGATAAATATGATTTATTATATTGATAAATGGTCTTGCATTGCTTATGAATGCAGTGGACTCTTGAACATACACCGATTTTGTGTATGAATGCTGTCTCAATGATTTACAACTTTGATAATGCAGAATTAATGTCGCATGTTTTGATCATGTTGATTTTATGTTTCAAATCATGGGAAGGACATGTATTAATTGTGATGATGTATATGGGAATTAAGGATCGTTGATTGTTATGAGGGAAATTATATGCATGGTGTAATGCGTATAGAAAATGGTGAATGCTAAGGTTAGGAACTATGACCTTAGGGATTTGATCTAAATGAACAAGAAAGCTTAGAATTTTATCAAATAAATTAATTGAGGGTTGGAATTCTACGCCACTTAGGAAATGAACCGGTCAGTTCAGGGTTGTCAAGTCTATTAGTAATTGCATGCAAAATTAATAGTTAGACTGAAATGAAAATTAAATGATTCTTGTTGCCATTGGAAATATGTAGATGGCTAGTCGAGGACGAGGACGTAGAGGGCGTCCACAGGGTACTGGTCAGACACCACCAATATTTGATCAGTAGACCCTTGCTGAGGCTGTAGATATTGAGGCGGCTGCTATCGCATAGGTTAGCGTAGCAGGTAGTTAGGGAGGTCCTAGAAACCTCCAGAAGTTTAGGGCGCATCATCCCTCCCGACATTCACGTGGGGAGCGAGGTCCAACAGGCGCACCATTGATTCATATGACGAGAAGGTGTTGGGAGAATGCTGAGACACTTCCCGACAATTCGGCCAGATTAGACTAGCTGTGTTCACTCTTTAGAGAGTGAGGCCCGGGCCATGGTGGAAATGGGCAAGGACCTCTGTAGACCTTAGTGAGCCTTTGTATGTGAGTTCTTCCCTAGGATTAGGCCAGGAATGTGGATGATATGTCATGGGTCATGAAGGCCTGAGATCCCCTGGACTCCACCACATGGGACCCGGAGGATCCACACCAAGCGGACATGTCAAGTTCGATGTCATCCTAGGGATGATCGACCGACAGCCTTGTGGCCTTATCGATCAGGAGCGTAGAGGGGTTACCACCTACACGTGCAGACGACATACCGTGTGGTATTTCGTAGGGACAAGCATAATATTTTTCCCGACAAGATATGAGTCGTGTGTCGTGACGCTAGCTGGTTGGCTACAGCCTTTACCCTTAGAGGATCTATGGGTGAGGTCAGCTAGACCCACCTCGAGCAAGGTGCGAATATGGATGTTTTTCCAAATAAGCTACCTTTGACTACCTCCACAAAGGGCTGTAGAGTCTCTGTGACGAGTTACACCCCGGGTACTTCACCCATCTCTATGACCTCGCATAGATGGCACCAGCTGAGCTGCGTGAACTCGGGAACCAAATGGCAGGAGTTATTAGACAGTGGTTCATTGGGACGAGCACTTCACCACGGGCGCCCGCTCTATTTTACGAAGAAGAAGGATAAGACCCTTTGATCGTGCATCGACTACTGTGTGCTAAACAGGTTACGATCAAGAATCTGCACTCCAATACCGAGGATCGATAATTTATTCATCAACAGAGAGCGCCTAGTCTACTCCAAGATGACCTTCGCAGACCGGGTTACCATCACCCGAGGGTTAGGGAGACGATATCCCTAAGATGCTGTTTAGGACGCACTCCTCCATGGGCACTTTGAGTTTACCAGTGATGCCCTCGATTGACGAATGCGCCAAAGAAGATTCATGGACCTCATGTGATAGGCCATGCCCAAACCTTATTAAGATCGCCTTGTCGAAGCCTCGTGGATGACATCTGATCTACTCCCGCCAGTGGGAGCATGAGTATCACTTGAGGATTATTTGCGCTTGTTGAGACCATCACCACGCTGTCTCGTAAGTGCAGTTTTAGCCATCGAGACGAGATTTTAGGGACACGTATGCCAACATCAAGAGTGTCACTAACTGCAGAAGGTTGGAGGCTGATGAGTCGAGAGACCAAATGTAAATCTTCGAGATACGTAGTTTTGGATCATTGCACATGTGAGATTCGAACAATAAGTCACACTGGGCAGATCGTAGATCTCGCCATAGGACACGGATCATCGGTCGGGACGGCCCCCACCATAGAGAGATCAAGGATGCTCTGAGCACCTCGGGATGCTGGGTGTTGGTAGCAAGAGGGAAGGATTAGCCTCTAGTTCCTGCAGGTAAGACCGTCACACTACTTCAGGACCAAGGCCAGGATTGGGCATGTGAGACAGGATTGCCCCAGAGACAAGTGATGATCCCAGGATTCCCGGGACAGCCCGCTAGTCAGAGAATTGTGGAGAGAGATACGCTCACCCCACACCTTAGTATGGGTCGAGGAACCGCCAGTTTCCTGATGCTATACAAGCACTCTTAATAAGTAATGTGATAGTTTAAGGCGCCAAGAGCGTGGTCTAAGTCGGATAGATCGAAGTTGCGCAAGGAAGCGTGGTGGACCTTAGAGTGGTAGACATATCAATAATGATGTCAAGCTTGACATGGATGAGTCGGGCCACCACCCGTCGCCGCACTGGACCCACTTGTCATACCGACAAGACCTTGATTGGGTTTAGAGGTTACATTCCTGCAGCTGCATAAATGTTTTCTTAGATGTGTGGTGAGAGCTCGACCTCGATAGGTCTGATTAAGGAGTGAGAGACCGAGATCTCGCCTCATGTCGGACCCCTGGATCGGGTGTCACAAAGATGGGCATTATCATGCCTCGTGGTGCACTCCATAACATCTCGCTGAGTTGCAGCAATCAGACGGCCATTCACCACTCGTGAGGGTTGTGAGCTGCCTCTTTAAGAGACTACGTCCAAATGAATCCATAGTTTGATTTTGGGTGAAATGGAAGAGTAATTGTGAGCGTGTCGCAAAGCAAAAGGGAACTCGCATCCCCTAAGGGTGAGAATCCCGGAGTTGTGGTGTAAGAGAGACCCCCGGGAGATCCCGCACTTCCCAGAATGTAAGAGGCTCGGCGTGAGCCAAGAGTTATGTAAATCGAGATGAAAACACACCACGTTATCACGTAGACTTAAAGCCGAAAGGATAGGAGCTCCGAGGACTTGAGACTGGCGCCCCTCGTAATCGCGATCTGGTGTTGTTGAACCCAGTATGGCTCCTGCGTGATGGATGTCATACATGACAATGGACCAGTTGGCGGTCCATTGATTTTCACGATTACGCACTCGAAGGTCACATTTGCCACACAAAGTAAGGGTTGTGTGTGGTTCACACGTCGTGTGGATTATATGGCAAGTGTTCAGGACACGCTCATTACAGCATACGTCCCGGGTCATAAGGGTAGAGTGAGCACTACCTGGAATTCGCCACAACAATAGTTATCAGAGTGGTACACATGGCACCATATGAGGCATTGTATGAGCCATGTGTATCAATCGTTATCTTGGACCTGTGGAGAGTTCCACTCACCGGTCCCGATCTAATTAGAGACACCCCTGGCGAGGTGAGTTTGATACTTATTAACGTTTTCTCTCACTGGCCAGCCTATAAGAGAGGCCATGCAGATGTAACGACGCCCACCCTTAGAGTTCGAGGTCAGACTGGCAGCCAAGTATTTTTCCATGAGAGGTAGAGTGGAAACAAACACAGCCGTGGTTTAACACAGACCACTGCCACTCTTCTGAGTGCCTGAGAGATAAACACGCAACTGGTCATTTCAACGCCCCACTGATGCCCAAACCAACAGAGAGTCTCACGCCCCATGCCCGGAAGCATACTGCCATCCGCCCACATGACTGTGATGCATTTGAGGTCTGATGTTCACGGTCCTTGCGGTAATAACCAAAGATGTTTGATGGGCTTGATCGCTTAGTACTACAAGACCGTGAGGGGCTGAGGGTGCTATGGTGGCACTATGGAGTGGAGGAGCCGTGCTGGGAGCGAGGGACACGATGCGGCCACATATCCCTTCTCGTTTAGGGACGTAAGGTACGTGATTTTGTCGCTTAATATTAAATGATTTAGTTTACATGCATGTATAGTGCACGTTGTATATGCATGTGAGGATTAGATTGTCCAGAATTTCGATCGAAATTCCTTTTAAGGAGGGGAGAATGTAAGACACGAAATTCCAATTTCGGAAAATGGCAAATCGTAATTTCGTTAAAATCTGAAATTATTCTAGATCTCGAATGACGAAACGAATTTCACCGTTTGAAATCATTCGAACCATTAGCATCGTCGATTTCGTCAATTCGAGACAAACAATTTGCACGCTGAGGCATCGCGCCGTGTCGTAGAACGTATATACTTGATGACAAAATCACATAACATCTACTCATGTGCCATAAGTGGCATGAGTAGAGAAATGATGGAAATGGACGGTCGAAATAGTGTCAAATGTCGAAAATCCAAAACTTGGGGACGTGATGGGCATTATTAAATTTGATTAAATGATAATAAAACAAAATAGGAATGTGACCTTCAATTGAAGCCAAAAAACGTGAAAAGGGGACATGAGATCCAGTAGCCATTTTTTTTGAGGTTTTAGAGAGAGAGAGATTCTCTCAGATTACCGCCATCCGACCGTCAACTACTCCAGACAAGAAGCAAAGTCAGATCAAGGCACAGGGCAACACGTGGATACCGATTGAGGAGTTTTACAAACTCCGTGAGGTAAAATTTCATCCTACTGTTTTCCACTTTATTTAAGTGTTATAAGGATGTTTCGCCGGGTATGAGGCCTTGCCATGTTTGACCTGGCCCCAAAACTGGGACCGACTATTGAAATTCTTTAGAGGCCATGGAGCACTGTAATGCTTATGGGCTGTTTGGGTTATGTTAATTATGAAATTTGTGAAACAAATCTTGTGTTGGTTTGTATGAGGCCAGAAATGGCCATGAAATTCGGGTTCCCAAAGTGAACCGATGATTGGATGATAAAATGTGAACAATAACCCGAGGGTTTTACTGTTCAGATGAACAGTGACACGAAAATCAAATTTTGTGTGAAATTGTGTTTGGTCGAGTAATCTGTCAGCTCACTCATTTTGATAATTAGCCCACGTGAGCTAATTTTTTATGTGGTGGATTGTGAAATTACATGACATGTTTGTGTGATTTAATTATGTGAATATATGCATGATTATATATTTACATGTGTTACATAATTGTATTGGAATTGGCATCATGCATTCCATATGCACTGGGGCACCCTAGAACACAGGGAGTGAGTGCATGAGGTTATCAGAGAATGATTTAGGGTTGACTAATAAATATATAATTATCTGAGTGTGTCCATTATAATACCTAGGAGGGTAGTTCATAAAAATATCAATCGTCTGAGTTGGCTCCAATTGATATACATCTAGGGTAGTCCAGTTATAAAAACACCGGTCGGCCCAATTGATATACACGGAGGTTGTCCACCAAATATAATCATCGACGGTCCAATATTTATATCGAGTGGTTGTCCAAATAAAAACAAATATCTTTGTTGAAAACAAGTTTTCTCATATGTGACTTAGGTGTTGTGAAGGAGTCGGTGAGTAATTCCTGGGTATGAGTTGATCAATTAGACATTCAAGTAGGATCATGCATTTGCTTGAATGTGTGTTTACTTTGGAGCATTGCATATGCATTTAGGTGGTGAGTAGCTGATTCGTGTCTTGGTTAGGTAAGTGTTTGGAATCACCAAAATTTATAACCTAGGATTCCTACCATTGACGTAGCAAAGCTACTGCAGATAAATGGCTTTGTGGTCACTAATGTGGATGGGGTTTTCTTCTTCGTGAGAGGGTTGTGCAAAAGTGTAATTAAATGGTGTTTCTCCCTCGATTAAAAGGGTGTGGAAAATGCTGTGTGTGTGAATGGTTGCAAACTGAAATAACTGAAGTAAAAAAGTTAAAAGAGTAATCCTTGAAGTCTCAAGCCACCTGGACTTAGTGTTCTAAGCCAACATGTACTCAGTCTATCTCTCGCATTGGGAGCATGACATATAGTCATTTCCCGAATCGGATCTCTCTTTTTAGCTTTAAAACTCCAAACCCTAAGAGCTCTTTGAAAGATAACATTTCATTAGGCAAAAATGTCCCTAACAGTTAAAACACATCTCAAAAACCCTACCCCACGATAACTAGCAGAGACAATAATCGAGCTCAATGGATCTTGCAGTATCATCCTATCAACCCAAAAAGCTTGCCAAATACACATTAAAGAGAGTATGCTTAAGAGATTTTAACCTCAACGAAAAACAGGGGCATAAATACCCTAAAATGCAAACATGCAGAACATGAGAACATGCAGTTAAACCTAAAAACAACACTCCAGTGGGCTCCTCCCCTTCAAGGATCGTGGGGAGATTAGCTACATCCCTGATTTGTCATCAAGGGGTGTCATACCAAGAAAATGCAAGAAAGTGAAGGGGGAAGAAGAGAAAATCACCAACAGCAGGGAGGGAGGAAGCTTCGTGTCGGGACTGATCGAATGACAAGATGTCTTTTACAAGTAATGGGTCGAGCTTATATAGGCTCAAGAAAGAGGAAATTACAAAAGTGTATTGAAGAATCAAAATTACATAAGGGTAAACTTGTATAAAACCACCAACAAGTGGGATTAAAAAAGGAGATGTGTACCTGTATGAGCAAAGGTTCGTAGGTTCTTAAAATTGGCAACCCGTGAAATTTCGCAAGTTTGGTACTCGCGAACCCGAAATTTGTGTTGCTAAATTTTGCAACCCCAAAATTTCCACACATTCTTCAATCTTCTAATACCATTCGACTTCCACCGATGATCATGAGTTCAAATTCACCAGTTCATCAGGATCAAGTCAATTGAGGAATCATGAGGCTAATCTCGCAAAACTACTAAAATAACTACATCCACAAAATGTGATCAGAGCGTAAAACCTGGACTGGTCATGTCAATTGAGTTATTAGCAAGTCGATTAGTACACAAAAAGCGATAAAACCCGCTATAAAACAAGGCTCAATATCAGACTATTTCGTACCAATCACTCCCCCAACCGAGATTGCTAGTCCCTAGCAATAAATATCACGCAGGTTGTGTTTTCGTGGTAAAATGGTCAGTTTATTCAAAAGTATGTGCAATTAATGTCTAACCTTTAGTATGACAAATTGGAACTCAGATAAAGACCATTGTGGGAGAACAAATGCCATACAAGAATAAGTTTCATCAAAGATATATTCTGTGAAATCACCAATTTCCACCACACACAACTAAGTGTTTTTGAATGACCGCTTAAACCAATAAACAAGAAACTACCTCCCCCAACCAAACTCGGCTACCAAAGCCTTGCATATGTCGACCAACCTAAATAGATTCAATTCCTCATTTATTTCATACTTCTAATGTATCAGAGGGTGTAATGCCGAAAAATTCGACTCTCACCAAAGTCCGTGGTAATGGGATCCACCGATGACTCCCAACCAATTTAGTATTGTGGCACCAAGTCATATGATTTGCACCACAAACTCCTCAGGTTTCACCCCGGACTTCGAATGATTTCGAGAATCCAGAGACCTATAACTCGCAAAACTCTACCCATCCACCCATGTAGCGAGCACTAAGTTCCAGTGACTCCCCAACCGCTTGGTTTAGTGGCACCGCTTAAAGTTTGCCATATACCCCTCAGACTGCATTTCCTAGTTTCATGCAGCAGCCGCGGCTTTATACTGATTCTTTTCTTTTTCTTTTGTCATTTCTTTTTCTTTTGGAAGACTCATTGGCCTTCATACATAAGGAACTCTAATCTATTAAGAGCTGACAACGAAGCTAAGGCCGGTTTTGTAAAGTAAAAGGAGAAACAGCTTCTAAACCCATTGAAGAAAACTAATGTGAATTGTGTGTGTGGCTAGAGAGTGGTGGAAGACAGGGGTAATTACCAGGGTCATCAACTGACCAAAAACTCATCATGCATGGAACCACTCTAGCATTTGTTATCGGTCTTGTTCTTAGATTTATAAGGTGAGTAAAATCACATATGGGAATTAAATGAGATGTAAAGTAGGAAAATGATTCTCTCTCATGTATCAAATTTAGTTACAAAATTTTCGACTTTGCAAACATAAGTAAACAACAAGCCTCCATACATAAACACGAAAGGGGCTTTCTTTGGGCATGAAGTACAGTAAAACTAACATCAGTATGAACATCAGCTGGCTGCTAACTATCCCGACAACGGAACGAGAAAGTTAGTGGAGGAAGTGGTACCTCCTCAATCAGTGGCTGGAGAAGGCTCATCCTCAGCCTGGGCAGGCTGAGGAGCTGCTGGTGATGTGGGCGATCTATGCGGTTTACTTGAGAAACATACAGGAAGGCTACAGGGTGATGGTGGAGTGTTGATCTACGGCTCTGGAAAGGTTCAGCTGTTGAGCAGACCGGGCTGAGGAGATGCCTTGAGGAAGGCCCAAATGGCTCTCTAACCGACTGATGCTGGCCTGGATCCCCAAGGCTATGGAAGCTCAGTGCTAGTCATCCTCTCTGCCCAGGTGGCTGAAGCTGCGAAAAGCCGTAGTGGTGAAATGAGACCGTCTCCGTGAGGCCGAGTCCACAGCGAGAGAGATGTCTGCTGTGGTATTTGTGTGGAGAGTGCTCCAGCCCCTGCTATATCAGATCAGATAGTGGGCATGGAGCCTGAGTGTGGAAGTGCAGAGTGTCGGGGCTTGCGATCTTTGGCTGGAGCCTCTTTGGAGGAGTGGCGGGTGGTGAAGCTCGGGGATGCGAGTCTTGGGGCTGGAAGGCCCCCGGCGTCTTTCAGTTATGGGGACAAGTCCCGGCAGGACTATCATCTTTGAAACAGTCCTGGTAAGTCCCGAGAGGAAGATGGAAGCTCGAGGCACGGCGTCAGCCATTTCAGCGGTAAGAGGTGAAGCACCAGCGACCCGTCGACGCTCTATCATGAGGCTGAATTAGGAGCAAGATCTCACTCAAACTTTGACATAATGAGGAAATAAAGCGGGGACTGCTTCGGGGAAGACTCCCGTGGTGGACACGCCCTCGGCTTGAATCATGATCATAATGAAATAAAGATTTGAACCCGGTATCCTCGAAAATCACGATCTGACCTCTAGGACGCTCTCTCCTCTATACTATATGCTGAAGTGAAACAAATTAGACCTCAGGTCTATCATAGCTCACATTTATTAAAAAGTAAGCTTGAATAATAAACCCTGGTAGCATCATACGAGAGGAATGGGACCATCTCACTGGTCGAGAGGGATCGAGATTACCCATCCTGTAACCCGGCCGCATTTAGAGGACCGCCTAGCGAGATGGAGGGCGGCTGGCGATCTGTGAGCCCGAAGTATCCACGGCTGCTATTTGATAGAGAAATGAAGGGTGGTCGAGTTTGGCCTCAGCTTGAAGTCATGTATGATGGGAACTTCGACTGGCTGACAGGATAGTGAATTGTGCTGACACTATAAATGAAGCTCTAGATGGCATGGCTGTATGGGAGCATGGAGTCCGACACCACAGGTCTGCGTAATCTTAGGGAGATCCTCATCCCACCTCCCAGTGAAATCTCTATCCCCTGTGCTATTACATTCCCCGAATGGGGTGTGGGAAAATAGTTCTGGATGATTGAGACACAGAGATGATCCAGGGCACAGGCAATCACCTACTGATAAAATTGGGAGGCGGCGCCTGGATCTGAATCATGGGATGACTCCTGTTTGATCAGGACACTATTGATGAATTAAGGGCCCTCCAGATAGTCTAAGTGTGAAAGGGTGATTAGTACCCTGATGGTGAGCTAAAATCGACAAAATTTATATACACCTAAGTTCCCTACCTCTGCGTGATCAAACTCTGCAGTATAGTGGTCTAAGGTCGAGTGCAGGGGATAGGTTTTCATCACAAAAATGATTTATATAGTCACGAAGTAGACTTTCATTTGACACAGTTTGTGTTTCAAAACAAGTCATGAATGGTTTGTAGCCCGATAATTGTAAAAGCTGAAAGTTAAAGGTGAAAAGATTAGCTTTTGAAGGTAAGGTCACTAACTTGGCAGTTAGGGCAAACAAGTGTCCTCGGGTTTTATCATAATTATGACATTTTCAACCCATAGTCCATACAGCATCTTAGGATCTATCTAACTGCAAACCTCACCCATGAAACAACTCTGGCCCAGGTCAATGGGTGGCATGGAGTTACTTATTTTGCCCTCACTGTTTAAAGCCAGCATTTAATATCATCTCGGAGGCTCGTAAAGACCATCTTAAGAATCAAATTTTATCTCTGCTGAATATACCATTTGGATCGCATGGAGAAGTATTGGCAGTGTGACATTGATATTTATGCGACCTATTTTGAAGATAAGGACCTCATAAATACAGTATGTGCTTTAACCTGAGAGGACAACGCCATATGCCCCACCACTAAGCTAGCTTCCCTCTTCTAAAAGAAAGGAGAGCAGCGACATCTCTTAGGTTATCATCCTCAAGAGTGTTTGGCAGAGAAAGTAAGAGAAAGGGAGAGAGAGAGAGAAAGTAAAACCTAATTAGAAATATAAGACTTTGTTACAAAAATGAAAACTTACAAAAAAAATCTTCCCAAATTTATTTGCTTTGGGTTGCAAGCAAGAGGGTTTATATGGGCCACCTCAATACATGAAAACTTTTGAAAAACCTATCGACTTAAAAGCTAAGTTAAAGGACAATGGGTAATACACCAAGTTTAGGTGGTTTAGCATTAATTAAAACATAGCTTGGGCATTAAATTTAAGCTAGGCTGAAGAATTTCGCTAACTAAGCCCCGAGAGTCTAACACCTCCTCGAAAATAGGAAATTTCGCTAAGGCGGGTAGTTTGGCTAGCTAAGCGAGGAATTTATTAACTCATGAGAATTGTAAGTGTGTGAAATCATGTATTTTGCTAAAAACAGTGCCCTAGCAGACCGGTGTCATCTAGCGAAATTTGTATTTCATTTGAACTTCTGAAATATTTGCTAAACACAAATTTTAAAATTTAGCGAAATTTCATGAGTTTAGACGAGATTTACTGCAGGTTCCTATTGTTGCCTCACCTTCCCTTTGCATCTGAATTTTCTTCCGCTGCCTTTGTTTTCTCTAATTCAGTTACGAACAGTTGATGGCTGAACATTGGGATCACTTCATGATTCCATCATTTGTTGGAGATTGGACCAAAGTAGCAAACACACAAAGCAGCAAAAATACCCTCACAAAATGGCATAGTGATCAAAGAAGACGACGCTGAATTGATGTGAAGTGATTCATATCTGCATGGCTTTCCAAAACCTATATAGGGGTTCAAAATTACCTTTTGGGCATTGTCTACCCCAACGGCTTGAACCCCCAGTCGCAGCAATGCAAACAAAGGAGATGCATGGTGATTTTCAAGATTGCTGTTCAAAGGTTTATGTACACCATCAAACAATACCTTAATCTGAAAAATTGAAATCAAATTTTGAAAACGATATGAAAGAATCAAAACCATACAGAACCATTTCAGGTCAAGTGGTTCCATGATTCCTCGACTTGAATTTCCACTAAGTCTAATGGTTCTTTGTGGCGAGTTAGCTGATAAATTGCAAAAATTTGTTCCTCTCCCTGGCTTCAGCACTGACCTGGCCTTAAGTTGTTGTTCGCCTAAGATAGTTGGTGCACTCTTCTTTCTTTATTCATCACCAGCCAAATGGTGCAATACTTAAATCCGACTTCACAAAGTCAGCATAACGAGTCCCCGATGACTCCTAACCAAAATTAAGGTTTAGGCATCAAGCCAAAAGGATCTCACGACCACTAACTCTAAAGAGGCTTCACCAGGACTCAGAATGACGAAAATTAAGCACGGCACAGTGATTCTCAGACTCTACTATATCCACCCATGCTGAACACAAAATCGGTGACTCCCGACAGTCAGCCATGAGCATGAGGGTTTCAAGCTAGCCCTTTTCAGATAGTGCTCAGTTCAAAAGCGAAACTTCCACATTTTATTGTCTTTGCTACTTTCTTTCTTTTCTTTTTGCTTTCTTTTCTTTTGGAAGACAACATTGGTGTTTAAGTATAGGTAACACAAACCTATCCTAGATTGCCAACATGTAGGCGGTGCCACAAGCGAGAAAGAGGCGGGCCAAGACCACGGCTATTGAAATGTCGGGTGCGTTATTGAATTAGCATGAGGAGAAATTTCAAGTTGAGCATGCTGGAACTGTCAGTGATAAGTGTTTTCAAGCATGGAATTTGTCCTAGCATATAGTGACAAGCGGTCTGATTGATTTTAAGCACAAAGCGTTGATTGTCCGTTTATAGATTCAAATTAATTGATTGAAAAACCATTTTGCAAGATGAAGACCACAAACAGTCTTACGAAAGTGGTATATATACCTTTGGTGTTTAGTCATAAGTAAGTGTTTATTATGTGCATAAGGCTGAGCGAAAAAGTATCTTGCACCTCTTATGGCTAATACATAATCTAAACAAAATTAGTGACGGTTGATAAGCAGTGCTAGCGAAATCATAAAAGAAACTAACCCTCTTATTGTGGTGGTGGTGGGTCTGCTTCTTCTTTGCTGACTGGGAACATCAAAGCTACATCGTGGTGGGCTCTCTCTGACGGGATCACGAGGAAGACCCAGGTGGGTCATAATCGTCAGCAGCGGAATGGCATTGGGCGACCTCTGATCTGATAGCACATTGTAGCTCAGGTGACGATTAGCATCAATACTGCAAATATCTCTCTCAAATTTGACATTATTTGTACTCCGTAGAATGGTGTGCTGAATGGATGAGCCGGGAGTATCATTCTTGGCTCTTGATGTAATCTGTGGAGGGAGATGGAGGTGTGATCTGGAATGGGAGTCTCTGCCTGGGCTGAGGCGGGCCATATCATCTGAATGTGTTGGTGGTCACCAGCCTCGGGCGTGCCTCCTGCATTCACATTGGTGGTATCTTGGAAGAAAGAGCCGGGCATAGTCATCACCAGCTCTCTTGACATGACCCGAGGCGTGCGGTTCGTCTACGCTGGCTCCTTTGGGAATCCTGAGTAAAGAGCGTAACATAGGAGTCGCGGCATAAGTAATGGAAGACTCTTTGCTCGTGCCAGGTCATTCCGATGGACCTTCTCCTCGGCCCCCGCAGCAGAGGCCATCCACCAGCTGGGAGAACAGGCAAGAATCCCCCAGGAATCGGTAAAGCGCCTCCCGGGATGTATCACCTCTCTGCCTAATCTTGCGGAGAGACCGAACTATCTTGGAATAGTGTGGTCAATCGGTAAACATCCGAGTGAGGCCCCTCCTATGATCTTGGACCCCGCCAGTGATGTCTGGCGGTCCTGGACATCTCCTGTGAGGCGAACAGGCCCAAATCACCACATATCCCTCCCCGAATTGCATGACGGTATCTGTGAACCCTAAAATGAAATGTCGGATGCTGCATTTTAAGGCGATCATCGATCCCGGCTTGACTCATGTGGAATTTGTCTCCTCTGGATGTCATGGAGTGGTAGGCGTAACACCACTCGGATGTATGTCTTTATCCGTGGCGGGAGTGTGAAAAGAGTGAGTGAATGCCTCTCAGTTAACCTCATAGACTCAGTGTCTGGGTGAAAGCTCAGTGGGACGTCATAATATGACTCTGATGGCTACTACGGTGGGTAGCACATTCCGGAATGGGGTTCCCTAAGAATAGTGGCCTCCAGAGATCCTCAAGGCGGCGACAAGCCATTGATGAAGTCGCCTCGGCGAGCGATCATTGTGTGATGACGGGGCCAGAAGATGATTTCCTTTGGCTAGATGCGGGCAGCAGAGGTCGGGCCCTCTGGCACCCTCTCCGGAGCCGCGGGTGATGGGGCCCGAGGTCCCCTCCGTGTCGATGGTCGGAATCCCGGAGGCTCCTCAGTCGGCCTCGGGGGCTGAGTGATGCTAGGCTGGGATAGGGTGAGCCTCTCGTCTTGGATCTCCCCGTGACGGCGGGGACACCCGATGTCACGGGCTCCATACCGATATGAAATAAAGCTGGGAGCTCATGGCTCTGCGCTAACTCGGCTCTGAGCTGGAAAATGCGAGGCTAAGGATAAGACCGGATCGCGGGGCGGGGCGCAGTGAGCGGCAGCGGCGGGTATCCACAGCGGTGAGGCTCGGTGGGGCAGTGAGTGAGGCGGGGCTCAGTGGCTCGTGGTGGAGGCTCACTTGAAGGCTCGGTCGAGAGGCGTCTGGGCTGAAAATTTGTAACTCACAGTTGTAATGATCAGGTGCAAGGTCTTGGTGCGCGCGAGGCTCCGTGATGTGAGGCCGCGGTGGAAATAGGTAGCTGGGAAGCTTGGCGGGAGGGGAATATGAAATGAACATTCAGCCAACCCCCACCCCTGTTTATATATAGGATTTGTTTGTGTGACGAAGGGTCTCTCTTTGCCTTTTCATTTGGTCAGTAATTTGTCTCTTGCTCTCTGAAATCCCAAAATTTGAAAGTAATTAATAATATACTATGAAATAATACTTATTATAATAAAATTTACTACCTGAAACTATAATTAAAATT
Source organism: Tetrastigma voinierianum (assembly GCA_016808115.1). Lineage (NCBI taxonomy): Eukaryota > Viridiplantae > Streptophyta > Magnoliopsida > Vitales > Vitaceae > Tetrastigma > Tetrastigma voinierianum. The sequence continues at coordinate 25,450 of JAEQBH010001726.1, read as the reverse complement.
TAATATTCGGTACTATAAAATACAAACTAAGCTACCAGAAAATGAAAACTGCTAAGTTAAAAATTTTCGAAAACTAACTAAAACTATGAGTTAATTAACTTAAAAGCAGAAAATAAAATTTTTGGAACTGCAATTCGGTTTTTTTTTTAAAAAACTACCGGGCAGTTCAATTTCAGATACTCAAGAAGTCAGAGAATGATCTCCTGTATACGTGCTAAGTGGCTCGAGATGTTGGGTGGCCAATTCCCCCGCCGAAGCTTGTTCCTCGAAATGGCGGTTGAATTGAGCAGGTGGCTTTACTTGGTTAGTGTTGTTGGCAAGACCAAATCTTCTTCATCTCCGAACTAATCCTCCACTGCAATTCCACAGGCACTTTGTTTTCACACGATCGTTAGCTGTAGCACATTCCATAAATTTGTTTTACATATGTTTCTAACAAATTTTGCTTGTTGTTGAATGGAAGATGTTGCTCAGTCATGTTACCAAATGTGAGTTGCATGACTCCATTAGGCAATTGTGTGCATTGGTACAGTAATGAAATAGTCTTCTAAGATGATTGGTACATGATTGGGTTCCACTAAAATTAAATGGTGTAAACTTTAAATCTCCAGGTGGTAGGAATTTGTCTATTTCTAAGGACATCCTCAATTATACATACAGGATCTTCAGCGATCTATCGACCCGGTATTATTAGTGTGATGTTAGTAGGTTTAAGTTCACTAAACCTAGCTGCTTGTGTGAATCTGACATTAGGTTCCTGCTTGGCTCCTAAATCAAACGTGAGGATTTGTCTATGCAATTCCACCAATATTGGCGAAATTGTGGGAATCACGGATCCTTGTATTTGACCAGGGATGTTTAGCTGGATATGGCGACTTGACCCAAGTGAAATGCCTTCTTCTCGATACCTAATCCCTTTTGATTGTCACAAAGATCCTTCAAAAAATTTTTACATAAGCGAGGACTTGTTGATTAGGTCGGTAAAATTATGTTAACACCCACTTTTGCCTTAAAACCTCGAGAACTACCTTGTTGAGTGCCTTCTTCTTTCCTCTAGTCTTGTGGAAATGGAGGTGGTATACGGTATTTCATTGAATCCTCCTCTGGAGAATATGCTCGGGTGCAATTCTTCTCCACTGGATTCTTCATGAGGCTTTGGCATAGGTTGATCAGCCTCTTTTCCACTTCTAAGGGTCATTATGGTCTTAACCTCATCCATTCCCCATTGTTTGGATGACCCTACCTCACTGAATCCTTTAAGTTTGGAAATTGTTTGTGATGAAACCTCCCTCTCTCTTGCCTCCAAACAACTTGTTGATCTTGGTGATTGAATCTTTTGTAGGTTATCAATTTCACAGTTCAGTTATCTCGGCAGTCTTTTCTTATTCAGTGTATTCTCTACAGTATCAATTCTTTGTGCAGTTGCGTGGTTCTTTTGTTCTCAACCAGTTGCCCACCACCTTACTCAATTTAATATGACGTTCCTCTTTTTGGAGAAAGGGGATGGTGGTTGTTGTGGTAATGAGGGAGACAATGAGGTTGGCACAGGGAATACATAAGCGGGGTTGGGTCTCCGTACAGGTTAGGGTGATTCCTTCAATTGCGAATTATGCGGTATTACCATATGGAGCATTGCATTGTTGTGGCCTGTATTGTCCTCTGATGTTTGCACATTCGACATCAAATCCTTCAACTGGGGTACGGACATGGATTCTCTTGGGTGCCTGGGGGATTGGAATTGGTGCAGTTGAATTTGTGCAGGATTTTCGATCCTTGCATGCACCTCTTGAAAGGGCACTCTTTGCTCAGCTCCTCCACTTTCCTTGCTAGGGGTTGAAATCCTAACTCTCATCTCTATTTCTGGCGGTGCATACATCCCACCCCTTAGGTTGGCTGGTGGATTTCATCACATCCATTTCTCTGGGTTAGGCTCATCGACCCTTAGAAGTTTCATTATATTCATCCATGGCTTCATCGGGATGCTTACTTAGAAAGTCTCCCCCACACATAGTTTCCAAAAAGTTGCCTCATGGCGAGACATACCGCAGAAGTGGTTCACCAACATCCATGTATCAAACCCGTGGTGTGGACATACGCGATGGTTTCCATAAATCTTTCGACCTTTGGTAAAAATCTCACCATCTGAGCTGCAAAGGTGTAAATTTGTCTTTTCAAATTATTGGTCTTATAAACACTGAAAAAGAACTTCTTCGGGAGTCTGCTGCGCTCAGCCCAATTCCCTAATGGTTCTATAGGCCTCGATGAGTTGAGCCATATCTTAGTAACCATCCTTTAGAGTCCAATCTGACCACGCTAAGCAGCAAATCCATGTCCATCATACCTTCCTTAAGGTAGTGCAGACCTCCTCAAAATCCTAATATAGGTATATGGATTTTCATTTTCCTCTGCTTGATATGTAGAGGGGTAAGAGGTACCAAATAAAGGCCTCAACACTTCCATCTTCAGCGGGAGGAATGATACGGGGATGGGCACTAACTCCTAGGAGGGTGGATGTGATCCCTCATGGTTCTATAGGCATTTGGATTCATGGGAGTTCTGATTTGGCTCATTGTTCCACTCAGGCTGTGGGATCCATGGTATCATTATGTACATGACTACTAACTAGATCGAGTTGTGTACTTATCCTATACGTCTACCTGATGTATCTCTATCCCCTTTATTTGCATAAGCACATTTTGCAAAATTATAGAACCAACAAAAAAAAAGAACCTTCAAACTTGCAAAAATTAAGGTTAGCTAAAAAAATTAAAAACTAACTGAATGAAAAACTGAAACAGTCACGATTCTTGCTTAGTCTTTGAAAACTAGCGGTTCTGCCCAGTGAGTGATAAAAAGAGGTAAAGGTTGCCTTCACTTGTAGTGTTGATCCACAAGTACACTTCAACTCATCATTAGTAGTTTAGCACCATCCGGCAAGCGGCGCCATTTGATTCAGTGCCCACGGTAGGCTGAGCTAAAATCAACAAGGGTTATATACACCCTAAGTTCCTACTCTTGCCGTATTAGTCGACTCTTTGCTGATATAGTGAATCTAAGGTCGAACACGGGGATGGGTTTTCATCCCCAGAAATGATTTGCATACTTGCAATTAAGGCTTTCTATTTGGACTTTTTTGGTTGTGTTTCCAAAAGCGATGGGAATGGTTTGGCGATGGTATAAAGCGAAAGTTAAGATGAAAAAGTTAACTTTGAAGAATTAGGTCCTTAACTTGGCAAGTTAGGAGGCGACAGTGTCTGGGTTTTTATCCTCGGCGTTATGACATCTGACCTATAGTCCATGGCATAACGGATCTGACCCCAACTAGCAAACCTCCACCTTGAAACAACTCCTATTTGAGTCAATACAGGTAGCATGCCGATTATGGCCCCTTCTTGTTTTAAAACCTAACATTTAATATCATCTGGAAGGCTCGTAAAGATATCTAAGAATCTACCAATTACCTCTCTCTTTGAATATGAGCTGGATCCTAAAGCATGGAAGTATTGTGGAAATTAATGACATTCAATGTTATGCAACCCTATTTTGAAGATATAAGGGCCATAAATACAATACACAGCTTTAATAAAGGGACAACATCGTATGCCACCACTGGCTAAAGCTGCTTCTCTTCCAAAGAAAGGAGGCTTATGGCATCTCTTGAGTTGTCATCCTCCAAGAGGGGTGTTTATGGCGGCCGAGAAGAAGTAAGAAGAAAGGAGAGAGAAGAGAGAAAAGCAAAACCTATTAGAAATATAAGACTTTATTTACAAAAATGAAAACTTACAAAAAATCTTCTCTCCCAAAATTGTTGCTTAGGGTTACAAAACAAGGGAGTTTATATAGGCGCCTCAATACATGAAAATACCAAAAACCTATCAACTTGGCTAAGTTAAAGGACCCGATAGAGTAATACACCAAGTTTGGAGTGGTTTGGCATTAATTACAAAACATAATGGGCATTAAATTCATTGTTTGAAAGGAATTTCGCTAACTATGAAATCTGAGCATATCGAAAATAGGAAATTCGCTAAAGCAGACTAATTTATTTAGCTAAGCGAGGCCCAAGCTAACAAACGAGTGTAGTGTCAAGCGAAAATCATGTATTTACAAAAGCGATTCTAACGAAAGCAGAGTGTCATCTAAGCGAAATTTGTCATTTTAAGCCCCGAACTTACGAAATGTTTCGCTAAGCCTGCGAAATTTTTCGCAAGTTTGTGAGATTTTCCGCCGGGTTGCGAAAATTCTGGAGTTCTATTGATACCTCACGCCTTCAGCGCACTTCGAGATTTTCTTCACTTTGCCTTTGTTTTCTCTGTTAGTTCTTGGGCTGGTTACAAATTGTAGTGACCTTTGGATCGCACTTCATGATTCATCATTTGGTGGAGATTGGACTCAAAGTCTGCGACACATAAAACAACCAAAATACCCTCTAAGTGGCTGCCAGTGGTACTAAGAAGACTTGAACACTTCAATTGGTATAAATGACATGATTAATGCGCCAAAAAGCATAAAACCTATCTAATATAGGGTTGAAATTGCACACTTTTTGGGCATTAATCAAAGAGTCGATGGTATGGGCTGACGAGTATGATACCTCCTGCGGTAGGGCGGAGGAGGGGCCCTCAGCATCTCCGGCGGGGCAGCGGTGGAGCATGGCCCGGGGGGGCAGGCGGCGCGGTAGCGCGGAGGGCGGGGCCTGCGCGGGGCCGGCGGGGAGCTACGGTGGGGCGGTGGCGGTGCGGTGGGGGCGTGGCGGCGAGGTGGGCGGCGGTAGCTGTGTCGGCGGCGGGTGGCGAGCGGCGGGAGGCCGAGGCGGGGGGGAGGGCCACTGGCGCGTGGCTGTAAGTGTGAGCTCCTCGTTTTCCATCTTGGGACACAGGGAAGAGCGGCTAGAGAGGAAAGATATGATGTGCAAAGCTGGAAGGATAGTTTGTGAAATTGAAAATGAAATGGAACGGAGTTTATAAAGGGAGGAGGGGTAGGTGGGAAGATGAAGAGTGTGGCTTTTACTGACCATTGGTGAATGGCTCCAAAGATTAGAAAAAATTAATTTCGGGTGCGCCATGGAAGAGTTGCGGGGGAACAAGAGTTTGCAGGGAGAGGAGGAGGAAGATGAGCAGTCACCAGGAAAGTCGCATCCTGAATTTCGCGAGGTTGCGAAAGAGCCTGCCTGAAAAACTCACCGAACATATTTGACCTTCCACTGGAACACACACTACCAAAACAAACCCCGTAAAAATATGAGGAAGTTAAATTAAATTCACAAAATTTGGGAATTTAGGGAATTAAAGTTATTAATTAAAATCTAATTTAATAATTGAAATAAAACAAAACAAAAATCTAACTAAAATTTGGAACCAGAGTTCTGCGGGCCACTACAGTAATGGCGATAAGGGTCTGAGGGGATCGAGGAGGAGGCTCCTCCATGCTTGCGATGAGGTGTCTTTAGGTTGAATCAACTTACGCTCCTTGTTGTCAAGCATTATCTTGTCCCAGTGGTCTTTGGTGGCATGAAGATGCGGGGAGGCGAGCTGAGTGCGGTTGATCCTTCATCAAGCTGCTTCTGTTCTCAATTAATCCTTTAACTTTGCGGTTTATGAATCTTTGGTTTTCCCTTCACTTGTGCCACCTAAAATGAGACTTCTTGACTTGCTCCGCCTTGTCCTCCAAGCGGCTTATCCACATTTTCGGATAAAATGTTGAGCTCTAAAGTCATGTTTGTTACCCAGGTGGTGCGTAATCCATTCCGGCGGGTTCGTTATAGCATTAGGTGCCGGCAAAAAATGGCTCCCAGTATGATGGGCACTTGGTGAGTGCTCACACCATTGGTTCTGTATCAGAACCACAAAATCCACCACAGGAAAATAAGAAATTATCCACACCTTTACCAAGACATCCTCCACTGCTCCTTTGGTATTTTCAGCAGCCCAGATCACGCTGGGGATAAGGTGATGTTGGTAGGCTTGGCTCTGAGCCCTAGCTGCTTATACATTGTATGGCCAGTGAGTTGATAACTCTAAGATCAGTAGTGCCTTATCTATGCATGTTCCTCCGTGTTGGCTTGATATGGTGGGAGATCTTGGATCTTTGTAGTTTAACAAGGTTACGCTGCGGATGATAGAAGTGGCTTGTTGATCGGGAAAGGCTTTCTTATTAATGCTGACCCACTTTTGTGTGCACAAGTCTTTGAGAAATTTAGCATAAAGTTGGAACTGTTTGATCATATCAAACGGGGGATGTTCACTGCTTGACTGCCTCTCAGCACCTCAGGATACCTTCTTGCTTAGAAGCCTTCTTTTGCCTCTCTCACGCAGGGAAATTGGGGGGTGGGGTGGGGGCATACTCTTTCATTGAATCTTCTTTTTATGATTGTGCTCAGCTCCCTTCCTCTGTTCTCTTGTTTTTCCCACCGAGGGCTTGGTCTTTCATTTGCTCAATTTCCTTACCACTCCTTAAAGTGATAATGGCTTGGACTTCATCCATTTTTGGTGCAGGCACGCTGAGAAGGCTCAGTTCATTGATTAGTGCTTAAAAAGTGCTCTTTTGAGGCCTATTCATCGTAGGTTTTAGGAGGTACTAATCATTCCAAATAACCCAATTGGCATATTGATGTCCCTATTGTATTCTGCAGCATTTGTAGGTGTTTTGGTAGTTTCACCGGGCCAAACACTTCTCCATCTTCGGACCCGGAGGCGAGACGGGAGGCGGATTACGATGAATCGAAACTGGTTGAAGCCATGTTGCAACTTAGAAGAACAGGAGCAGAAGAGGAATGGAAGAAGAACATAGCAGGAAAATTCGCACTTGTGCCAATTTTGGGCACTGGTGCCAATTTTGGGCACTGGTGCCAATTTTGGTCACTGGTGCCAATTTTGGCACTGATGCCAATTTTGGCACTGGTGCCAACTTTATGTGTGCGAAAATCCCCTCTCTCCTCCCTTGTTGACTTTTTTATTTTCTTTTCTCCTTTTTTTTCCATTTTTACCCTCTTTGTCTAATGCTTTTTGAGAGAAAAACTCAAAACTCTATATAAGCTCCAATGTTTGGGAGAATTGTAACAACACCAGAACACCAGGACTTGCACGAAGCGAGTGGAAATACAAGCCTTGTGGGTTCTCCGGCACTGTTTTCTTCTTCATTTTCTTGAGAATTTTTCAACAAAGACTTCCCGTGATAAACATACCTTGGTGATGACAAACCAAGGTATGCTTGGCTAAAGCCCCATTTCCTTGAAGAGGAGGGTCACTGGTGGAGGTTTGGAGGTAAGTTTTCATGCCCTCTCATTTATCACACTGCATTTATGAGCATTTAAGCTCCATGCATCTCACCCTTCAAGTTTGAAACCTCCTAGATCCAGGCCTATAATGTGTATTTGGCAAGCTTTGTAGTTACGATTGGATGTAATCTTAGATCCACTGTATCCACTAGTTATCTCTATTGGTTGCCGTAGGTTGCCTCTTTGAGGCCATATGCTGTTGTTAGGGACTTGAATGCTCAGAGATGCCATATCTCTTGGGGAGTAATTTAGGGTTTAGGTTTTAATTGTCAAATCAAAGGTCCGGTTTGGGAAGCGACTCAGGTCATTATCCCCAGCGAAGCAAACCTAGGGCATGAATACACCTTAAAATCAATCCAGTGACCGAGACTTCAAGGAGTCCTCTTTTCTAAAATTTCCTTTAATTTATATCGATTTACAACCATCGAAGCCCATTGTTTTAGACAAACCCAAAATCAAGAAATACCATTTTCAACTCAACTGTACTTCTCATTTCACGAAGAAAACCCATCCCCGTGTTCGACCCTAGACCGCTATACTGCAGTAGCCTCGCTACGGCAGTAGGACACCTAAGATACAAATTTTGTTGATTAAACCCCTGCGCCAATTAGATCAAATGGCGCCGTTCTTGGGGATGGTGCTAGTGAGATAAGAAGGCTGATTGAACCTTAATTCATATCACAAGTTTGGTAAAATCTCTATTTCCCTTTTGATTTTATCATTTTCCACTTGCGAGTTCATTGTAGGGGATTTTAAATTTCCGGTACATTTAGTTTTCTTTTTGCGCTTTAATTTTAGCTAACTTTAACCCTTTATTAGTTTTGTTTCGTTGTTTTCTGTTGATTGTGAAGTGTGTAGGAAGCGAGTTTATCCACGGTGGGACCCGGAACACGCAGGTAAGGCTTGAGAGGGTGGCTATTGCACGAACTGGGCTTGAAATTGATCCTCACGATTGCTCAAATGGATCCTCCCACTTGAGGCAGCCTGACAACAAAAGGGATTACGAGGGTCCCAATGCTTATGATCCATGAGGATCACCGTACACCCTGGGGTGAGTGCACCCTCATGCATAATTCCCCACCCGCTAAGGAAATTGGCATTGAAGCCTTACTTGGTGCCTCTACTTAACATTCCATGGCATGGAGAATGAAAACCCTTCTGATCACATAAGGGATTTTGAGGAAGTATCCTGCTGAAAGAGAATGCGGAGTGGACATGGAGCTCCTCAAGTTGAAAGCCTTTTCCAATGACCCTAAAGAAGACAAGGCAAAAATTTGGCTAAATGCATTAAGACGAGACCATAAGGAATTGGAAGGTTTGTGTGATTTCTGCAGAGTGCTTACAGTGCTCCTGAGACAAAGCGACTTGAAGGGCAAATCTACACTGCGGCTGAAGACAAATGAAAAATTTACAATGTACAAGAAAGTCACATGAGGAAACCCTCAGTGCATACCCACATCATGGATTTGATCGTGGATCTTTGGTGAACCATTTTATGATGGAATGTCCCCTTCCATAAACAGTATTGGAAACTATGTGTGGAGGAATTTCTTGGTAAAAATCTTGATAGAACAATGGACTTCCCTGATTATGTGGCTGAAAGGCCTCTAAGAATTTTGGGATGAGCCAAACCAGAGGAAAAGCGAAGCTGATTCAAGCCACCAGTAGACAGGGCATGTATGCCCTCTCCAAGATATGAATTTGAGAAAGCTAAAGGTATCTACCTTGGCTGGTTGGAGGAATTAGAAGAAAGAGGATCCGTGAGGTGCGGCGGTGGTAGAAAGCCATGCACGGTTCAGCTGTTTCAGCGCCAGGTCAACGACCACCCGGAGAACCATGTCCAAACCCCCATTCTGAGGATGTCCACAAATAGTGTTTGAGCCAAAACAAGCATGATATTACTCCATATAAGCGACACTTATAACTTGGCCGGAGAAGTCACCACCCAACGCTCTTGGAAACCTCAACTATACTTGTTTACATGTACCCCCGAGAGCCGCAATGACGGCATTCTACCACCACTTCACGGCATAAGCCAAGCACCCACCTCCTCTCTGTTGAGCAAGCCATTTTGAATATGAAACCCAGGTGGTGGGAATTTTGTGGAGAGCAAAAGGCATCAATGCTCGGTTGGAACAAAAAAAAATTGAAAATGTAGAAAGCTCCTTGAACGAGAGAATAGATGGGATGGAAATGGCCTTAGCAGAAGGGTGTGGCTTGCAGGCATCCATAACAGAATGGAAAATCGGCGGCAAGAGGCGGGAGGTTCCTTTTCTGCGAAACCCTTCCGCACATCAAGGAGCCCATGGCCCGAGCTATTCAGTGGGCCTCCCCGAAATGGATGAAGTGGCTGCATCAATACCTTAAAGTGGAAAGAGGTTGATCATGTGCAAGCCTAATGAGAAACCAAAAGGGAAGAAATGGAGCAGAACACATTTTCTTAGGAAGGAGGACTCGTAAATACTTGCCTCACCACCTCCATTTCCCCAAGCACTAAGAAGCAAGAAGAAGGTGATCCCACAGTGTGTATCCAGAAGTCCTACAAGGTGTGAAGGTCAACATACCCTTTGGACATCATCAAACAAGTCCCCGCCATGCAAAGTTTTTTGAAAGATCTCTGCATAATAAAAAGGTGTCAAGTATCGACAAAAGGCATTCTTAACTGAACAAGTTAGCTCCATCATCCAATGCAAGACAATGGTGAAATACAAGGATCCAGGGACCCCAACTATCTCAGTTAACATTGGAGGAACCTACATTGACAAAGCACTGTTAGACTTGGTGTTAAGAATAAACCCATCGCTACTCGCAGATAAAATAGTCGTGAAATAAAACCAACTAACATCACCTCTATCCTTAGCCGATCGCTCGCTGAAAATACTCAAAAGGGATAGTGGAGGATGTGTTGGTAAAAGTAGATAAGTTCTACTATCCGTGGATTTCGTGGGTTCTTGACACGTGAACGGTGGCAAAAGTACTAATCAAGTGCCCATTATATCGGGAAGGCCATTTGGCCACATCAAATGCCATTATCAATCACGGAATAAATATGCAACATATCGGAAACATGATGACCGGAGCTCAACATTTTCCACTTGAGCAACAAGCAAAACTAGCCGAGGATGAGGGAGCAACTGGCGAAGTTTGCCCCGGGAGTGGTACACTGGGTAGGGAGGCATGATATTAACAAACAAAGCAGAAGAATCGATGGAGAACAATGAAAGAAGTAATAAAGAACCACCATTCCTCCCGCACGCCATCCCATCGCCAATTTCAGAGACCAGATTGCCCAAAACAAGGGAGCCGAAAGATGAAGGGGCACTCTCGGCAGCGACACCACCGCATGCGTGGAGGAGCCCTCCGACCCTCCTTTGAGATCCAATGGCTACACACCGGGAGTGGTTCCCGCAGAATCCGGGAGACTACCCAAATTTTGTTGAAATTTTTACTTTATATTATTTTAAGTCTTAATTTGGGTTTTTAGTGGTGCCACTACTTTTACCTATTTCCTTTTCAAATATTTTCGCATTTACAAGCTTCATTTTATCACAATTTTTGGTTTTGTACAAAGTCAGTAGGAGTTGCAGCCAAGCAGTGGAGAATCTCATTTTCCTCCCGCATTGGCAGCGTGCTAAGTGTGCACTGCTCAACCATGCCATTCTCCCTCGGGTTCAAACCGCTCAAGCCATCTTCTATTGGAGGTACTACGCTTTCTTTTTTGAAAAGTCGATAATTTTTGTGAAATATACTGATTATTAAATATAAAGATACAGCTACATTTTTCTCGCACTTTTGTAACCATTTTTCATTCCCATATTTTTGTGGTTTTGGTCTCTTCCAAAGTTGAAAATTGAGCATTGCATGTTATCGTGTTTTGTTAGCCTAGTTCCATACTTATCTAATTGTCGGGTCATTGAAGTCCCCCCGGTCTGTGACTTTCTCTTCCACCGAGAGCTGCCCACACACAATGCACATCGCCATTAATAGGCTAAAGAGTTGCTTGACCCTTTTACTTAGCAAAACTAGCCTTAGTTTAGGGTGACCAATTGCATTAGGTTGCGTTTCCCATAAAAGAAGACCAATATGTCTCAAAAGAAAAAGAAAAAGAAAAAGAAAAAGAAAAAGAAAAAGAAAAAGAAAAAGAAAAGAGTTTGTTAAAGCCGTGACGCTCAGCCTTGAAACCCGAACACGGTCCGAGGGATATATGGTGAAAGCCTTTAAAGCCTGGTGTGATGAGTCCAAAAACTCATGAGATTTTTAATACATTTTTCTGAGTTTATAATGAGAATAATGATGAATCGGTTCGCAAAACTGATAATCGACTAAATTCCAAATTACGTGAAAATATAGCGTAAAAATCAAATTTTAGCAAAAATCATAAGAAATCAGCCTGCAGCAGAATTGAAGTCAAAACGGAATTTAAGTCGCGACAGAAGAGCAAGGCCGGTAATTTCAAGTCACGACATCAACAAACTTGGCTTTGAAGAAGAAACTGAAGAGTGAACAAGTGAAGTCGTGACCTGCAGAAGGAAGTTGAGACAAAATATGACTTGGTCGAGATTAAAAGAAGCAGTCAAATGCAGAAGTTCATGTCGCGACATCATTGCGATGAATGCTGACACCAAAGGAGATAGATGCTGTCGCGACCTTGACAAGAATGAAGAATACCCGCTGTCGCAAATGTAAAACTCCAAATCAGACGACCAAGAATTAATGAGTAGTTATAGGATGTCGCGACACCACTTCGAGGTCGCTGGCTAGTAATTGAAAGCTTAGCAGTAGACATGGAGGTCGTGACACTGATTAGAAGTTGCGACAAAATATTTTCAAAGAGGCTGAACATAGAGGTCGCGACAGTTAGAACAGATAGAGTCGCGACGTCCTTTAGTGGTCGCGACATCAGTTACAAGGAAAGAAGGTCGCGACGTCCTCCAATAGTCGTGACATCAACTGTAAAGAATGGAGGTCACGACATCATTTAGCTGTCGCGACATCATATCCAAGAGATGCTGAAGACAAGTCAATAGAAAAGCTTCCAATTTACATCAAAAGAGCTCATAAGCATAACACAGTCGCTGACAGAGATGATTGAAGCCGCCACCAAAAGAGCTCACAAACAGTGAAAGGTAGTCGCTGATGTCATTCCGCTGGTCGCGACAACGCTACATAAGGAAAGAAGGTCGACGCCATTTAGTATCGCTACATCGCATCCAAGGGGTAAAGAAAGGCAAGTTTAATTGCATAAAAGCTTCGCTATTGCATCAACGTAAAAACGGTAAGTCGCGACGTATGATTGAAGTCGTGACTTTCAAAAAGATCACAATGCGTAAAGATGAAGTCGCGACGTGGAAGAGAAGTCGTGGACATCGAATGTACCATAAACGTAATAAAGGAAGTCGCGACGTAAAAGAGAGGTCGCGGATATCAAGTCAAGGTCGCGGACAAAAACAAATGAGTCGCGACATGAACAAACAAATGGGCCAGTTATTTTGAAATCCACAAATAGGTGCATCGGGCTAGGGCCCAACTTCCAACCCTATAACACGTTGTGCCTACCATCGAAAGAAAGCACTTATGGCCCGTAAAGAGAAGTCCTGCAGCCGAAGGCTTCATTTTAATTTTCTTTCTTTCTTTTTGCTTTGGCCGCTATTTTAGATTAGATTAGAGTAGATTGTTATTTCATTTGAATTTCTAGATCCTGGATGTTAGTTGTTGAAGTCAAGCTGAAATGCGTAATGTTATTTTCTTCAAATTATCGCTCTAGTTCGCTTGAAGTCCAAACAAATTCTGGAATTCGAACTTCCAGCCTAAATTTACAAAGAATTTTGATCGTGAGTTATCGTTAGTGTAATGGCAATTTAGAAACCTACCCGTTGAATTTACTCTCGTTGTTAGAATTTATCTTTCGGCAGTAAATTTATCGTAGCCCATCGAACTTCGCCTCGAATCAGTTGTCGGTTTTGTTTATTGTTGTATCTCGATCCAATATTAGTGTCCTATACCTGCACAGGATTGTTTCATACTGATTTCCAGGAGGCCCTCTCGAGTGACACAGTATAGGGCGCATTCCCGAGAGTTTTGAACCATCTCTCAAGGGCAGCGAACCTAAGATTGGGGATCTAATGGCTTAGAATTCTAATCGACAAATCTCTTCTCACTTGAACCGAGAATGAGTTGAATGACTTATCAATTAAATGAGCAGAGTTCTCTCGATTCGAACAAGAAGTTCAATCCCTGTTAGCAAGGATCTAATCAAGGAAAGAATGAACTGCTCCAATTTTGAGGATGAGAAAACCAAAGATAGGTGTAAACCCATGCTTAGCCTATGTCTTAGGAGCTAAGGTTTACAAATTCATGTTCCGTATGAAGTATTGAAAAAGAAAATACCTTTAACAAGGCAATCTATTAAAGTAGTTATCTAATCCTCCATATCAAAGAAAAACAAGGAAGATTAGATGATGAAATATGTCATTAAGGAGATCCACATGGCATTACCTTCTTCCTTTTGGACTCCGATTCTAAATCCGAGGTTCAAGAAGCCAAAGCTACAAAGTTGTCCAGAGTCTGATGTTTCACAACGCTTGTATTTTTCAATGTTCCCTTTAAAAACTAACTGATCAGTCTATTTCTTTAATTTTTTTTTTTTTTTTTAAGCATTATTTCATTTTGTTCTAGTCTACATATCTTTATTCTTTCATTATTTTCAAGGTTGCTAGGGATATATCAATTGCAAATCATAGTCCAAATAGTATAGAACTCTGGAGTAGTCAGGTAGTTGATCGAGAATTCAGATCTCGTGGATCGATATCCGGACTTAAATCTATTTTATTACTTGTTCGACCTGTATACTTGCAGAATCATGGATCAAAATTTGAAAGAAATCTAACTACTCTTAAGGAAACCGCTTTTCATCAATATAATTGTAAAGAAATATAACAAACAAGTTTCATGGCATTATTGCTGGGAATTAGACAATAGTCCTGGGTAATAGTGTTTGGGCAAATTTGTACACGCTCTTTGTCCATGAACAAGTTTTTGCGCCGTTGTTCGGGATCAAAAGAATTAATTAGGATCAATATTCTGATGAAAGAAGGAAATACTAACTTGGACATTTTTAAGAAAAGAACAAAAATAGTTTTCAAGCAAAGGATTACATTAGTCACTAATTTTTAACAAGCCATGTTGAAAATATTTGTTAGGTTTTGACTAATCCTATTAATATGAGTATGCTTTTATTTCAGAGAACTCTTTAATGCATAGGAAACAAGGATCCGACCGATCCCAAACAGACACCGACTGGAGAGAACGCCAGAGCTTAAGAAAGACAAAAAGAGCGTAAAACGCAAATATGGCGTGTTATGAGAGACATGTCCAAACAGAGAACAGACAAGAAATTTAAGACCCCATTACTAATAATGAGGATTTGAGGCCTATTATTCAAGAAGAGTATTCGCAATCGCATGTACCATGCGGATGCAAACAATTTGAACCGAAGCCACTCTTAATTACAATGGTTCAAGAACAGTCAGCTTACCCGGCGTCATCCCACCCCAAGACCTAAACGAGCACCTGGGAAGATTTCTCAGATGGCTAATACAGTGAAGCTGAACGATGTGAGACCAGAGGTGATAAAACTACATCTCTTCCCATTTTCTTTGAGAGACATAGCAGCCACATGGTATGAATCATTACCATATGGTCTCCCGTTTGATACTTGGGAAGAGTGGGTAGAAGCTTACTTAGGCAGATTCTTTCCCCCATCTCTCACTTCAGAGAGACGAAGAGAGATAATTGTATTCCAACAAGGGGAAGATGAGAGCCTGTATGTCGCTTGGGAAAGATTCAAAAGATTGTTGAAGAGGTGCCCAATGCATGGAATAGACTTGAAGACCCAGATGGATATAGTGTATCGCTTTCCGAATGATACATCCAAGGGTATTATCGATGCTTCATGTCGGGAGCATTCAAGCCAAAAAGTGCCGAAGAGGAGATCTGATAGAGGACCTAGCAAATGCACATGAAAGCTCCATCCGAGTTTTCAAGAGGTAGTAGCAGAGAGCGTGGGTCATAGAGCCGAGCAAGATGACAAAATGCATGGAGGGGCTGTTGATGCTATAATGCATAGGATGGATAAACAAAAGAGGAAGATGCAATTAACGCTTCATGAAATAGAAGCAAGAGAAAGAGAATTGATGAGAAGAAGTGCTGATGTGCCAACGTAAGAAGATTCTTATGGTGTCGAGAGGCTACGTGAACGAGCAAAGGAGTTATCATTTCAAGCTGTAATCCTAACCCCTCGCCCATACACACTACAATCCAAAGATCGAGGAACCATGAAAATTTCTCATATGGGCGAGGGCACACATGGCCTAAGGCAGGACAATATCCCAACATACATCGCAGCTACCAAGGTTCCAACAGCAAAGAACAAGCGAGGCGAGTGGCGTAGGAGGAACCCAACCATCTGAGGGAACAAATGTCGCAGCCATGGGGGATAACAAGAGGCTATTACAATTCCATGATCAAACTATCTCGACTCGAAACTTTCGTTCGATACCCGCATGTTTCGTAAGAATGCTAGTGCTTCAATCGGTAAATCTAGAGACACAGAGGGGCACTGCCTCGAATATGCCCAATCGTAACAAGGGAACATTCCTCAGTGACACCTAAGAACTCCTAAAGACTGCATGGCAATTCAATTGAGAAGTGGGAAGGATTTTGGGAGCAAGAACAAAAGACAAGATAGAAACGAAGAGATCAAGGCAGGAAAAGAAGAGACTCAAAAGAAAGAAGAGAAGAACAGCCTGATTGAATAGATGAGCCGAAGAAATTTTAATTTAAAAAAGAAGGAATACTCAAACTTATGCTCCCGCAGTTGCCATTCTACGTAGACTTCAAGTCAAAAAGAGAAGAACAGTTTTCTAAATTCTTGGATATTTTCAAGAAAATAGAAATAAATATCCCATTTGCAGAGGTGATCAGTCAAATGCCTCTTTATGCAAAATTTCTGAAGGAGGTGCTGAGCAAGAAAAGAAAGATAGCTGAGGAGGGTAGTGAAGTTAACTTGATCGCTTTCATGCAAAGGCCATTATCCAACAGGCTCTAGCAAAGATGAAAGACTGCAAAGCTTTCTCTACTCATTCCTGCTCTATAGGGAAATGTGAGTTCAAGAAAGCTTTACGTGACTCGCAAGTATAAATTTCCGATGCTCTATCAGTCAGGCAGAGACTTAGTTTGGGGAACTAACCCTAACAACAATTACTTATAGATGGCCGATAGATCAATGGCACAACTGCAGGGCATTCTCCGAAGATGTACTGCCAAGGTTGGGAAATTCATTTTCCCAAGATTTTGTTATCATGCGCACGTGATAAGATCTCAAGTTCCTCTGCTGGCTGGAAGACCTTTCTAGCAAATGAGCCGCTTTGATCGAGACGTATTTAAAGGTGAACTGACACTGTGGTTGGGAATGAAGCAAAGGCATTTTAATATTAATAGGAGTCCTGAACATCCTAATGCAGGAAGACAAATAGATGGTCAGAAGAAGTAATAGCCTTCAATGATGAAGTGAATTGACATCATTCAAAACTCTATCAATGAAATTGAGATGAATTTTCAGTACCTTGAGAGTTTTGATTGTGAAGTTCTGCCTTCAAATTTGTTTAATAATGAAACAGTCTCAAGTATAAATGAAAACAGTCAAGATGAAGTGAGCAGCCAGAAACAAGAAAACCTACGGGCGTGAAACTAAAGGCGTATGGGTTAACATTGGAAGGAGTGCCCAATCATTTGAAATATGAGTTTTTGCAGCCGTAAAAGAGAAAAACTAAAGTATCATATCACCGCATTGACTGTCAAGAACGTGGTTGCCGGTAATTTTGGAGAAAATACAAGGGCCGATTGCTCGTCAATCAAGATCCGAAGGTATCAGCCCCTCTTATTTGTATGCACAAAATATTGCCGGAAGATAATGCAAAACTTCTGCTGAGCATCAAAGGAGGCTGAACCTACCATGAAAGAAGGTCGAAAAGAAGTTCAAATGGTTAAAGGGTTTTATATATGCTATAACGCATGCTCTCGGGTGTTCAGCACATGTGGTTCCCAAGAAAGGTGGATTCACTGTGAATCGTAAATGAAAGAATGAACTTATTCCTACAAGAACTTGATAGGATGGAGGGTTTGTATCGACTATAGAAAATTGAACATCGCAACCGTAAAGGATCATTTTCCCCTACCTTTCATCGATCAAATGTCGATAGGTTAAAGGTGACACCCTCATTTTTGTTTTCGATGGATACTCTGATATAACTAAATAGGCTATTGCACTCGAAGATCAGAGAAAACCACTTTTACATGCCCATTTGGTACTTTGGTTTGGGAAGAATGCCATTCCGACTGCGGTAATGCTCCCGTACTTTCCAAAGATGGCGATGTCTATATTTTCTGATCTAGCGTGTTAAGTTATGGAGATTCATGAATGATTTTGCTAGCAGATGATCCAGCTTTTGAACAAAGGCTTCACATAACTGGGACAAGATTAAAGGTGCAAAGACAAAATCTAGCTTTGACTGGGAAAATGCCATTTATGGTTAGCGGGCGCATTGTCTGGGCACATGGTTTCGGCAGCTAGGCTCAAGTAGACAAAACAAAGGTTTCACTATAAGAGACTTATCGCCACCCACTACGCCAAGGGAATCGAAGTTTCTTTAGGACATGCCGATTTTATAGAAGATTTATCGTAGATTTCAAAATTGCTGCACCACTATGCAAATTGCCGAGAAAGATAGTAAGTTTTATTTTGATGAATCCGTAAAGCACATTTGAAGAAACCAACCAGACTAGTGGAAGCTCCCATCATGGCAAACCAGATTGGAACAAAGAGAATTTGAGATCAGCGTGTGATGCCAAGATTTTGCAATGGAGCCGTATCAGACGTAAAGATGAAAAAGTGTTCAAGGCCATCTACTATGCTAGCAAAACCTTTTAATGGTTAATAAGAAAATTACTTTACTACCGAAAAGGAGATGTCGGCAATAGTGTTTGTACGTGAAAATTGTGCCATATATTTTGGGGTCCCATGTTGCTATACACACCGATCATGCAAAGAATTGGGAATATTTAATGGCAAAGAAGCGAAGTGCCAAGACTGATCAGGTGGGTATTATTGTTGCAGGAATTTGATTTAGAAATTAAAGACAAGAAGGGCAGTGACAATGTGATAGCTGATCACTTGTCAAGAGTAGAGGAACCCACTGTACAAGAAAAGGAAGAGAAATAGCAGAAAATTTTCCAGATGAGCAGTTATTTCAACTGTCACTCCAATCACCCTGGTATGCTGATATTGTGAATTTCTTAGCTTATGGAATTATGCCACCAGAATTCAGCTACCAGTAGAGAAAAAGGTTAAGGACTGATAACAGGTGTACTACATCTGGGATGATCCATATTTGTTTAAAAGAGGAGCTTATCTGATTATATGAGATAAAATTTAAAGGAAAGCAAAGAAAGATTTTACAAGAATGTCATGCATCACCTTACAGGACACTTGTAGAGATAAAACATTCCACAAAATTCTCCAAATAGATTTTACCGGTCTACAATTTTTAAGGACTGCTTGAATTGGCAGTTGTGTGATCAATGCCAAAGAATGGAAATATCAAGAAAGGCATGAGATGCCCCCTGAAGGTATCCCGTGGTGCAATTGTCGGCTGTACGGGGATAGATTTTATGGGGCCTTTTCCAGTTTCATTTGGAAATATACATACACCTAGCCGGGATTATGTATCAAATGGGTAGAAGCAAAGAATCTGCTCCTAAGAATGATGCCAATACGCTTGTGGGGCTTTTACAAAGAAATATTCTTAGCGTATCTGGGGGACACCTTAACTATAATTAGCGATGGAGGAAATATTTTGGTAAATAAGGTGTTTGACAAACTCATGAGCAGATATGGTATCAAACATTATGAGCTTATTTATCATCCTCTAAACAAATGGGCGTTTCGAAATTTCCAACAGAAATAAAGAAATTCGAAAAGACTGTGAGTTCTAAATAGAAGGGGATTGGTCTTCGCTTGGATGATGCACATGGGCATACAGACTACTTATAAAACTCCCATTGGAATATCCCCATACAGACTTGTCTTTGGAAAACCATGTCACCTCCCTCTTGAACTGGAATACAAAGCCATGTGGGCTATCAAACAGCTGAACTTCGATTTCAAAATTGCAAAGGAAGAGAGACTTCTCCAACTAAATGAACTGGAAGAACTGAGAAACGAAGCCTATGACAATGCTAGAATATACAAGGACAAGACAAAGAAATGGCATGATCAAAGGATTTTGAGGAAAGAGTTCGGGAGCAGGGATCGTGTCTTGCCGTTTAACTCCGCATTAAGATTATTTCCAGGAAAAATCAAAATGGATGGACCATATACAAGGGTGTCAAGTACTATCTGGAGCAAGAACACTCGTGACCGATGCCGGGGAAGAAATTCAAAGTTATTTGGGCAAAGACTGAAACACTATTTCAGCAGGAGAAAGAACAGAAGAACTCCAAATTGTGAATTGAAAGAGAGAAAACTTAAAATGCCTAGTCCAAATTTAAAGACTTGCAAATGGAGCAATTTCATGGAGGCAACCCATATAGATTTTTTAGTTTTATTTAGACTTTTAATTTTTTATTATTACGTTTTGAAAATTTTTTAGTTCTATTACATTTGTTAGAAATTGCTAGGTTAGTACTAATTAATTTAATCCTTTCCTAATTGTTACAATATGCATGAAGAATCAAAAGGCTCAAGTGAGAAGGAACAAACCCAGACAACCCAAAGACTTCACAGACATAACAACTCTAAAAGGAGTACTTTTCTCCCTACATAAATTTCAGAAAATTGAATAGAATGCATTTTTTGAATTGTCAGGTGGGAATGATTAAATGAATGCTAAGAATGTGCAAATTAATAAGAAATGAAAAGATAACCGATCATCAAATTTAGGGCAGGTGTATTTAAGTCGCGACGTGATTTTATGTCGCGATTGTAGAGGTCGCGACAGAAGTCGAGGTCAGAACTTAGTCACATTAAAGGAAGAACAAGGGCACAGAAGCATCAAATTTATGTCGCGCATAAATCGAGGTCGCGACATAAATTGAGGTCGTGGATCGAACTTCGAGGTCGCTGATAAGAACCATTCTTCAAAGAGTGGTGAGGGTCACACAACTCAACTATCACCGATGTCGCGGGCCCGACGATAATCATTCTCCCATTAATGCATTTATGTCGCGACAAACAAGAATAAGTCGCGACATCGAGACAAGTATACTACTGGCAAATTTTTAATTTTGCTCCCTAAATTTAATGTGACAAGACAATAATCGCAAATAAATTAAAGTCGAGACAAACACAAATAAATGAAGTAATAAAGAGCCCAACATAATAATTGAATTGCAACTATTGAGAAACTCCCTCCACTACCATCTCCTTCCTTGAAGCAAATACAACCTTTCATCTTCGCATATTCTCTAGTTCTCAATTCTTGAAAACCCTAAATCCGAACTTCTTCCTAAAAACCTTCCGATTTCTCTAATGGCCGAATCTTTAACCCTCATCCCAAATTTGAGCGAAATCATGGAGGAGTATACTCAGACTGAAGGGGAAGTTCATCTGGAACCTGAAAGGAACAGCCAGCCGAACAACCAGATGTTCAACCGCTACAAAGCAAATGTGAGGAAGAAGGAAAGGAAAGGAAGAAGAAGAAGAGGAAGACGTAGTTCGTTCTCGTAAGAAGCTTCTCCGTCCTGAAAGCACTATGCTGGAAAGGGATTTGTAAGAGAAAGAGGCTTCAGCCAACTCATCTCACCTTTCAAGGAATTAATAGAGCAAAGAGGATGGGGAGAATTCTGCAAACATCAAAAGTCTGGTTATGCAGCAGTCGTCCGAGAATTTTACTCCAATCTGGTTGGGAGGAAAGAGAACTCTGTTTATGTCAGAGGAGTCTGGTGCCTTATGGAGCGAAGACTTATAATGAGATGTATGGAATGGAAGGATAGAAAAAAGGATCCAAATTCAAGAAGCTGATGAACAACCCTAACCTTGAGAAGCTTATAGAAAATTCAATGTACGCAGAAGGCAAAGGGAAGAAAGGAAAAGGAGAGTAAAAGACCCGAAAGCAGGGGAGATTTGGATGTAGGAGGTAAAGGTGTGGTTCTATTTCTAGCCTCTCGTTATGGTCCCTACCAAGCACGCGCCCGTTACGCAAGAGAACAAGAAGCAATCCTTCATGCCATATTGAAGGGCATAAGATTGATGCCGAACAGCTTATTGAAAATTTATAATGAGGTACCATGGAGGTAATAAAGGATTGATCCTCATCCACGATCATCACAAGGTTATGTATTAGGGCTAAGGAACATGGGAAGAAGAAGAAGAGTGCCTAAAGATTTCACTCACCACCCGACTGAGTCGCAAGGGGCCAAAGTATCAAAAGAAAAAGGGGTTTGCAGTAGAAACATTCAAGGGA
The DNA here is from genome assembly GCA_016808115.1 of Tetrastigma voinierianum. Lineage (NCBI taxonomy): Eukaryota > Viridiplantae > Streptophyta > Magnoliopsida > Vitales > Vitaceae > Tetrastigma > Tetrastigma voinierianum. The sequence goes on along the minus strand of JAEQBH010001726.1, from coordinate 3,655 downwards.
TGAAAATGAAAATGCAATACAGAAGAAGACACTTTCTAAAGGGGCGCATCAAGAAGAAGAAAATAGAAGCACATCAAGAAGTGGAATACTTTTATGTTTCCAGAGGATAGAGAGCAAGAAGAAAGAATCCCAATAGATTTCAACCCCACTCGCGCCTCTCCCCTAATAAGGAATGTGAGTTTCAGAGAACCCGTGAAAGTTCTAGGAAGCCTGTGGCAATAATCAACACGGAAATGCTCGCCCAATTCGTAAGAGCACGGAAGAAAGAGAAGAGAAAATGGAACCTCCAAAGAAAAGTTCGTAGAAGAGGTTTATGAAAAAGAATTGAAGAGAAGGATCAACATTGGGAAGAAGAGATGAACTGTAAGAGAAGAAGTACATGAAGCCGAGATGAAAAGAAGAGATCAACATCGTGGTTAAGAGAGATGAGCTGCAGCGAGGAGCGTATGAAAAGATCCTCGAGCAAAGAAGAGGAAAATTTAAAAGGAAATGGAGGAAAGAGATCAAGATCTATTGAAGAAATTAAAGCTAAGCCATGAATCATTCTACAACAATCAGCTATGATCGTAATTCTCAACTCTTAAACTCATAGCGAAAGGATTCGCATCAAGAAGCCAAGACTAAGGAGCAGATCAAGGGATTCAAGTTCCTATACATGTCAATGTTCAAGGACTTCGAGAAAAGGATGAAGGATGTAGATCAAGAGCTTGATAATAAAGATGTTTTGAAGAAATCAAGTTTGAAAATTTGGATTTGATTAACAACAATCTTTCCAAATTTTTAGAAGTCATGACTTAAAATGGAACGCATACCCAACAATAATCGGGCACGAGACAAGATGATCTGAATAAAAAGATTGATCTCACAAAATGAATTGGATCCTTAAAGAGCAGATCGAAAGGAGAATGTCAAGAAGAAGAAGAGAACCGAACAAAATTTCCTAAATTCAACTTCTAATTGGGCTACCCTTGATCCGGATCCCCCAACATCTCGCTTCCTCCTCAAAAAGAAAAATGTGACCTTCCCATTGATTTATCCTTCTTTTCCCCTCTTCTTGATTGTTGTTCTCAACTGTTGCATCACATCATGAATAAAATAAGAAAATTTGTGAAAAAGGAAATGTTTGCTTACTTGCAGTTAGCTTGTGTTTTTACTTTTTGCTTGACTTGTTAGGAAAATAACATTAGGATTTGGTTTAAGAATGAAAATGCTGAAATATCATAATCTGAACTAGTTGAAGTAGTTTGACTAGGAGATAAACTTGAACACACATTGCAAAATCAGTGGCATGAATAAAGAGACTGAATTAGAGTATTTGTCGTTTCATAACACCCATGAAGGTAAAATTGGAAAATTGGTTATTGCTGATAGAACAAAATACTTGGTTAAAATAATGTAAGTATACAGTGAATAAGTACAAGTCTTGAAGAAATAATACACATTGGTCAACAAAACTTATGAAACTTTTGACAGGAATTAGGAACATCTTTTGGGAATTCAGGATTTAGAGTCCACAGTCCTAGAACTTGTTTGATTATCGATTGAGGCGAAACTTAGGTGAAAACAACCAACAGAAATGATAGAGGCCATCCTTGCAGCTTGAGCCTTTTAAGCTTCAATTTCTCAAAATATGCTAAGCATATTCTCTAGTTCCCGATTTGAGCCAACAAGCCTTATTTCTTCAATAAACAAAGAATTGAAAAACCGAAATTCCTTCCTTGCAATAAACTCCGTATAGAAACCCAAATTACTCCGCTTAGTTCGTGGTGCTTTAGTATAAAGGAAGAAACAAGTATGGGGAATAATATTTCCAAATTTTGACAAAAGGGATTAAAGAAGTAAAGAAGCAAAAGCTATAAAGGGGATAAGCTGATCTAGGCCTATTTCCTCGAACAATTAAGCTCGTAGGGGTGTTTTAACACCTAGCACCCTAATGCCAACTGGTATGAGAGTTGCTAGCCCAAAGTTCTCTAAGAGTAATAGAAAGCCTAAGAAGACAAAACATTGCACTATTCCAAATCCTAGAAAAATAAAGGCAAAGGAGTTAAAGAACAAAGGAATCTGCCTGAATCAAGTATATATGGAAGTTGAAATTCCATAAAAAGAATTCAAAAAGAGGAATCAAGCTAAGATCAAGGAGAATCAGAAAGGAACAAAGCAAAAAAAGGAAGAAAGTTGGAGGCAACAATGTTAAGACAAGATGGAAACTGGGTAATTTACAACCTAATTTTTTTCCATTATCTACCCAATTACCTAAGCCCAACATTACAAGCCTGAAAGACCTCATTGATTTTGAAGGTTGAATTTACCTACATTAGTGGAGATCAATATGAAAAACAAGCATATGGGACTTGATAAATGGGCCTAAGAAAACTCCCTTAAGATTAACTAAGTTGAACATGCAGAATAAAGGATTGATGACTCCGCACACACGCAGAACAAGACTTGTTAAATAAACTGCTTTAAATACATTAGTTTATCAAGAAATTTTGTAATAGAAGCACAATTCATGCCTTGTTCTTGCATCAAAACTGAAATTTGAAATAATAGTGATATCTTTAATTCCATATCGAAGGGTGGAATGAAAAGAATGTGGAATAAATTAGGAAAATGTCCTTAAAATTTTTTAAGCTTATTTGTTCGAGGACAAACACTTTTCTTTCTTGCTCTCAGGACAAGCAAAATTTTAAGTTTGGGGACTACTCTAACTAACTGTCGGGAGCCATCGATTTATGCTCAAGTACATGGGTGGATTGGTGAGCTGAAGGAAGTTGTAGGTGTTGAATTCAAATCATACAGAGTCCTGGTGAAGCTCAGAGTTTGTGGTCGAGATTCTTTGGCTTCGATGCCCTAAACCTTAGTTGGTTGGGAGTCATCGTGATCTCGCTATATGGACTTTGGTGAGGTTGAATTTCAAGACAGGCTTCACATTACTTTAGAAAAGGTATGAAATAAGAGGAATCGACTATTGCTGGTCACCCTTCTAAGGCATTAGCAAGATCGGGTCAGGAGGGTATAGCAGCTAGTTAGTTTATTGATGCAACCGATCCCCTATACACTTAGCACTCGGTGGAAGCTTCCGTGTCGATTCCCTGGGTGAACACCCGCCCAAAGAATTGATCCGCATGGCATGCACTAAACCGATTTAAATACGTATTCCAACCTTGACACTCGAAGCCAGAGTGATTACCTATACCCACACTTTTGTACACATCCGCATGTTCCCTTTTCGGTTAGGTGTTTTCATTGCTGCGGATCAGCAATGTAGGTCAGTGGATTAGTGCTTAAAAAAGTGCCTTTTCGAGGCCTATTCATCGTAGGTCAGAGGCACTTTTAGGTACTAATCATTCCAAATAACCCAATTGGCTGATGTCCCTCTCAGGTTACTAACAGCATTTTGTGTGGTGTTTTGGTAGTTTCGCAAGCCAAACACTTCCATCTTCGACCGGACTCAGGCTGGTCAGCAGAATCGAGTCGCGCCAACTAGGAGAATGGAGGCAGGTGGTGGCAGCAGCAACGCAAATCACCGCGGAAAATTCACACCGGGTGCCATTTCGCACCGGTGCCACTCTTGGCACCGGTGCCAATTTTGTCATCGTTAATTTTGGCACCGTGCCAACTTCATGTGTGCGAAAATCCCCTCTCTCCTCCCTTG